>JARHVA010000527.1:2872500-3470000 GCA_037957365.1 Torreya grandis | reverse complement strand
TTGTACCCATGTGGCATCCCACTAGTAATTTTTGTGGCATTTTTCATGTCTTTGAAGAACTAGCCATTTTCCATTTAAAATCTAGATTTTTATTCATACCATTTGATCTTTATGCATGAATCAACCATTGATCTTAATCCTAGGACTTTCTCTTCATTGGTTGTTGTTTGTATGAGGCTTTATGCTCATGCCACTTGATATTTCCATGGGCCTTCAAAGCTCTGTACATCACTATATATCACCATTATTCTACCACATATCAACCTTAGACTTCCCTAAAGCTTAATTGAAAAGTCCATCCTAGCTTCACACCATCTGATCTTTTCTTTCTTGATGAATTATGAACCATTGATACTATACATATGCACAAACTTTAATTACCATTAGGGTATATAAAGGACTTAGGATAAATATTTTAGGCTATAGTTCCATTCTATGCTTAATAAGCATGAAATTAACTTTAGACCAAAGTATTTAGGCTAAATTTTTAAAATACATTAGAAGGGGGTTCCTAAATAATAAAAGGATTCCATGAAATATTTTAACCTAAGATTTTATTATGTTAATAAACATGATAAAAATTTAGATCAAAAGTCCTAAGCCAAGACTTATAATGATGGACCCTTTTTGTCAAACTAATACTATTAGGTTCAAAGACCAAGAAGCTTATGTAGACTAAGGTTAGGGTCACTATTTAAAAACATGACTATATTCTAACATGATATTGAAGTTTAGTCTATAGAAATTCAAACCTAGTTATAAGGATCTTTAGCTTAAACAAGGTTTCAAATAAATTAGATTAGCCTATGGGAGACCAATTTTGACATTGAGAAGTAAGACAATTTATTTTTCTATTGGGTGAAATTAGATATTGAGCTAAATTTTGATGGTCTTGCAGACATTAGTTGCAGCCTTGTGGAAATCAAATGACATTTGTATGAATGTCAAAATTAATCTCTAATATCATTTAATATGAGGATAAAATTTGATGGCCTCATGAACATCAATTATGGCCTTGTGAACATCGAATGACGGTTGTGAGAGAATCAAATTTAAGCTCGAGTATCCTTTCATACATGATAAAATTTGATGGCCTTACACACATCAATGATGGCCTCATGGATGTCAATTACAAGTGAGAGAGCATCAAATTTAATCTCTCAACATAGTTGGTCCCATAGAAGCCTAGGTTTAATAGAATCCATCAGATCATCCCTTATGAGTAAGTACAGACTGTAGATCATGATCTAAATAGATGCACACTACTAGTCCCTATACTCACAAAGTGGGCTAAATTAGCTTGGGGTCTTATATATATATATGTATATATATATATATATGTATATATATATATGTATATATATATGTATATATATATGTATATAAATATATGTATATATATATATATATACATATATATATATATACATATATATATATATACATATATATATATATACATATATATATATATACATATATATATCTATATATATATATATATCTATATATATATATATATATGTATATATATATATATGTATATATATGTATATGTATATATATATATATGTATATATATATATGTATATATATATATATGTATATATATATATATGTATATATATATATATATGTATATATATATATATGTATATATATATATATATGTATATATATATATATATGTATATATATACATATACATATATACATATATATATATATACATATATATATATATATATATATATATATATATATATATATGACTAAGTCATAAGCCTAAGTTTTAAAACATAATAAAACAATGACCCCCTGAATGATTAAAATGTAACATATTATCCTAAGGTTCCCTTGATATTAAGTTCAAATGTGGAAGTGCCACGTGGCATCCCGATAGGGCTTCCAAGATTTTGAATTTATTAACTTTATAGAGAGTTTGAAATGCATTGATCTTCGTATGGGTTCTCAAAAACCATTGATTGTGATCAAAGGGATAAAATGAGATAGGTTTGATGAATCAGATCTTTTGCATTGGGTTACTCTCACTTCATCTGATCAATGTCACCTGATGAAGCATGAATAGTTGATCCTACAAAGAAGCAAAGAACTTAAGTTAGAGCTTAGGATAGTGTAAAGACTTAGGCTAAAATATTAAGTCTAAGTTTTTTTTTATGTTGAAGAACATGAATGAGTCCTTAGGACTAAGATGTCAGGCTAAGTACTAAATGGACCAAGAAATATAAAGTGAGTTTGAGCTAGGAAAGTAAAGGACCCTGCATATATGAAAGTTAGACCCTTTTTTAAAATAAAAGGGAATAAGGAAGGTGAAATATAAAGGGATCAATCATGATTTTTAGGCTAAGGATTTTTCATGTTTAAAACATGATTAAGTCTTATCTTAAAGTGTTCCCACCAATTTTTCTCCCACAAATTTTGAACTTATATTGAAGGGTCTAAGATAGGTTTTTTTCAATGAAGTGTTTCAAAGCATTCAAAGTCATGGAATTTATCTCAAGTTCTTATAGACCCAAATGTTAGTAAAATTTTGAATGAGGATTAATATATAAAATTCATGTCCACTCTATTTTATGGGGGTCCCATGAAACCTATAACTAAATTATGAAGATACACTATTATCAATACTAGGCAAATATAAAGCAAGATTATGAACAAAATAGGCCACCCTCAATAGGTGTGGGTGATATTTAAATACAAATACTCTATAAAATATGACAAGTTTTTAGTGTTAAGGTTTAAAGTTATAAAAGGGTCCCTATTTTTCAAAAATGGCATAATGTTGAGCTCAACAACCTATAACAAAGGTTTGTAGGTAGTTAGATTGTCTTGACCCTAATGGCCATGTTTTGATGTTTCCTTTTCTTTCCAAGGATTAAAATCATTATATAAATATTTGCCAAGGTCTTATTAACCTTACATGATCTTTAAAACCTTATATGAATCACCAAAATGCATGTTTTCTTCCCATTTTACATATGTAGGCCTATAAGAATACACAATCATACTTGGCATGCATCTTCATATTGATTTCTTCATGTTTTGACATATTAAATTACATGGAAGGATTATGAGGAGTTTTTATGAGTGTTTTTAGTTCTTCTCAAGCCTCTCAAACATAAATATTCATTCAAAATTGCAATTTCTACTTGAGACCTTACTCAAGAATCCCACCTTAGTGACCTTCTTAGCTTACTTCTTGTAATTTTTTGTCAAGAATGACCATTGTGTGTTATCCCACCTATTATATGTCATTCTTGAGGTGACTTAGATTATCTAAAAAGATAATAAACCAATATCCTTTATTAGTTTGTTCAATATTATATTCACTATGTAAAAATTATTCATGATCCCATAGACCTTGGAAGATCCTTTAAGCTTCCATTTCAACACAAAACTTGTATTTCTTATTCACATCCCTATGTGAAATACTATAGGTATCTATCTTAGGATTGAAACCATTACATACCTACTATTTGAATATAATATTTTGCCTTGATAACTATAAGAACACCATGAGAGGTCATTAAGAGGTTGATGGGAGGTAGTTTTAGCTCTTCTCAAGTCTAGAGAGTCTCCTCAAATGATCAAGAGACTTCAAAACACCTTAAACCTGAAAATAGACTTGTAAGTATGAATTTCCCTTCAAACTCATTTCAAGTCTATTATTGGGTTGACTTCACTACCTATTATGACCTTGAATGATCTTGGGAGGAAAGCTTAAATTTTTCTTACTTGTTTGAAGATTTCCAAAATGGGAAAAACACATTTTTTTATCAAGGACTCTCATTTTCATATTGTAGAATTAACACAAATTGCCTACATGAATGACCACCTTATTATCTATGTACAACTATGATAACCATGAGGTGTTATCACTTTTTAGATGATATCTAAATTTCAACACATTTAACCATGGGTATTTCAAACCTTGTTTCATCTATATTTTTACTCAAAGCATCAAACATTCTTTCTTGTCATATTATGTCTCTCTCTTGAAGACTGCCTACTTAGATCAGTACTATAAAACCACTTGAATACTGGATGTGGGATTAGATAAACATGGAAGGGGTGTGAGAGACTAGATCAAATGTGTGTCATATGCCTTGGATTCAACTATAAGCCCTAAACCCTCCAAATAATGTCAAACTAACCCATAACTTCAACCTTCAAACCTTATATAAATGTACCTACAAGTTTCACTCTTAGATGCATATGAATCTTACTTGGAAATAGTGAAAGAAGACTTATTAGACCTTGAAATATCTCACCATACCATTCTCTTGAAATAAAAATCTCATAAGTGCCTTTAAAAATGAGAAAATTTAGCTTTTGGGGTTTGAGAGGGTTTTAGAGAGGCTTACATTCTTAGTGATTGTTCATAGAGGAAAGGGACATGATCCAATAACTAATTCCAACATTTGGAAGGAAATTAGTTTCCCTTATTCCCCTTATAATTTGTGGTCTTAACTTTATCTCTCCTCCATGTGTGAACAAGGAATCCATAGAGAGGAGATTAATATAGTATTAGTCAATAAAATCCAATCAAAACAAACACACTAAACATAAACACCTCTAGCCTAGACACTAGAGAGAACATATATAAAAAAACATAAAATGAAAATGAAACTATAAAATAAAATAAATCATATTTTTACCTTATTTATAGCTCCAAAATGTATTATTTAATTGGCTTGCTCGGCTATGTGCTGAAGAAATCTTTGTCAATAAATCTCCATTATGCCACCTTTCCTTGGAACCTTGGTAATGTTGGTTAGATTAGATTTGACTATGAATTTGTCATGGTAAGACTACTATAAAGGCTTCTTGAATCTACTTGAGCATAATAAATTTACACCAAAATAGTTTGAAGATCACTAGGTAAGGCCTTGTATTTATAGCCTCCAAAGTTAACTCTCACCCAAGTTGAGTTAGGTTAGGATTTAAGCATGGAATGAGTTAAAAATAACCTTATGTGAGTTAAGGATGGTACATGTAATTATGAATTTCATTTAGTAGGCATGGCTCACAAATTAGATATTTTGTGAGAGCTTGACAACTCATAAAGGCAATGAAGAAGCTTGATATTTTGAATTTCTATTTTTAGATATTCATTAATTATAAATGAGTTATTTATATAATCATTTAATATAGTTTAATTATTTGATTCATTTTAACTAGTATTTTATCTCTTTAAGAATTGTTCAAGTACACTACTTAATGGGTATATAGGTCAAACTACCAGCTGTTAGGTCCTAAGGTGACTGGAGATGAATCCATAAGAGGTTATTGTTGCTTATAGTATAATACCCTAAATAGGGATGTATCAACATGATTATTATTTGTAATTAATTAATTGTAGATGAAATTTGAATGTTTAATGATTCTCAGGCTTAATTTTCATTATTTGGTATAAATTAGTCTAAATTCTAGTCAAAAGCTAGTTGTGGCCAGAATGGGGCACCTACAGTTTATCCTTGTTTTGGAAGGCCTTAAAATATATAGGCACAATAGCATATTATCAAATAATGAAAATTTATTTAATTCTTAATGCCCTAATAGGTGATGGATGAGCCCTAGATGACCCCTCGAGGGAGTGGGAGGCAAAGAAGGTTAGAGATTAGTCCTTTAAAAGAAGCAAAATGATGGGACTAAAAGGTAAAGTAAGGTAGAAAAGAATAATTTTCCAAAAGGTAGTTATAGTCAATGGCATAATGAGATGCCCCAATTTGGAAGATAAAAAATATGATTTTCCCAAAGGGAGTTATAATCATTGGCATAGCAAGTTAAAAAGATAATAATTTGCCCAAAGGTGGTTATAATCATTATCAAAATGAAAACATGCCCTAGTTGGGTGGATAGAAATAATGATTTTCCCAAAGGTGGTTATAATAATTAACATAAAGTTAGGTCAAAACACAATAATTTTCCTAGAGGTAGTTATAATCATTGGCACTATGGGTTAGAATAATATGACAAATTGTAAAATAGGGATTACATACTAAATCCATACTCAAGGAGTAAGAGTAAGTCAGTACAAAGGATATGTATGAATTTGAATAACTTGCTAGTATGGAGATGCAAATCCTAACTAGTAAGGATTAAAATTCATGCATGATTTAATTACTTTACATTTGGGATATTATTTGGATAGATCATGTATTTTTCAAGTGACCAAGGAGAATTACTATGACATCATTGATTGTCAGATTTCTTGAGCCATTTTTTGTTGCAGCAGGTGATAATATGTAGCTTGATATAAAACACCATGATAACTTAGTCTAATTATGCATAAGTACTGACATTCAAACTAAAAAATAAAAAAATAATAATGCACCAATGATGAGAATCATGATGACAATGTTGATTTATGAATATGGTTGGACTTAAGTATAATGCACAAGGAATCACCTAATGAAAGAAAATATACTAAGTCAAGGAAAAACAATGAAAGCAAATAAATAGGTAAATAAACAAACAAATAAGAATATAAAACACTAATAAACAAAAATCACAATAAAACACTAAGAAATAAAAAGTGAACAAAAGAATCAATAAAAACACAAATAATGGTTAATTACAATGTTAACACAAATAGAAAATAAATTGTTTATGAATGTGTAATATGAGTGTTACTCTTGGCAACAGGCTGACCGTAAATTTAGACTACAATGACATAAGTATTATAATGCAAGGATAATTGGTACAAGGTTGTCTATAGCCTATAAGGAAAAAATGACACAAATAAGATGATAGACATTGCCCTTAGGCTATAGGAGACAATGAAAAAACAAACAAAATGAAGGAATAGAAGAAAAGTATGGGGTAGTCAAGTTGACTCTAGATGCACAAGGCAAGTGGATGATGCATACATATTTCCATGGATACAATGTCTAACATAAACTTTAGGCCAAATTTATTTCTCTCAAGATATGGGATAGAAGAAAATTATGATTGATAAAAACATGATTATGTTGTAGAGGAATATAAGAATGGTCTCACAAAATAGTGAGAGCATTTTGAAATAGATAATACTTGAAAAATGATAAGAGTGTTGGAAATGGTTGTTCAAAAAATAGTGAAAGCATAAAATAAAGTTAAGTAGGCATGCACATATCAAATTCAAATACATAATGCTCAAAATATTGACTCATAAAATGGTGAGAGCATAGGCTGAAGGCCAAGAAATATGGGGAAACTAAAGGACAAGTGGTTACTCATGAAATAGTTATGGGTCATAGGATCCTTAAGACAAATAAGTGGTCAATAAAGAAAGGAAGGTGTAGCTGAGCTAACTTAAGATACCCCACGTATCTAAGTGCTACCTACATAGCCTATGTAGACCTTAAGTCGATGTAGTTCTCCCAAAAATGGGAGGAAAAATACCAAGGTGGTATAGAACTTAAATGAACAAATAATATGGATCAACCTAAAAATTTTGATGGCCTTATACCTTGCATGGAAATTCTAAGCCATTTTTCATGATTTTGTGATTTTAAAGTTTTTTAGATATTTTACAAATATTTTTGTAATTTTCATATCATCTCAACTAGATCGAGAATAATGAGATACTAAATGATCCAACTCTTAAAATGGTGTGAGCATGGCTTAAACATGATCTCAAAATGATGAGAGTGGTCAAACTTAAATTGCTTGTAAAGTGGCAATAGTGTAGCTTAGGTATGCTCAAAAAATGGTGAGAGTAAGGAAAAAGGGTAATTTATCTAACCTTAATGTAAATTGAGCTCTACCTACACAGTCATAATGGGACCTCAAGCCACTTTAGTTCTACCTTACAGTGGAAGAATCCAACTAGGTATCAACAAATTTGTGAATGTAGGTAAATGGCACAATATAGCATAAGAATGGTAAGGTGATGCATCAATACATGGTAAAGATGTTGTTCCTAATTTACCCATTGGGTATTATAATTAGGAAAGAATGGCATAGGTTAATGATACTAATTTTTCCAAAGGAGGTTATAAATAGTAGCACTAAAATTGAAATAAAATAGGTCAATGATGAAGAATGTAATTGCAAAACCACTATAATACTAATCCAAGATACTATCTCTACCAATAATAATGAATCAATTACTTGAACTTTGTCTGAATTCCCTCACTAAAGGTGCCTGAAGAACTAATGGATCAAATCCAAGGTCAAAATGGGTGGGTAGGGAGTTTACAAAATAACTTTGGTCTTTAGGGAAGGTATGGTAAAATAGTACACAATATGATAAAAATAATATGATGATATGATATAACAAAAATGAGCCTCATATATTATAATTTAGGTCCCTTAAATGAAATAATGCTTGAGGTGTATGATGTTCATGGGCTCATCAAGTTTATCTATGTCTAGTTTAGTGAGCCTCTACATTTTGGATCCATAATTAGAAACAATGCCATATGGGCCTATCAAATTAGGCTTGAAATTTCCTTTCTTACTCTTCTCAACTATGGTGTTATTTTGGTTTTATTTGATAAAAATATCCCTAATCTTGACTTATCTATGTTTGACCTATCTGCTATAATGGCCACATAGTCTATTTTGGTATGTTTGAAGGTTGTTGACAGTGGCCATGAATATTTAATAAAGTAACTCTATCTCTTGAAAATAAGCTACTCTATTTTATTCATCAACTAGGATGTGTTTCAATGAGATACATAAATAAGGTAACTCAAACTCAATTAGAATAATGACCTAAGTGCCATAGACTAGGGAATATGGAGTGGCTCTAGGTGGAGTATGGTAATTAGTGCGATATGCCTAGAGGGAAGGAAAGATTTAGATGTTCCAATCACAACCAACATCATTGGAAATATTTTTAAGGATGTGGATAATGATTTTATTGGATGACTCTACTTGACCATTACCTTGTGGATAATATGCAATGGAAAAATGTTGGGTGATATTGTTCTCAACACAAAGCATTTTTACATATTTATTATTAAATGATCCACCATTATCAAATATAATGTTTGATGGGATACCATAGTGATATATGAGATGATTGAAGATGAATTTATAAATATATTTTCTAGTCATGTAAGTGATGGGTCTAGCTTCAACCCACTTAGTGAAATATTTAGTAGTGGTAAGGATGTGTTAATGGCCATCAGACGAGGTAGGGTAAATATTACCAATGAGATCAAGTCCCCACATTAAAAATGGCCTTGATGTAAGCATAAATTTGAGTGTTTTATCTAGAGCATGAATCAAATTTTCATGCATTTGACACTTATCACATATTTTGACATAAGCAGTTGTTGACATTTTGGCCTCATAGGCCAAATGTCAATCCCCTATATCAAAAAATTTTAGTGATCATTATTTTAGCCTACTTATGATTCCCCATAGCATGGTCATGTATTCATTATCTCAATGATATTATTTGTATTTTGACTTGAGAGAGTCATAATGAGTCATAGTTCATGCTTGATCCATGGTGGCATTAGTGTCGTGAAGTCCTTGTGATGATGTAATAGGTGTCAAAGTGTCTTGAGATGAGAGAGATCTTTGCCAAGAGGTCATGCAATCCGATCATAAATTAGCCATGTTTGAGGAATATTTTAATATCCTGATAATATGAAGGTGTTTTCATAATGTTGGAGGCTTTAACATGAAGATCACAGTGTGTTCAAAGTCCCTTGCCAATGATATACTCATCTAATACCCCTCTTAAGCCATTAAACATCTTCAAACCCCTTCATGAGATTATATTGACTTATAAAATTTAAGAAAATTAAAAATGGCCTATTTAATTAAATTGAAAAGGGGCCTTAAAGACATGTTATCCATGCCAAATTACCTCACTAAGCATTTCATGCCACATAAAGTCCTTTTATGGGCCACCCATACCCTTTTTACTAAGCCAAGTGGGCACCACTATAATTATATGGCCCTTACATTTTAATTTTCTTATAAAAGGCTTATTAATGCATGGTTCCCCTCATTTTACACCCATATGGCATTACAATAGTTTGAAACTTGAGAAAATAGTGAAAAATCAAGGATTTTGGGGGCAATTCTGGATATTTTATGGAATGTATGGATTATACCATACAAGAGGGGATCTAAGGTTGAATATGACCTCATGGTTGATGTCTCTATAGAGTTTCATGGAAAATGGATATCATTCAAGCCCAAAATTGGTCCTATAACTCCTTCACCTTATTTATAAGCTTAGATACCTCCTCAAGTTTTTGCTTGTACCATACAAAGGAGAAAGAGTGGAGGTACTAGATCTTGGACATGGAAATTATACTCAAATAGATTCCAATCATGCTAATTTTTATAAATATTTGTCTCTAAAACTTTATGAACCTTCCTTAATAATTTAAGGAATGTGTATGCAGTTCTCATCTACATAAGCCAACGTCAACTATTTTCATGCATTTCTGATTAGTTTGCTCAATATAATCACTAATTTTTTTGTCTTGGTTCTTGAATTGGTCTATTATGTAAATTTGGTAAATTATCTCACATGTGTGGCACCCCATATCTTTCAAATCTCCATGACTAACCACTGTGTGTAGTCTACAAGAAATTTGATTGTATTGAATAAGGTTGAAGGTCCTCATCAATAATTGATTTGATTAATTTAGATAGTTTCAAAGGTGTTTTAATGGTTCCAATTATTTATTTCTCAAATTTAATGATTATGGTCTCCTATCATCTTATAATACATCAAGAAAGGAACCATGTCCATTTGGAGTTCACAGTGTAATAGATAGTCATCATGTCAAAGGCACCTATAGGTTTAATATGTGTCTCAAAAGGATTGAAGGAAGATGTTAGATGGTGATGGAGGTCCCTTATGTCCTTGTCCACAATCTTATCCACATATTTGATATCCTTAATAGCCTAAAAACCACCTTTCTCACCTCTAAAGTCATCTCAATCACTAATTAGTAGAGTTTAAAGTTTCCTTAGGGAAATTAAGGTATTCTACGATATTAAGGTTCCATTTTCAATTTTTATATGATGTGTTCATGTTCCAAAACTTCATGAGTGTTGAGGTATAGGTATGAATTTATACAAATTATAAATGGTTGGTATTAGGAGAATTATTCTCCTTTATTTCATATCCTTCCCATACCATTAATGTTTCACTGTCTTCACTACCCTATTTACTATGTTATTCCCCTATTTGTTTTATCTTCCCATCACCTTATCTCTCCTTTTACACCTTCCTTCACATATTAATCCATACATATATTCCTAAATCATTTTATTAAACCTTTTTTATCCCTTGACACCCTCATAAAAGGAATGAAACCATAATGTGTTGATCCCATTTAAACATGGACCTAATCAAAAAGCTAATCAAGACCTACACTAAGCCTTCTAGGGTCACTTAGCATAAGTTTTAAAATGACATGACTGAGGAAGGTTATAGGAAATAAAGTAGTTGAAAGGGAAGGAAACTAGTAATTAGAGATAAACAAGGGAAAAAAATTATATAAACACCATGGATTATGTTAAGACATCCGTATCAAATGGCACATATAGACTGTATCGGTCCATATAGTGAAGAAAGTTAAGAGGCTCTTGATTGTTAGATTGATGGAAAAGAATCAAGGGATATTATTAATAAAAAATTGGATAGGGAAAGGGATAAAGTGTATGATGATATGGTTTAAAAATATTAGTGGTAAACTAACCCTTTTATCCATTAACTCAATGTCCTATACAAGTAAAAAACATATCTACAACCAACTGACTGGCCTAGGCTTGAGATATGAGGAGAAGGTTTATCAGAGTTTTTAGAGGTGATGTATGATGATAATATGAATTATATTATTATATATCAAATTAAAAATATAATTAATAATACCAACACCTATAAGTAGTAAAATATTGACTCTCTTAAGAAGGGCTAGCATTCAGGATGAACACCTACAACTATGTCTTTCCCTATCATGAACCATGATAAGATAGTTGATTTCAATTGTTATAGTTGATAGTTATTTAAGGGTTATTTCAAGGTTGATATTTCCTCATTACACCACATTGGATGAAGAGGCTATCATAACGCTCCATAATCCAAAGGCCTTCCTCCATACACACCTACAACCACTTGCTTAGCTTGCATGAGAATAGTGCTAAGTGATGAAGATCAATATATTAGGTAAGTTATATGAAATATTAAGATAAAATAGATACATAAAATACATACATGCCATAAAATATTCCCAAGACACTCATATCAATAAATCTTACACCCCAATCAGTCAAGAATACATAGATTTATGCCTACAAACTAGTCATAGAACTGAGACCAAACAACTAATCGAAGGTCTAAATCCAAAATAAGATATGGATATAACTAATATATTATATGATGTTTAAATCTGATTTAAATTGAATTTATTCACCCCTTTAAAGTCTACCACAACCAAGGTTTCACATCAAGGACCTTAAAGACTACTCACATGTAGACATACTTATGCATTAGAAAGGTGGATGGCATCATACATATTGAAAAGAAATTTTTATGCCAAGGTACCATATGAAAATAAAAATAATGAAATGGGTTTCATGATAGGGAATTCCAATGTGTTAAGGATCCTATTAGAAGTAGGAAACACTAAGACACAACCTCTCAGGGTTTCATACTTTTGGTTATGTTTGAACCCTAGATGATTGTGCATATGGTATGTAGGGTTCAATGTTGATTGAATACCTTAAAATGAGATTATAAATGGTACATAGTAATTTATTATTCTCATTTAATTTTTCAAACATACCTATTTTCCTCACTCTAATTAAAGAACCCAATCAAAGGGCCTTAAGAGAGTAATATGTGCTTGCAAGAAACCAAATGAGTTGCAAGTAAAAGATGAGTTTAAAGAGATGAGACATGAGAGGGAATAATGGATTTAGATAAGGAATATAAAATGAATTTTAATATTATATATCCTCAATGGAACAAGGAGAGGTTACTTTATAACCTCAAACATAGTCATGTAGTTTGTAGGAAGTATAAGGCCTTTTTGAGAAAAAAATGATCATTTGAGGCACTTATAGGTAGAGTTAGGTCTCAAAAATTAGAAGATAAGGTGATTATGAGTTATAAAATGTATCAATACTATTTTATTGTTCAAAATAATAGTGTCTATACCCACTATTTTGTCTCAAACCAAGATAGGTCTAGATAAGCAAGCTGAAAGTAAAGCAAGAAAAAACAAGTTTCAATAGGTATGCAAGGTAAATTAGAGACCTTATTTGGTTTGAATAAATAAAACATGGTGGAAGGATACTAAATATTCCTCCAAATGGGTATATAACTCAATACTATAGTTAATTACCTTAGTGATAGGCCTCAAACATAGTCATATAACCCTAATTATAGACCCTATTATCACATCAAATCCCCTTCATGCTCTAATAGTAGATGGTAGATTAAAATGGGGTGGATAGGAGGATTTTTGAGACATTATATAATAACTTACAAGTGGAAATAAGTGAATAAAAGTTAGAATGTTCTTAAAATATTACTTGAATCACCCAACCCTACACATAGGCAGTTTGAAGATCAACTTTAGGAGCTCACGCACTCCACCAAATAAGTTTTTAGGACCAAATATATTAGGATGTTTTAGGTACCCAAATGAAATAAAAAACTATGATAGATTGATTGGAATTGGGAGGATATTTTTTATGAACAAACATTAAGAAGATATGCACTCATAAATGGCATATAAACCACCTTAGGGTTATCTTTTAATGTTCATATATGTATCCATCCTTTTAATGGAAGTTTAATACATTAAAGTAAGTTGACTAGGTTTATTCCCTAGAGATTCATGGAATTTAATTTGATATGGGATGTTCATACTGTATAAATTATCCTTAAGACTCATAAGTACTCTTAGACCTTACTAAAACCTTAGATTTGTCCAATCTTATAATTTGATGTTTTGATGCCTTAACACCTAGGGATTATATAAAAACCTCATGAAAGGTAAATTAAATTCAAAGGGGAATCCACCTATGGTACTTGATTGTATGAACATTATACAAAATCATTAGAAATAGACACTTTTTTAAGGATTTAAGTAGAATGAAGGATATTTGATAGTACATAATTATTCAATAATTGGGATATAAATTTTAGGAATTAATCCAACCTCTTAATACATAAAATTCTCAAGGATTCAACTATAATATCCTCTAAAAGTACCTACAAAATTACTAGTCTACCATGCTTAATGAAAGTGAACCAGTTAGATTGGAGAAGTGGAATTTCAAGCCCCTAGTTCCTTTCCAAGCCTATTTAATGGTTGATGTGTTATTTAAATCATTTATCACACTCACAAATAAGTTTTTAATAATTATTCTAGGTTCTATAGAGGCCAATACATCAACACTTAGGCAATTAGGCCTAATAGGCCTAATTGGCCTATGTTGTCATCAAAGAAGGTAAAGTTGTCATTGAAAGGTCAATATAATGAGTTAATATAATAATTTTATGACTAATAAACTAAAAAATTAAGGGAATTAAATGTGTTACATGGTTATGATGGAGATCATGACAATTTTATCGACTTTGTCACCTTGATGTTGAATAGTGTGGGATGCTACATGACTATGGTGGCCTAATTCATATTGTAACTACTATATGGATTAATTTTGGACTCTTATAGGCATGTTAAATCCTTTTAAAAAGTTTAATCACCCTCCCTTACCTAATTTACAATGTCAACAACTCATTTAAGGATCCACCAAGGAGTTTCAATGCATAAAGGATTGAAGGAGAATTATATAAATATTGTGACTACTATTTTGAGTGGATTTGGTCATTAATGATCCCTTATCCACTCTCATAAACTATATTCCCCTTCTTCTCTCATCACCTTTTCTATATATTAAAGTTTTTTTACCTTAGTTTGTATCCCTCAGGTTGGTATGAGGAGACTATGCTAGCATGTGTACTCATGAACCTCTTGAATAATGAATTAAGCATCTTGAAGCTTCTTCATGGTTTATAATTTATGTGTTTATAATTTTTTGATTTTTAAAAATGGTATAACATGCCCTCTTATAGGTCTAAGTTAATCCTTATTGCTAGTGATCTTCTTACCAGGTATCTAGTGTGTTGTAAGATGGGTAGCTTAGGTTTGAAGTTATAATTAGATTGCAAGTACCTTGAAAAATTACCTCTTCTATTGACCTTCTCACTTTATCCATTCAAATAACATATAGATTAATATTTATACTTAGAATCTATAAAAGGTAGTCTCTTAGCTCTGTGCATTGCTTATTAGTGTGTTGAGAGTCAAAATTGAACGAGTGGATAGAATGATTATCAGGCGAATCACCACACTTTAGAGTAGGTTTAATTCATGCAACTCATTCACCCTTTTCATCCCCAAAGAGTTTAGATATTAAATAAAGATAATTGAGTTGGAAAATTATGGGAGGTATCCCCTTAAAATCTATAGGTGTGGCCTAGTATTAGGTGTCCCATAGCCTAAGGTCATTCCCATGTTGGACTAGGTTTGAGGATATGACTTGAACATTTCTCTCCTTAGCTAGGGTACAACCTAAAACTCCAATAGTTTTGGCACACTCAGTGGGATGAGATTAAAGTTCCTTTAATCATGCTTTGACAATGTGGAAAGACACCTTGTAGCCATCTTAGAGAGGTTAGAACACTACACTAGTATAGTTAGAGTTAGGAAGGTTACAATAAAGTCATATCAAGTCTTGGCTTCAGGGGTAAGAAATATTATCATCCCTATTTTCACTCTCTCTCTTATGATTAATGATGAAGTATGGATGGTTATGGGTAAGAATCATGTTGACAATTATCTTATGAGTAGGTATTTGACCCTTTTCAACTCCATCATGATCTCTACTCACCCTATTTTAACCCTTATCAGCTCCATACTTACCCTTACTAGTCCCATAATGATTTTTACTATTGCTAAGACTATCAAATTTACTATGAACCTCATCTACCCCCTCTATAGCATGGTTACCAAATTGATTAGTCATGGTAGTAGATTGACACCCTTTATATGCCTACTCATGCCACAATTCAATCCATATCTGGCCTTAAGTAAACCTTATTGGACCATGAGAAAAATGTGATAAACATAGATACATTGAAAGGATATGGGCAAGAGATCACAAAACATGTCATTAGGGGGTTAGAACTTTAGTTTAATAAGCAAAAGAAAATTGGATGTCCTACATTATGGGAGGTTATTATATAAACAATAGTATCATGTGTTTTAGTTAATTTTAGCTTATATTTTGAAAAGGGAAAATGAATAAAGTAAATATATGTAGGGTTGAAAAACCTATTGGATTGTGAATGCATTCAATTAGATGATTGTGAATAACTCTGATTTGGATTGGGAGGATGACCTACAAATAAGAAATACTAAATAAAATAGTTAGTTGGATAGATAACTAAGTGGATTACCTAGTGATAGCTATATCCTAAAAGCTAGGGCTTCTTCAGGGGTTATCCATCCACACATTTTAAATAATTAAGTTTATAAATAAAATAGAAATTACTTGCATTAATATTAAAAACTTACTAAAATTGAACACAAGAAATAATCGCTAAAAAAAAGACAATTTTTTTAATATAGTGATAAATAAGTCAATACTAGCACTAAATGGCTTGGGTCTATTTCAAAAAATTAGGAAAGGGTCTATGAATAGGTAGGGACATAGAAAAATAGGTCTAGTTGAGGGCAGGTAGATGGAAATAACTTGTTATTATTTCCTACCAAGTGACTATTGGTGGTTGGGGTGACTATTGGTCGTTAAAGTGACTGTTAGTGGTCAAGGTGATTATTAGTAGTTAGATAAACCATCAGTGATTGAGACAACCATTAGCATTTATTGTGTATAGGTCTAGATTAGTAAATATCTAGTTGATGGGATCACACATTTAGATTTTAAGAGATGTGTTAGCATTGGGCTGATTGAAAAACACAAATAAAGTAAATGAATATCATAAAATAAATACTTATCTTGTAGAAGGATTATTAGGTGGGTGTTTGAGTTGGTTGGCCTATTGGTAGATTTTAGCATGATTATAATAGAGTAATGATATTTGATACTTTGGTAGAGTGGTAGTAGAAATTTGTCTCTTTGACATGATATCTAGATCACTAGATCATTAATGATAATTGACCTAAGAAAAAGAAACTCAGGATGCACAAGCTCTTGATAATAATTGTAGATGGATTTCAACTCCCTACTCTTCTCTTCTTATAGAAATAGGCAATAGGTGAAAGTGGAGGTTCAACTAGGATGTTTAATTATAACTTGTTCATGCACAAATTTTCACATAGATGAGGACAAGTTAAATTTGAAAAATTAAGGTGATTTACATGTTGTTGGTTAAGGAGGTGCACCCTGACGATCGACAATCAGGGTGATCATCAATGGTCATCTTGACCATCGGTGGTCAAGGGTGAAAGTGAAAAAGCGGGTAAAAAGGTAGGTTAATTTAGTTGGTCAAATTAACTATGGCTAGGATTGGCTAGGGTTCAAAGGGTCAAATTGGTCCTAAGGGGGTCCTAAGGTAGTCCATGGGTGTTGTTGACCATTTTTTGCCCAACAGGTCAAAAATTGGTCCCCCTATGCCCCTATTATTCTAGGCCATTTTCATTTTTCAATTTTGCATGAATCTAGAAATTTCTATAGACTCTGTAGAATTTCTATGGACTCTATAGGAGAAGTTTTCTACGGACTCTGTAGGTTAGTTTTTTTGGCACATGGAAGATCAATTCAGAGAGTGCTAGGGTCTACAAAGCTTTTTGGGCTTTTTTCTGAAGAAGATTCACAAGGAAGGTTGATGGCATAGAACTATTGAACCATCACTCCATTTTTGAGCCTTGGTTCAATCAAAAAGTCCATCGCTTCAGTTTTGAGTTTTGTTCAAATATGCAAGCCCATCACTACATTTTGAAGCCTTAGTTCGTCACTGCATGTCCATTGCTCCATTTTTGAGCCTTGGTCCAATCAAAAAGTTCATCACTTTCAGTTTCAAAGTGCTTAATCCATTGGCAAGTTCATTAGTGTGCAGCTTTAAACCTTTGAACTGGTTCATCCAATTGATTCAACACATTGGTTCAATGCTCTAGTTTAATGGCTAAGTTCAACGCTCAGTTCAAGCGGCTCCTAGTTCAATCAGATGGTTAATCAACAAAGTTCACTTGGAATCAGTGCGCTTCATTGAATCATTGAACTAATTGAACCATTGAACCAATTTTGGTTCAATGGCTTGGTTTGAGGGTGTGCCCTATAGCTAAAGGTTCAAATTCCCTTACAAAGGGCAGTTCAAAGTTTATAAGACCTTATGGAGGGCAAAGACTTTAAAGGAAAAATAGTCAAAAGGTAAGTTCAGATTTTGTTTAAGTCCTAAATTCCTTCAGACTTTTTGTCTGAAGGAATTCCTTCAAACAAAAGGCTCGAAGGAATTCGGGGAAAGGATTTTCAAAAGACCTAAAGGTGTAGAAAAGGTCAAAGAGCATGCAAAAAAGTCAAAGTGGCCAATTCCTATGGACTTTTTGTCTACGGGGAAAGGCCCAAAACAAAAGATGTGAAGCACAAAAGCCCACAGAAAGGACCTGATGATTTTTACTGAGGACAGTGATGTCTCGAAAGATATCAAATTTAAGAAAATGAACTAGCCATTGGGTGATGGCCACATGAGTGTCAATTTTAATGCAGTAAAAAATCCATTTGTTTTTGAATTGCCTAAGAGCCAACCATGGAAGGAGCCCAAGGAATGCAGCAACCCACCAAAAGATCACCCCCGAGGGCTGAAGGAGTAAGAAAAGGAAAAAATCCTAGAGAATAAAGAGAGAAATGCCAAGTGTAGGAATAGGCAGGCAGCCCAAGTGGCAAAGGGAGGCACTGATTCAAGAAATTATTCTAGTAGGTGACACAGTGCCCATGAATTGATTACTAGGAGGTGTAAATAGCTAACAATGTAACCCATTTTCTTCATTTTGCATTAATGAGTAGACAAACTATGTAATCACCTTGAAGAAGCAGCCTTACAAGTAGACAAATGGCGTGGCTCATTGATGTTTTGAGCAGCTTGCTCTTCCTGATGAGAAGGGTGTGAATGGGTTGTTTATAAAAAGAGGCACCAAAAGGCCTTTTTCTTTCCTCTATATATTGGTGACTTGTCATTTGGAGAAGGATCTTCCACATTTGTAAGGCATAACCCTAGAAAATTTTCACCTAAATCAATAAATGCATTTTTTACCTCTATCATGGTTAGATATCTTTGTGTATGTCTGAGTGTTAGTTTGTGTTTAGTCATTACTTCTTAATGCTTCCACAAGTTCAACACCAACATACCTTGTGTCTATAAGGTGCCATTTTTGTAGCTGACAAAGAGAGCTATATTTGGAAGTGCAAAAATAAAATAAATTACTATATAGTGTGTCTCTCATAGCACCTTTGGTGAATCTTTGTTTTCTATATTTTCCATTAAAATCTCCCTGCCAAGTTTCTTGTAGCGTGGTCCTCCTGCCAGTTTGAAGTGTATGTATGTGTTTGTCTAATTTTAAGTGTGAGTGTGAGAAGGTCGGATCATTTTGGTGCATCACCTCCTTTAGAGTAGTTTGTTTTCCTATAATCTTTCCCCCTTTTCACCCCCCTCATTATATATATATATATATATATATATATATATATATATGTTAGCACTTACTAGAACAAATTAGATGCATCAAAGGGAGCTCACCCTTACCTAGAGACTCTCCCCTCTAGCTTCATTGGTCCCATAGGTGAGAGGGGAGTTTCCATTGTTGCGTGTGGAAGGTAGGAGCTTGGCCTCCTACCTCGGGTGCAATCCACTGTGTCAATAGTTTTTGGCATGCTCGGTGGGACCAACTATGACAAGTTGTGTCCAAAGAGTTGAAGAATATTTGGTGTGTTCTTCAACTGACTAGCCTTTGGAGGCTTTTGCATCAACACTAATGGTGACTCTAAGTTAAATCAACTGGTTAAGTAGTTCTGGTACCATAACATCAAGAAACAATATTCTGGTATGTATAATCCCAACGTTTAGAGCCATGGACCCTATTTTCCTTGGCCAACATGGCTATCATCATCACCAGCCTTATGTTGATCTTTATGAGGTATAATATAACCAGCCCCAGCCCTATCATAAGCTATATCAGCCTTATGCCTAGTCTTCTCAATGTGTCATTTCTCCTACTCAATCCAGTCTCTTTGCCAATCAACCCATTTTTGCCTTCAAATGAGCACTATTGGGATACGAAAAGTATGCAATAGATCTTGATACCAAAGGGGGATGTGGCCAAGAAATTCTTGATCATATCATCCATCAAGTGAGGAATGCACTAGATCAGGTTAAGAAGGAATGGGCTCTTATTGAAAGAGCCAATTGGCACAGGCTTACAAGTGAGATGTTGGATGTGAGTGGTTTGATTGCATCTTTGGAAGAGAAGCTAAGTGTTCATGAGAGGCAACCTTACCAAGTCTATCAACATGCATACTCATTTCCCCAAGTATCATATCAGTCATATATAGCCCCTACTTATGAGCCAATTCAAGCTTGTCAAAGTCATTTCCCCAATCATGTTGAGGAGAGTTATGAAACAACAAATCTTGTGTTTAAGGCTAATCTTGATAGACAGATCGAATTGTCAAACCTTCAGATGTAGTAGTCCATCCTGGCAGTGAGGGAAGTGGAATCTAAATCTTCACTACCCTCTCACATTATGGCCCCATCACCCCCAAGGAGATGCCCAGTCTAAATTGCTTGAGTTGGAATAAAGTGGTTGAGTCATGGAGTAGCAAGAAGGAGAAAGACATTGTCCAAGAGTGCAAGGTACAAAATGAGGTTAGTCCTTTTCAAGTTCCTCCCACCCTTCCTCAGGAAGCTCTTTGCATTTCATGGCAATCTTCATGCGTTCCCCATCTCTATGATGACTCCCACAAGCTCCAAGAGGTATAAAATGAGGATGATCTGGCCAAGCAGATTGAGGAATTAGAAAAAAAGATGAGACTGTTGGGTGAAAGAGAGATGGAGCTTTCAAACCATGTAGAGGAGCTAATGCCAAAAAGCACCCCTTCCACTAATCCATAAGCTAATTTCAATATTGATGAAGTGTTGGTAAAGTGGAGGGACGAAAACCAAGAAATTTTGGCCTAAGTTCTACCCTCTCCTATTTTAAAGAAATCCCCCTCATGTGTGCCAAATCCTTTCTATCAGATGGCACTTGATCTTTCTAGCTCATCTGATGCATCTATCAATCCTACCCTCAATCTCGTACACCTAGCTTTTCAGCATGCCTCTCTTCAAATAACTCTTCTTGTATATGAGTAGACCCTCCCAACTCTTCCCCAACCTCCTCAAGTATTTCAACATGATCTCCAAATTCCAAGCTAGAAGGAGGAACATCATACACCAGCTCAGGACCTTGAAGATGATAAAGTTGCTACCTGTTCATAAAAGTAAGATTCCAATCTCAAGATCATGATGTGGGAGCAAACAATGGAATCTTGGGCCAAAAAGGAAGAGGATGAGGAAGGTTTTAGTCTAACACTTGAAGAAGAAGAGGTTGATCCTGCTCCCGATGATGACTGTGACCTCTAAGAAAGGTTTTTCTAGGAAGATATGGATAGGCAGATTGCAAAATTGGAGTCTAGATTAGGTTTCCTTAGTGAACGTGTGATGGACATTTTAGACCAAATAGCAAAATCCATGTCTGAATACACTCCATCCACACACCACCAAGAGAGCTATCAAGTCTTGCTTGATATAGATTATGCTCAATTTATGACTAACCAGGGAGACTTTATGAGTATAGATGAGGAGGAGATCACCTTAAGTGACATGGAGGATCATGGGCAATCTCCAGTTCATGTTTTGAATGATTCTTTTGAATTCATTGAGGCAGGCTGTACTATTCTTCAATGAGGCTATGAGTTGGTTAAGAGTGGAGAAGGTAGCATTGGGGTTTAAACAAGTTTGCAAGGGCGCTATAGGCTTTCAGATTTACCCATCCAAGAGGTTGGTGAATCTAAAGATACTTTCTTTGAAATCATCAAGGGGGATGGTCATACCATGGAACCCAAGCATGAGGTAAAAGAGAGCAAGCCAGTCAAGGGTGCATATCAAGGGGATTATGGTGATGAGCTAGAAGCAATTGATTTCTTGATGAGATACACCAACTTGAAGAACCAATAGGAGGCAAGATTCTAAGAACAAACAAAGTACGTATACATTGGAAGCATCTTTGAATCTCCACTTAGATATCAGCCAAACTAGGTGGCAAGCAAGAGGAGTAGGTCACCAACTATCCTTTTCATTTAGCTACTTTCCTGGCACCATAAGTCTTCTTGCTAAGAAGGGGACTTAAGAAATTTTCCCTTTGATCCAGTAGGGAAGCAGATGTACCTAGTTAGTTGTATATAGTAGTTTGCTTTTAGTTTCTTTTCCTACTTTCCCTAAGTGCAGTTTGCACAGGTAGTGTTTTTTACCTTGTGTGTGTTTTCCTTTGTGTGTTAGGTAAAAAGCTTCATGTTTTGATTCTTGGATCTTTTAGGGCTATCACTAACTTTCTTCAACACTGCATCTAACTCTGTGCCTAATGGATTGTAAGGTAACTAGTCTTTAATCATAGCAGGCATGCTTCCTCGGTGAGTCACCAATTTGTTGGCCATTTTTTGCCCAATAGGCCAAAAATTGGTCCCCCTCTACCCCTGCTATTTTAGGCCATTTTCATTTTTTGATTTCATATGAATCTAGAAATTTATACAGACTCTACAGAATTTCTACAGACTCTGCAGGAGAAGTTTTCTATGGACTCTACAAGTTAGTTTTTTTGGTGCATGGAGGATCAGTTCAGAGAGTGCTAGGGTCTACAAAGAATTTTAGGCTTTTATTTGAAGAAGATTCACAAGGAAGGTCGATGGCACTAATCTATTGAACCATCACTCCATTTTTGAGCCTTGGTTCAATCAAAAAGTCCATCACTTTAGTTTTGAGATCTATTCAAATCTACAAGCCCATCACTACATTTTTGAGGCCTTAGTTCACCGCTCCAAGTCCATTGATCCATTTTTGAGTCTTGGTTCAATCAAAAAGTTCATCATTTTCAATTTCAAAGCACTTAGTCCATCGGCAGGTTCATCAACGTGCAGCTTTGAACCTTTAAACTGGTTCATCTAATTGGTTTAATGCATTGGTTCAATGCTCTAGTTCAATGGCTAAGTTTAACACTCAGTTCAAGTGGTTCTTAGTTTAATCAGATGGTTAATCGACAAAGTTCACTTGGCATCAATGCACTTCACTAAATCATTAAATTGATTGAATCATTGAACCAATTTTGGTTCAATAGGTTGGTTTAATAGCTTGGTTTGAGGGTGTACCCTATAGCCAAAGGTTTAAATGCCCTTGCAAAGGGCAGTTCAAAGTTTAGAAGACCTTGCAGAGGGAAACAACTTCAAAGTAAAAGCAGCTGAAAGGTAAGTTCAAATTTTCTTTAAGTCCTAAATTCCTTCAAACTTTTAATCTGAAGGAATTCCTTCAAACAAAAGGCCTAAAGGAATCTAGGGAAAGGATTTTTGAAAGACCTGAAGGTGCAAAAAAGGTCAAAGAGCCTGTAGAAAAGTCAAAGCAGCCAATTCCCATGGATTTTTTGTTTGTGAGGAAAGGCTCAAAACAAAATCTGTGAAGCACAAAAGCCCACAAAAAGGACCTGATGATTTTTGCCAAGGATGGTGTCATCTTGAAAGCCATCAAATTTAAGAAGATGAACTAACCATTAGGTGATGGCCACGTGAACATCAATTTTAATGCATTAAAAAGCTATTTGTTTTTGAATTGCCTAAGAGCCAACCATGGAAGGAGCCCAAGGAATGCAACGACCCATAAGAAGATCACCCCTGAGGGCTGAAAGAGTAGGAAAAGGACAAAATCCTAGAGAATAAAGAGAGAAATGCCAAGTGTAATAATAGGCAGCCAGTGTAAGTGGTGAAGGGAGGTGCCAATTCAAGAAGTTATTTTAACAGGTGACACAGTGCCCATAAATTGATTACTAGGAGGCACAAATAGCTAGCAGTGCAACCCATTTTCTTCATTTTGCATTAATGAGCAAACAAACTATGTAATCACCTTGAAGAAGTGGCCTTACAAGTAGACAAAGGGCATGGCTCATTGATGTTTTGAGCAGCTTGCTCTTCCTGATGAGAAGGGTGTGAATGGGTCATTTGTAAAAAGAGGCACCAAAAGGTCTTTTTCTTTCCTTTATATATTGGCAACTTGTCATTTGGAGAAGGATCTTCCACATTTGTAAGACGTAGCCCTAGCAAATTTTCACCTAAATCAATAAATGCATTTTTAACCTTTATCCTGGTTAGCTATCTCTGTGTATGTCTGAGTGTTAGTTTATGTTTAGTCATTGCTTCTTGATGCTTCCATAGGTTCAACACCAACATACCTAGTGTTTATAAGGTGCCATTTCTGCAACTCACAAGGAGAGCTATATTTATAAGTGAAAAAATAGAAGAAATTACTATACAGTGTGTCTCTCACAGCACCTTTGGTAAATCTCTATTTTTTGTATTTTCCATTAAAGCCTCCTTGCCAAGTTTCTTACAGCCTAGTCCTCTTGCCAATTTGAAGTGTATGTATGTGTTTGTCTGATTTTAAGTGTGAGTGTGAGAAGGTCAGATCATTTTGGTGCATCACCTCCTTTAGAGTAGTTTGTTTTCCTACAATCTTTCTCCCTTTTCATCACCCCCATTATATATATATATATACATATATATATATATATACATATATATATATATATATATATATGTATATATATATATGTACATATATATATATATACATATATATATATACATACATATATATATATATATATATATATATATATATATATAGGTTAGCACTTACTAGAACAAATCAAATGCATCAAAGGGAGCTAGCCCTTAACTAGAGACTCTCCCCTCCAGCTTCACTAGTCCCACAGGTGAGAGGGGAGTTTCCATTGTTGCGCATGGAAGGCAAGAGCTCCGCCTCCTGCCCCAGGTGCAATCCACTACATCAACAGGTGTTTTAACATTCAAAATCATGTGTTATTTTATCTATCTATATTTTGGCCCTTTTTATTATGTGGCTTTGAATCAACAAGTTGAAAAACAAAAATGGATTGTTGGTCATAGGTCTAATTGCCCTGAGTATGGTGGGAGGTGTTGTCCCTCAAACTAGGAGTTGATGAGGAAAAATAAAAGTAGGTACAGGTTTGATAAAATTAAAAAAGGGGATGATGAAGGTGGATGTCATGAAGGTGGGTGATAAGTTAGGAATTGAAGAACAAATAAGTGAATGAAATGTCAAAAAAAATGTGATAGCCAAGATTACACATTAACAAGGTTGACATAGTTGGTAAAATAAAGGTTGGTGCTAGAAGGACAAGTGACAAGTGGATCACATGATTAAATTTAGGCATAGTGTCTAGGTACACTCATAAATGCAAGTCTCCTAGTTGATGTTTGTTTTTCCATGGGTATCCAAGGTAGGAAGTGTTCTCGATGAAAACATAAACTAGTCATGTGTCATAGGTATCTAAGGTAAGAAGTTCTCCTAAGAAAATATAGGTGGGTCAAGTATGCATGAAGTGGAATAAGGTTGAAAAGTGGTCAACATGTCAATGTTGTTACTGTGGTCAAAAGGACTAGCACAAGTCATCACAAAACATGCACTAATTGGGGTGAAGTGGACCAATTCTGAGGTGTTGAGGTGGGTAGGTTAGGTGGAGAAAGTAGTCTCCATGGGTGGGTGTGTTGATTTGATTCTACTTAAAAATGGTTTCTCAAGGTAAGAGCAAAAAAATTGAGCCACTTGACCATCGATGTTTAAGGTCTCCAAGGGTGATTGTCAACAGTCACCCTAATCATCGATGATCAGATTAAAAACCCTAAAAGTCTGGTAGTTAAAAGTCATTTTGAAAGTCATTTTGTTCATTTTAACTTGTTGACCTTGAGCTCTAGCTTTTTACATTTTTTGTTTTGTAATAGTGTTGATAGTGATTTCTAAGAGGTGAGAGGTTACTGAGTTAGACCAAGTAGACCTAGAGGACCAGCGAGGATGTAAAGAGAATGTGAACATGGATGAGGATGTATAAGGGGTCTAAAATTTCCTCTTTGATGATGTTAAAGGAATGAGGTAGGGGATGTTATTCAAACTGGTAGATTATTTTGGTTTTGCATATGTTGGTGTAATTGATTTGTTAGTTGTTATACTGGGATGGGTTTTAGTTTTTACCCTAGGTAGGTTTTGGGTTAATTTTACCAGTGAAATTTAAAATTGATAGGGTGGGATAGGTGAATTGGGGTAGGGGTAGGTATTAGGTTAGAATTTGGGAAGTATTATATTTATTTTGGGAGTTCTTTGCATATCTAGGGTCTATTAGAACACCCATAGTGATCATTGATAGTTGAGATCAACCATCGATGGTTGACATCTATATAAATATAATGCCTAACCACCAATGGTCACCTAGCATGACAAAGGTCTCCACAAACATTTAATTTTTTTAAGGTATAGTAGGCATCAAATGGTATGGTATAGGTTGACTTGTAAGTTAGGTGTGAGATTTGGAGGGATGAAATGTGAGGTTCAAGTAGGTAGGAGTCAAACAAGTAGTCAAATGGTAAAGTTAGGTAGGTTGAAGGAACTAAGCATAGAAGAAATAATAGTATAAGTGTCTAAGATTATTTCTATAGATTGCATATAGGTTTAAGAGTAGATATAGATATGTGATCAAGTTCCATGCATCTTCATAGAGGTTCACTAGGGGATGAGCCCTATAGACTAGGCACATATGGAGGAGGTTAGCCTCAGAGTGATGAGGTACTACCAACATGTGCCCTGTAATATATATATGATCATGGCCCTCATCTAGAGATGAGATTCTACTATGAACACTTTCGTTATACCCACTATCAAGCTCATGATCCTACCAAAATATGCACACTATATTACATGCTCACCCCTTCAGGGTGAACCAATATACCATATTGAGTGGGAAGAGAGGGATGATCTATTAGATATTTTATATGGAGATGTCTTAGATCATGCCAAATTACATATTGGAGGTTTTAGTTACTCTACACTCTATCAAAGGGTAAGGGATGAGAGAATACTAATGACCATGATGGTGATGGTCATTTCATACTTTTCCCTTCCTAACTCAGGCAGTGGGAGGTTCTCATACTTGTTATTAGGGGTATTGGTTGAGATGCTACTAAGGAGGATAGTATTTGGATAGGTACCAGTATTACTTATGAAGATATATAAGGATATGTGGGATTTCAAGGTCCATATGAGAGATGGTATCAGTGTCAACCTAGCTCTACACTATTAGGCCTACAAGTACATCTAGTTACTATGGCTAATGGGGCTACCATGGGTTGGAGACACTTAGATAGAGTTCTTGGTTGGATTCATGTGGTAGAGAGGTGGCTTTCACTTTAGGTGTGGGAGGAGGAGTCCATGATGTTGACTGGTTCAAGGGTGCTTTAGGTACACTGGTGATTAGAGACATCACTTGAAGACTATATGTGTAGTTTCTAGTATGGCCTAACCATAGGAGGTAGACATTCTCCTTACAGAGTTATAAGTGGATTTTGGGTATGAGGCATGGGGAGGTAGAGCTTATCCCCTTTGATAGGGTTTACAAGTAGTTTGGCCTTGTTTAAGGTATCCCAACAACATTTCCTAGGTCTAAGCATGAGAATGAAGATATCCTATTGTCTAAGATGCATCATATGAGGATGTTGCTAGATCATGAAGAATTACTAGTGAGGCTATAAATATATGACACTAATTTTGTAGATGGATACATGGCATGGTACAATAGTACACTTGAGGTTATATATTTTGGTGATGGTGATGGTGGTAGGAGGCCAATGACTATGGAACCAGATTGGAGAGGGGGTTAGAGGGAATAGGTGTAGGGGTCTCGCCCTAATGCATAGACATGAGTAGTGCTAGCCACTAATCAAGCACAAGTGGTAGCACTATAGGGATATGTGGCTACATTATAGGGTCAACTATCCACTATGATACTTGAGAGGGAGCATGCTAGATCTACACTAGCCTAGGTCACCTAAGAGAGAGATGATTTGAGATAGGCTAAAAGAGAAAAAACATCACCAATAGGTCTAATAGGGACCATTGATATGCAAAAGTATATAGCTAGTGTATAGGAGTTGTGATACTATGAGGCTATAGTCTTCACTCACTACCTAACAAAGTATTAATGGGGTGAGTATAGAGATATCTTAGTATGCACTACCAATGTGGTGACACCAAGTTAATGGGAAACATCTGTAGGTGGATAGATAGGTACATCTGGGGGATATGTAGGTAATACAAGGGTGTAGGAACCAAGATCTAGTAGTGCTTTAGGAAATATTGGTTCCCTAGGGGCATAGCTATGACATAGTTTATATATATATATATATATATATATATATATATATATATATATATATATATTATTGTATATCAATTTGATTCTAGTTTTTGAGATGATGTGATGAGATGTACATTTTGAGAGGGAGATACATGTATATCTATTTCATACATTCTATTGTTATTTGATGCATGAGTTATATATATGATCTTTGTCTAGTGATCATGCTCATGGTCTATGATTTGCTTTGATATTAATGCTTATTATGTGATGTTCATGTTGCTTATGGTTTATGCTTATGTTATGTATACTAGACACTAATCTAGACTCACCTAGCTAGGCATGAGATGGATTTTATCCATGGTTATGCTTATGCCATGCTAAATTTGAATGAGTATATGCTTCATTACTTAGATCTATACATGGGATGAAAATGGTCGATTGTTGTATTGCTCATAGATGTTATGGTGTTATTATGCTTGTTATGGTTATGAATATGGCTATGCCTTTGCTTATGATACATGTGCATATGCTTTTTGTTAATTTGTTTCAAGATAAAACATATGAGGTAAGTTAATGAACAACACTAGATGGGAGAAAAAAGAATATAATCAAGAGACAAATGTCATAATGAAAATATCAACTAGTCATGAGAGGATAGGAAGAGGGAATGATGCTTCTTCTTTGATAAGGATGAAAACAAAACCAAAGTTAGATTGGATTAATAAATGAAATCACTTCAAATGCTTTGCATTATCATTCATTAATTGGTTAAAAATGGTGTATGGATCACATAATGTTAAGTAAGCTCAAAATCCCTTGCTTATAGTGTATAAAGGGGGGATGGATGAAAATGGAACCTTCTTGCGAGAGTATTATTTTTATTTTGTAAGTATCCAAAGAGTTAGTATAAATAATTTTATGTCATATAAAGTGTAAATTGATCAATGTAGGAAGTCTACTTGTGAAAACTAATTATGGATTTCACCTTATTTTGTTTTGTGAGAGCCGATTGTAGCTTTAAAAATTAATTTGCTTTTGTTGTGATTTTGATAATGGATCTTTTGCTTTGTTGTTGTATATGGGAAGTTGATTGATGTGGGAAGCTTCCAATAAATTTTTATGCTTTTGACAAAAACTTTACTCAACCATCCTTCAAGGGAGTGGTCTAAGTTTATGTGATTTGTTTAATTATTTTGATATATGTCCTTCAAGGGAACACTCCACCTTACATTTGAACAATTTCAAATATGTTTTCAACATTTGTTCTTCAAGGGAGCTATCTGTAAATGCTAGGAATGACCTATGATTGCTATTAGTTTGGATTTTTGATTTTTATTTATTTTATTTTTTCTTGACATAGACTTATTTATATAGGCTTAAGGGTTCACCTTTATGAAGAAAAAACTAAAATAACAATAATCATGAGAATCCATCTTGGGAGAGGGGTGGAAAGTACCATGAGAATCATGCCATGGGTAGAGCCATGGTACCCATTGTTCAATATTAGGATATGACTATGATGGATAATCAAATGATTAGAATTTAATAACTTTCCCCTAAAATAGAGAGATGAATGTGTTTGAAAGCAAGGGATGAACTTAAGTTAAAATAAAAGGTGAACTTAATCCTTCTTAATAAAAGAATAGATGCAGATGAAAAGCATTGCGAGGCTCAGTTTCTAGGTTTCCCTCAAAAGAGGATAATTGGTAAGCTCTTGGTCCATATTTTTGGGTTACGATATAGGGTCCAAGCCAATTGAAATCAAACTTTCCCTACTTCCTTTTGTCCATATTAGTGGCATGTTAATTTTCCTTTAGGACAAGGTCTTTGATGTTGAATTCTTTCACTTTAAGGTGTTTGTTATAGGCATGCTTAACATGCTCTTGATAGACATGAAGATGGTGAAGGGATGATAAGGGATGCTCATCAAGTAGTTCAAGTTGGGTTAAATGGTGATAATGATAATAATCTTGAAAAATGAGATTTTACAAAGATATGTGAAGAGAAGGTATTTAGACTTTGAGAGGCAATAAAACCTCTAATACAAACACAAGATAAAAAGGGGTATCACCCATAGGGGTTTTAATGCTATTAAAATATGCCCATAAGGTAAAAAGAATGTGTGAACACCAATCTTGACTAGATGCATTGACCATTTTAGTGAGCATGTTGTTAAGAGTTTTATTAGAGGCCTCAACCTATCTATTCACTTGAGGGCAATAGGGTGATGAGAATCTTAACTTAATATTGAATGCATCATATAGACCTTGGACTTTTTTTTCTTAAAATATTTACCATTTTCAATGATAATCTTATGAGGAACACTGAAGTAATAGATGATGTGATGGTTGATAAATTTGACAATCTTCTCTACTTTACTCAAGACTAAAGGAATATCCTCTACCCATTTGGTAAAATATTCAGTCATAATGATGATATAATGGTGTTTCTATGAAGAATAGGCATTAATTTCACCAATAAAGTCTAGACCCCATTATGAGAAGGGCTATAAATCGATGGAAACATGAAGACTATGGCTAGGTGCATGATGTAAATTGGCATGTTGTTGACACTTAATACACTTTTTCATATAATCATAATAGTCTTGGTTAAGGGTAGGCCAATAATATCCTATGAAAAGGATGAATTTAGCTATAATAAGGCCACTAAAGTTTCCCCCATAAATACCATTGCACATTTCCTTGATGGCATGAGAGGCTTTGTGACTACATAGGCAACAAAAGAGGAGACCATCAAAGCTATGTTTATAAATAATTCCTCCCATAATGGTATAATACAAGGTACTTTGGATAAATTCTCTTTAAGCATTCTTGGAAAGCCTAGAAGGAATGATGGAAAGGTTGAGATAGTTGAAGGTCTATTGATACCAATGGTCAAGTTGGGTCTCCTCCACATTGAAAATGGTGGGAGAATTTGGTTTGACATAGGAAGCATGGGTAATTATATGGATAACAATAGATAACTTAGAGTCAAAAGGTGCCTATGAGATATAAGAGGTGAGGGAAGCCATGGCATTGATGAACTTATTGGCAGATCATGGGGTTGACTAGATGAGATAGTGTTCAAATGAGGCTAAGAGTTCATTAGATAGTTGATTGTACTATTTCAAAACATCATTCTTACATTGGTAAGAGTTGTTTATTTGATTGACCACAAGTTGAGAGTCCCCAAATATATTGATTATTTTTATACCTAAGGATAAGGTAGTTTAAAGCCCTATGACTAGGGCTTCATACTCAACCATATTTTTGGTACATTCAAAATCAAGATTGAAGAACAAAGGAAGAGGCTCACCATCAAAGGAAATAAGGATGATACAGCTCCCCCACCATATTTAAATTTTCGTTTATCAAATAACATGGTGAATTAATAGGTGAAGTCCTCCTAAGAGAGGGTCATGATGGACTCATCGGGGAACTCAAGAGGAGGAGATAGATTATCTATTAATGGTGCTTCATCTAATTGGTCAAAAATAACCTACCCCTTAATTAACCTTTGTTGAAGGAAGTCAAGGTCAAACTCCACTAAAAGAATGAGCCATTTTTCCATGCACTAGTCTTGGTATGGCTTGGAGTACATGTACTTGAGTGGGTTGATATTGGTTATGACATATATTTTATGGTTAATAAGGTAGTGGTAAAGTTTGGTGGCCATGAAGATTAAATATAATAAAAGATTTTAATTATGGGTATACTGATTGTCATACTCTACAAGAATGCATCTAATATAGTAGATGGCTTACTCTCTATGTTTTTCATCTTTGTGAGCAAGAATTTCCCTTAGGGAGTGGTTAGTGGAAGAGATATATAGGTAAAAATTTAGTCATCCTTGGGAGAGGTGAGGATAGGTGGAGACAAAAGGTAATTTTTGAGTGAATCAAAGGCCTTTTGAGAGTCTCTATTCTAATTAAAAGATACATCCTTATTTAGAAGGTGGTGGAAGGGTTGGCATTGATCCAAGAGCTAGGAGATAAAGCAATGAATGGATTAGAGTTTCCCTTGAAAACTATGGAGTTTCTTAAGGTTGATTAGAGGAAACATATCAAGGATGGATTTGATCTTGGTGAGATCAACTTTGATTCCCTAGAATGAGACAATGAAGCCAAGGATATTTCCTAATAAGACCCAAAAAATGCACTTATTGGGGTTTAGGTAGACATGGTAATGGATAAGGCACTAAAAGATAATATTAAGAATGGCCAAATGGTCCTTTTAGAGTTTAGATTTTTTGAGAAGGTCATCCACATAGTCCTATATGATTTTGTGGATAAGGTCATGGAAGATGTAAGTCATGGCATGTTGGTAGGTTACACAAATATTATTTAATCTAAAAGGTATGACTCTCTTTAAGAAGATTCCCCATGGGGTGGTCTTATGATGATCTTTGGGGGTAATTAGGATCTGATTGTAACTCGAGATCCATCAATAAGAGATAACATCTTGTGGCCTATTGTAAGATCAACTAGTTGGTTGATACTTGGTAGAGGAAAGTCATCTTTAAGGAAAGTGAGGTTGGGGTCATGAAATTCCACACAAATGTGTAGTCCCCTTGTGGCTTTAGTGATAGGTACAACATTTGAGACCTATTGGGGATAGTTAATGGGTTGAACAAAATTGATAGATAGAAGATGTTAAATCTCTTATTTGATGAGAAGGGCTATACGAGGGTGCATGCATCAAAGTTTTTTGTGATGGGATTGACATCATGATGGGTGACTATGTTATGGGTAGCAATGGAAAGGTCAATTCTAGGCATGTTGTTATAATACCAAGCAAATGCTATGTTATGATCTTAGAGGAAGGAGGAAAAGTCTCAAAATTCCTTAGCATTTAGAGAGTAGCCAATTTTGATAATGTGGGGTTTGTCCTAAGTGTCTAAGTTGATACCCATGGTGGATTTTTTCAACATGGTTGAGGTCTTAGGAAGAAGGGATTTGTAGATGAAAGAATCTAAGGCACCAAGGTAGATGAGAATGGAGCCATCATCATGGCATTAAATAATGTTAATGGTAGGGGAGTCATCTCTTATCATCTCAAGATGGATCAAAGGTATAGTTATGATTGTCCCTCTTTTTGATAAGTCAAGGGTCCTAGGATGATCATGTTGATGAAAAAAATTTAGGTGAGACGATGTCATCATCCTCAGATGTAGGTGGGGGAGAGGTTTGTAAAGAAGGGGTGTCTTCCTAAAAAATGGTGATGATAGGTGGTTTGGTTTTCTTTTTGGTGGGTAAGATGAAAATGAGGCCATGTTTCTCATGAGACTTTCTTGTCTCAATGAAAATCAACTCATGTGGGTCATGGTAATATTTCCTAAGACCAAATACTTTCCAAGTAAACCTATGGAGGTATGTCTTGGTGAAGCTTAGTTTGTCTGGATAGGAGAAGATGAAGGTGAATGTTCAAGGTGAAGAGGATATAATAAAAGCACCAAGTGGTTTGTGAAGTCCCTCATAGATGAAATGGGTTTGACAATGTGAAGGTCTAAAGGGAAAAATTGATCTGATATTAGGGTCATACATATGTTGCTGGTCAAATTTCCCATACTCTTAGAGAGTAGGGAAAGTGTCAAGGGTGAGGAGGCAATATTACCCAAATGAAATATGTTGGAATGTGTATTCTAAGTCATATAAGTGGGGATATGATCATAGGGTATGGATGAGTTAGTTTATGCCTCATTGGTAGAAGAAGGTATGACTCCCTCTTTCATTGTGGGGGTCTTGTATTTAGTTAAGGAGGGTGCCCTAGATGGAGGTAAGAGGATGCATTGGGTCTATAAGTCATGTTTCATGTCAAGAAGGGACTTGGGTAATCTTGGATGGTGATGACCTAGACTTTGTGCTTAGATTTAATATAATGATGAAAGGTAGAGGGGATATAACCCATGGAGGAGATCCAATGTCATCCCAAAAAAACTTTGTATTAGAATTTTCCCTCTACTATGTAAAAGAGTTTAAGGAACATGTGGGGTCCTAAATGGATATGAAGGAAAAAATCTCCTAGGGTAATATTCATGGTGTTGTTAAAGGATTAGAGGATGGCCGAGGTTTCAAACATGACATTTTTTGATGGGTTGAGTTGGTTATAGGCATGGGAGGAGATGATATTAATACTGGCTCCCCCATCAATCATGACCCATTTGATGTGGGTCTAGTTAAATTAATAAATAATAAAGAGAGGGGGATCTAGGTCATCAATATAGATAGAAGGTATTTCCAAATCCATGAAGGTGATAAGGTTGGAAATTTGGAGAGTGCTAACAAAGGCTACTAGAGGTTGAGGTCTTCAAGTTGGACCTCTATTGATTGTAATGCCTCGATCATTACTTGGTGATGATGAGGTGAAGTCATAATCAATTCATATAAATTCATCTTCATCAGGGTCTAGTGGAGTTGTTTGAGTACCACTCTCCTAATGGATTTAGAGGGGTTGGATTGGGAGGCACCTAAGATAGATACCTTGAGTTTGGTTAAAGGTGAAGGTTTTTGATTTTAGTTTGGTTGGGAGGTGGAAGATGGTTATGTCCATGAAATGGACACTTTAGCCTTCCCCTTATCCTTTTTTAATGCTCTCATGACAATGTGGATGGTATGAATAGAGGGAGGAATTGGGGTAGGAGAGTTGTTTGGGTCCTCATCACTTTGACATGCGAAATGGGGGGATAGGTAGGTTCTAGCTAGTGGGTTTTGGTTATTAGACTGGTAATGGGCCTATGGGAGATTATTCTAATAATAGATCATCCTCATCATATAGTTAATGAATAATGGTTTGGAGAGCTTTGTAGTTCTTCATGTCATGCCCTAATGTCCTATTATAGGAGCACACCTGGTGGTCATTATACCAATAGGTTTTGAGTTGAGAGGGTTGAATGACCTGATAGGGGGTAAGGCCAATCAAGAATCATGTAGTAACCTTTGGAAAATGGTAGAGTAGGAATTAGATAATTTTGGGAAGGGTTTAGGGGTTTCAATCTTAGTCAGTGAGATGGAAGTCCTTTTAAGAGTGGGTTTGGTGATGGAAGGTTTGGGTAAGGTGGTGCATTTGGTTGGTGGTTTTGGTTTTGGTAAGATAAAGGTTGATAGAGTGGATGTAGTATGTTATAAGGTAGATAGTTTGGTCATTGATGGTTTGATGAAAATAGGTGTGTCAAAAAGCATGAGTGCTAGTGTAACTAGTAGTGGTGGTTGGGTTTAGGTTGGGACAACTAGCTTCCTATTTAGAGTGGAGGGAGGAGGCCCCAAGATAGAGGGAAAATTTGAGGGGGTAGGAGTTTGGATATTTGGCCTTTTCTTGGCTTCACTTATTTCATTGATTTGTTTTTGTGGTTGGTTATTGGGATTAATGAGGTAAGTTCCACTTTCATAGATGGGTGATTAAGGTTATGTGTAGGGAAGGTGCTAAGGTTTTTGGTTGGTTTGGCTAGTTTGGTTGGAAAAGGTGATTTATTTGTTTGGGGTTTAGGTGCCTTTGATGGTTGAGGAATTATTTGGTTGGTTGGGTTTTAATAGGTTTGGTTGGTAAGATAGGGGTTTGGATGATAGGATTGTTGGTCTAGTTGGATAAAGGTATGGTTGGAGGTTCTTGATTGGTGATATAAGGTATCCCTAACTTCTTCAAAAAGGTGGATTGATCCATGTCAAGGTTGGAGATAAATTCTGATTTTTACACTAACCTAGAGAATGGTTTATATACTATTTTTGGTCCTTAGATAGTGGACTTGAAAGATAATCCCATAGCTTGAGACATAGGGATGGTATCCTAATCATTTTCCTCAATCAAAGGATGAACATTTTGAATGGGCGAATCCTATGTAGTAGGTGTAAACATGGGGGCTTAATCTTTAGGAGTGATCTAGAAAGAGGTAGTAAATTACTCAGTGGTTGGGGGAGAAGGTAAAATGGGTGTTTATTCTAGTATGTCAATGTAATGAGGGGTTGATGGATCCACTACCTCAAAAAGTGGAGGAGAAAGGGGTGATTACTCAATTTGGGTCTCCAAAAGAGGAGAAGGTAACTCCACTACCTCAACAAGGGGAGAGGGCAAGGAACATATAGGCTAGGTAGTAGGTTCTTCAATAATGAGCATGCCAAGAACTATATTAATAGTATGGGTATCATGAAAACATTCAACCTTATTGATCTCATTCTTGGTAGGCACGTGATTGGGGAAAGGTTGCCTAAATATGTCAAGGGTTTGGTTTTGAGGTGCATTAGGGTTATCCAACATAAGCTCCCCATTGTCAATGGGAGATTGGACAATGTTACTGAAGGTATAACACTTAATAATGCCATACCCTACTACCTGATGAAAAGTACATAGATAATTCTCATTGTACCAACTAGGTGCAAGATGGGAATAATAAAATTGCTGAGGTAGTTTGAGAGGAGGAATATATACGATGTTGGTCTTTAATAACTTATTTAGGATTAAAGCATAAGATTCTCCAAGTGGAGTAAATTATTTCTAGGTGTTTCAACTTTTTTCTCATGTTTTTATTTAAGGAGGTAGAGTAATTTGGTTAGTTGATAGATGAGAGAGAAGTGGATTTAAGGATAGCTACATTCATGGTTCCCTTTCTTTTGGTCCTAGTGTTGGTTTACTTACTTAGTTTAGAGTAAGAGGCCTCATTGCTTTTGTAAGTAGAGTTCCTATTTTTTAGTTTTAGTTTTCCTTCATTGATGGCTCTATTTTCTATTTTATGTGCCATGGTAAAAGTCTCATCAAAGGTTTCAAAGATATGGACATGAAAAATAGAAAAGATGTGCTTAGCACATGCATGAGAAAAAAATTCTATTAGTTTGGGTTAGGGAAAATAGAATAAGAGTTGATTGATCAGGATTCTCCAATGAGCTACAAAATTGGGAATATATTCATCATCAAATAACTAGATAGATTATGGGTGAGTGATGGAAAATTTCTTGGAAATATTTATTGAAAAGTGATGTAAGAAGGTTTGAGCTAGATGGGTGAAGGAGAACAAAGAGTTTTTAGTTATGGCACTATAACAATCTAATGCCAATATTGATAAGGACATAATAAAAGTGTAGAGAAGGAGGGAATCATCATAGGAAATCAAATAACATGAGTGCCTAAATTCATTAATGTGATATTGGGGATCCTCCTTACTATAAAACTTTGAGAACATGGGAAGTTCCCAATGAGGAGGATATGGTCTAATAGGCATAGATGGGTGGATGGGTTCATTATAGATCTAATCATATCCACGATGGGTCCATAGCTCTAGAAATGGATAAATCTAAGGTAGTCATCTTATCCATGAGCATCTTCATTAGGTAAACTTGGGGTTGTGCACCTAGAAGCTTGTAAGGTGAATACTATTATGGTTGTTGGGTGACATATTGATAACTAGTAGGAGGTTGAGATCCATCATATATTAGTATGAAGAGAATAGTGGTTGGGTGGAAGATACATAAAGGTAGGTGGATGTGGGTGGTTAGGTAGTAGGTAGAGGTAAAAGCCCTTGTGGGTTAGGGATGTAACCTAGGTTTGGTGAAATTGGCACCTATTGGGAAGAGGTATTGGTTAGGTTGGTGATCAAAATAAGGTTGGTGACCTTTGTGGTAATAAAAGTGTTTCCCATGAGGTGTGAAGGTATGCCATAAGGTGGGTCTATAGGCAAAACTAAAGTAGGGGTACGATGAGGCATGGTGTTAAGATAATGTTTTAGGGCCATAGGGTCATTATCTAAGAAGGTGGGGAAATCTAAATCTCCTTGGGTAACCTCCCAAGGGAAGGGAGGACATCCAAAAGGGTGAGGAGAGTCCACTATTTTAGAGACATAGTTCATAGATAAGGTGGTATAATAGGTTGATCGATTTGGTGATGGGTTTTTCTCTACTAGATTCTTTCTCTACTGGTAGGCTAGAACCATCCAAGGTAAGGGATAGAGAATGTATAAATAATATCACCACTTAAGTAGAGATACGACAAGAAATGATCAAGAGAAGTAATCAAACTCTAAAATGTATGCTAAGTCCTAAAGGTTCTTTTTAGTCTCTCTTTTGGCTTATGCCTTAAGCATTCAATAAATTGTGTGACTAAAAGTGGTTTGTAGAGTAGGTAATAGAAAGGAATTTTATGGTTGGTTTCATGTTGTTTAGGTTTTAAAAGGAATCTATATTGGGAATCAATGCATGGATTGGTATTGGGGCCTACCCCCTCACTTCACACACCACAATGATAAGGGCGTTGGGTGCTTAGACAATATATACTAATTTATAGAGTTTATACTCGACTAGAGAGTTGATTTGGTTCTCCCCTTGGTAATGACCTCCAATTAGGATTGCTAGGTAAGGGCAAGCTAACCATTAGGTGATGAAATCCTAGTCAGTCCTTGTCTCAAGTTTATTTTATATTTAATTGATGAAGGTGGTTTGAATTAGTGTGTGTAATAAAAAGTGATTATATGATAGGATTATTTTACCTGACTTTAGACTATGTGAGATAAACTTACAAGTAATTGATGTATGAACTTAATTTTAAGTCCAATTTTTTTTTTGATTTTGTTTATGAGCAAACAATAGAGAGAAGAATATATATATTTAGACAAAGGAACCAAGTAAAGATACAAGGGTCCCAATAGGTGTGATATAATGTTTTAGTGAATTTTATCTTATATTTTGAAAAGGGAATAAGAAAAACTAAAAACAAGTACGGCTGAAAAGCCTTTTGGATTGTGCAGGTGTTGAATCAGATGATTGTGAAGAACTCCTCTTTGTCTTGGGAGGATAACCTAAAAATAATATATCACTAAATCAAATGGTTGGTTAGATAGATAGATAAGTGTATTAGGTAGTGCCAATGATATAGAGCATGTACAAATAAAACATCTTTGACCTTGTTTCTTACTCACACTATGCTTGACAATGCCTTTTACACTCACTCTTTAAGAAATGGTTCTATATTCACCTAGTATTGTAATGGTTTCCAATGAATTTTATTTTCATTAATAAGTGGTTTCATTATTATCAATTACCTCTCAAAAATTCTATCACAACTTTCTACTCTTTAAGACTACACTTTACTCAACTTTGTACACACTTGTTATTAGCCTTGTTCAAAGGTTATCATCCTCCAAAAGATTGAAGATCACTTAATGCCCTTATGGTTTCAATTTTTTTATTATTTATTAATAGGATATATATTTACTCTTTAATCATTCACCAACATACCAACATCTTAAAAATTCTCATTGACCACTCTGTCCTCTGCAAACTCAGTCTATACCCTCTTTATAGCTCTATTTATAGACTATTTTTGACTTGTGCAGTCTATACAGAATCCAAATGTAAAAAAATAGATATTTTAGATACCCTTTATTGTGTTCCTTTTATTTACAATGTTTCAAACCCAAACTCACTCTTTAAACCCCTTTTCCAAGCTTAAATAGCTCTCTATTTACCCTTCATTAGGTCTTTTAGGCCTGATTTACAAACAATCTACCATACAAGTACAGTAACGTATGAAAAATCATAATAAAATTTAAAATATATTTAAGGGCCTTGTAAATGATTATTATAAAAAAAATTTGTAATTTTTGTGGTAAAATAAAGTGTTATGCTAATAAACCTAATTTAGGGTTTCTAAGGCTTGTCTTAGGCTGAGAGCCATCAATTGTGTATAACTTTGGTTAGACAAGGTTTCAAAGATTCTATTTTTTTTTATATGGTTTGTATGAACCTAGAAAAACTTTTTTAATCATTATATATTACCTTTCAATCCTCTATCATACCTTTCATCTCTAAAACATTCTTGACTGTGTAGTAAATGATAGGCTACAGGCTTGTATTTTATGTGTATAATCAAATTACATTTCAAAGAAATTTAAGCTATAAAGAACCTTAATACATGATATAAATTATTAAAATTTAAATATAGAACATTTTACAATTATTTATTTCATCTTGTCCCTTAAATAATCCAATACACTACCTTTCATTACAACAGGCAACTACAATAAAAATAGGGTTTCTTGGCTATATTTGTCAATCACCATATGAGTTATAATTTATAGATGGATGAATGGAGTTTAAAATGTAATTACACACATTTTTACACATTTTGAAATATCTATCTACTCCTTAAAATTCTTAATCCTTAGCACATAGTCATAAATAAAGCAATTCATCAGAAAATAGGGTCTGTCACTACTACATCTAAATAAGGTACTCCTTTCTTAGATATGAAGGTAATTATATGTTATAAAAATATTTCACTATACTTCCATCACATTACAAAAAATAATTCATATTATTTACTCAATCAAAAAAAAATAGGAGCATGTTAATCAACCATCAAATAGTCTTTAACAATTTCAAATAGCCCAACATGGCCTATATCCTCTTTCCCTAACAGGGAACTTGTATTCTTGGAATCCTTCCAAATATCTCTTTAGTAAAATTTGGATGAACCTGAAACACACTTAGAAACAAATTCCAATCTCATAATTTCTTAAACAAATCACTTATGCAATCAACAATAGCAATCAAATGACCTCACAATAGGTTTGTGCAAATTCTTTATTCAAAATAGGGGCTCAACCCTCCCCTCTATACAAGATTTTTCTCCATCTACCATTATTTTCACCCTAGAATGGAATCCACTCTTTACAACCTAAAAACTAACCCCTAGACTACAACAAAGTCCATAACTACTTCTTGTCTACTTTCCCACGTCGAGTCTTTTTCAAATATTGCATTTTTTTAATTTCTTCTACACAACATGACATATAAGACTACATATATAGACCAATGACCTTCTAGTGTACCTTCTACATTATCTCAAACCTCTAAACATGTTTATTAAATCATTTTCCACCTTAACACCTTATACAAAAGTCCTTACAAAGGCTTACAAATTCAAATTTTCTCAAGGAAGGTTTTGGCAGGAAATCCTCAAATTCAAATTCTATGTATTGTATGACTACCTAAACTCCACAAATAGAACTCAACTAACCTATAAAAACTATAAACCAACTTGAGACTAAGATTTATCAAATTGGGGTCATAATAAGATGCAAGTTCATCATCTAGCTATATCTTAGAAGTAAGGTCTTCCTCAAGAGATATCAATCCACACATTTTAAATAATTAAGTTTATAAACATAATAGAAAGTACTTTCATCAATAATCAAAAGGAATTGAAATTAAACACAAGAAATGCTTACTGAAAAAATAGACTAGAAATGACTAATATATTGATAATCAATTCAATACTAGCGTTAAATGGCTTGGTTCTATTTCAAAAAATCAAGTAAGGGTTGTGAACATGTAGGGACACAAAAAATCAAGTTTGGTTGAGGGTAGGTAGGTGGAAATGGCTTATTGTTATTTCCTACCATAGTGACCATCAGTAGTTAAGGTGACCATCAATTGTCAAGATAACCATTGGTAGTTGGATATACCATTGACGATTGAGACAACTGTCAGTGTTTAATGTGTGTAGGTCTAGATTGGTATATAGTTGGTTGATAGGATCATAAAGTTGGATTTAAAGATATGAGTTGGTACTAGGCTAATTGTGAAACACAAATAAAGTAAATGAATATTAGAAAATAAATAATTATCTTATAAAATTTTGATTAGGTGGGTGTTTGAGGTGGTTAGCATGTTGGTGAATTTTGGCATGATTCTGATAGAGTAATAATATTTAATGTTTTGGAGGAGTGGTGATGGCAAGTTGGCTATCTGACATGATATCTATATTGATGGATCATTGATGAGGATTGACCTATAAAAAAATAAACTCTAGATTTACAAGTTCTTTATAAAAATTGTAGAAGGATTTCACCTCTCTACTCCTCTCTTCTTATAGGCATAGGTAAGAGGTGTAAGTAGAGGTTCAAATAGGCTATCTAATTATAACTCACTCATACACAAATCCATACATGGATGAAGATAAGTTCAATTTAGAAGAGCAAGTAAGGAGACTTGTATGTTATTTGTTAAGGAGGTGCACCCTAACTATCGATGGTTAGGATGACTATCAAAAGTTAGGGTGACCATCGGTAATCATCCTAACTATCGGTGGTTGAGGGTGAAGGTAAAAAAGTGGGTAAAAAGGTAAGTTAAGTCAATTGGTTGAAATGACTATGGTTAGTATTATTTAGGGGTTAAAGGGTCAAATTAGTCCTAAGGAGGTCCTAATATGGTCTAGGGGTGTTTCAACATTTAGATTCATGGTGTGTAGATTTATAATGTCTACATCATGCTTGACATAGATGGACTAATCTCCAAGATTGAGGAGAAGTTGGTATCCCATGAAGGGAAATAAACACACCAACACCAAAATTCTACCCTCTCCTTCACCCTATGCCAATCTCATGATAAGCTTCCCATTACCCCTTCTAATCCCCCATCAATTTATTTTTAAAGTCATCATGGCTCCTCCCAACCCCTCTCAACCTTCCCCTCATCGATATCTATTCAAAAGAGAGTACAAGAGGAAGGAAGAGTAAGCATTGAAAAGACTATTCATCATGACTAGTCAAGGTCTAATTTTTAAGCCTCCCTTACTAGGAAAATTGAAGTTTAAGATAAATATGTGTACTATAAATTAGAATATATAAATGCAACAACTCCTGAACTACACGTACCTCCTTTCATTCCTCAATCCATAATGCAAACTATGTAATAAAATCATGAGCCCAAGTTTTCATCTTGGAGTCAAGTGTTACAGTCAAGAAAGAAAGAGGAGTAATCAAGCAAATAAAAGGTTACTCAATCCCCACCCTTCCTCCCTCAAGAGTATAAGTCCTTTCCCTAATGGATATCCATCCAAATAAATATTTAGAATAAGGAGGAAGTGGTTACTTTTGAAGACAAGCAACTAAATGAAAATAATGTGGTATGCATCTCATCCCTCATGGAGTCACTCCAATAATATTATATACCACTCATGGAGAAAGTACATACCCTTGAATAGGTAAACATTGAAAATTAGGTTGAACCTATATTTGATTATGAGTATTTGGATAAGTTTAAGGAGGAACTTGTCCTTGGAACACCCTTTGGTAAAGAAGGATACCATTCAATTTTTATAAGTGTAGAGAAAAATGAATTATAGGAGTGTGATGAATCATAAAGGGAAACCATATCAAATGAATAAGAGGAAGAGCTCTTTCATGACATGTAAAACATAATTTTCCATCACATTCCTAAAAATTGGGAGAATGAATCATGTACTTAGTCTACAATAGATATAAATCAAGGTGGCAATATCCAAGGGTCTGTAAACACTCAAGAGAACGTATGTGCTTAAAAACTTTCCAATTTCCTTCCTTGTTTCCAAGATAAGTCTAATAAGATGCATTAGACCTAATTTATATTTGAGGGATTAAAATTTGAGCATGGTTACATGGATTTTCAAGATGATAATGAAGACCTTTAGTAACAATTCATAAACATTTACAATGAATATCAAACTTCTCAAGGACTCACACATCATGTAAAACACTTTGAAGACACATCAACTATTGATCCTATCAAAGTTAATTCACAAGAGTATCAAACACAATTATTAAAGGAATTTTAGGGTTTTCTTAATGCAATAGTCCATTATATTCAAGACATATAACAAGACATGGCCAATCATATACAATCCATATTTGAATAAGAATTAGCACTTCTCATGCAAAGGAGATAGATTTGGCATGAGTATGATTAGGTGCTCAACTCACCTAATCAACTTATGAACTAAGATATAAATCAATGAAGTATAATTTTTATTATGACAATCCATGAGAATTCACCTAATCATAGATATAAGTGGGAATATTTCAATTAGTAGAAACTAAGCAAGCTCAAGTTCACACATGGGAACTCCACATCATGGTACCACAGTAATAAAAAAAAATTCCCATTTTTTCTTGGTAGAAAGAGTTAAAATTTAGGTTAGTTTCTTGATAGTTAGTTTTCTTATCCAAATAAGTGTGTCACACAAGTTTTAGCTAGTTGTCTTACTTCTTTAGTTATTTCCCTTATTTGTCTTTAGTTGTTAGATGCATTGTTTAATGTTAGATTTGTTTTATTTGTTATTTTTGTGTTTGTTTTATTACTACTATAAATCCTTGAGGTGTAAAAAGTATAAATTAGTCTAGTATTCCAAAGATTCATCATGTTATGCTTCTTTATTTGAGTCACTATGTCATGATAGTGTCTAGGTTATCTTGACTAGCAATCTAGTCACCCATTAGAGTCACTAGAAATGTTGACATTTTGGCCTCATAGGCCAAATGTCAACCCCATATATCAAAAAATTCTAGTGATAATTGTTTTAGCTTACTTATAATAACCCCTAGCATGGTCATATCTTCCTTATCCTGATGAGAGTCTTTGGATCTTAACTTGAGAGTGCCATGATGAGTCATAGTTCATACTTGATCCATGGTGGCATTAGTGTCTTGAAGTCCATGTGATTATCTAATAGGTTTCATAGTGTCTTAAGATATGAGAGATATTTACCAAGAGGTCATGAAATCTAATGAGTATTTATCCTTGTTGAGTAATATGTTGATATCCTAATAATATGAAGGTGTTGTCATAATTTTGGAGGCCTTAACATGAAGATCATGGTGTGTTCAAAGTCCATTTCCAATTATATACTCATTTAATACCCCTCCTTAGCCATTAAACATCTTCAAACCCATTCATGAGCTTATATTGCCTTGTAAACTTGAGTAATAGGAGAAATGACTTGGTTAATTGAATTGAAAAGGGGCCTTTATAACATGTTATCCATGACAAATTACCTCCCTAAGCATTTCAAACCACATAAAGTCATTTTATGGGCCACCCAGACCCTTTCTACTAAGCCAAGTGGGCCCTACATGGCATTTTATGGCCTTTAAACTTGCTCTTATGTTTTATTTTACTTGGAAAAGGATTATTAATGTGTGGTTCCCCTCATTTTACCCCAATATGGCATTGAAATAGTTTAAAACTTTATAAAATAGTGAAACATCAAGGATTTTGGGGGCAATTTTGCATATTATATGGAACATATAGATTGTCATATATAAAAGTGGATTTAAGGTTTAAGGTGACCTCATGTTTTATGTGTTATTATAGTTTCATTGTAAATGGAGATCATTAAAGCTTAAAAATAGTCTTACAACTCCTTCACCTTCTTTGCAAGCTTGGACACCTCCTTATGTTTTTTTCTTATACCATATAGAGGAAAGAGAGAGTGGAGGTCCCAAATTTTATGCATGGAAAGTAGACTTGACCATATTCTAATCATGGGAATTTATTTGAAGATTGGACTCCCCAAATTTATGAAACTTCCTTAAGAAGTTAAGGAAGGTGTATGCACTTCTCATCTTCATAGGACAACTTTAATGGTTTTCATGGATTTATGATTGGTTTGTCAATATAATCACTGATGTTGTTGTCTACAATATTTAATGGGTCTATTATGTTAATTTGGGAAATTATCTCACATGTGTGATCCCCCATATCTTACAAATATCCATGATTAACCATTGTGTGAAGGCTATAGGAAAATTGACTTTATTAGACAATGTTGAATGTCCTCATTAGTAGTTACTTTGATTGATTTGGAGATTTTTAAAGGTGTTTTTATTTGTACAATGATTCATTTCTCAAATTAAATGCTTAATAGTCTCTTATCATCTTATAATACATTAAGAAAGGATCCCTGTCAATTTGGAGTTCACCATGTAATAGACAATCATCATGTTAAAGGCACCTGTAGGTTTGATATATGGCTCAAAATCAATGAAGGAAGATGTTAGATGGTGATGGACGTCCATTATGTCATTTTACACAAACTTATCCACCTCCTTTTCATCCTTAAGATCCTAAAAACCACATTATTCACCTCTAAACTCATTTCAATCACTTATTAGTAGAGTTTCAAGTTTCCTTGGGGAAATTAAGGTATTATGATATATTAAGGTTCCATTTCTAAGTTTTATATGATGTGTTCATGCTCTAAAACTTCATGAGTGTTGAGATATAGGTATTAAGTTATCCAAAGTATAAATGGGTTGTCTTAGGAGAAGTCTTCTCCTTCATTTCATAATCTTCTCATACCATTGTTGTTTCACTATCTTCACTGCCCCTATTTACTGTGTCATTCCCCCTTTTTTTGTCTTCCCATCTCCTTATCTCTCCTTTTCCACCTTAATTCACCCATTCATCCCTCCCTCTAGGCCTAAATAATGATAGTAAACCTTCCTAATCCCTTGAAACCCTCACAAAAGGAATGAAACCATAATGTGTTGAGCTTATTTAAAGATGGACCTAATCAAAGAGATAATCAAGACCTATAGTAAGCCTTCTAGGGCCACTATAACATAATTTTTAAATGGACATAGCTGAGAAGTATTTTCAAAATCAATTAGGTGAAAGGGAAAGAAATTGGTAATTAGAGATAAATAAGGGGGAAATATTATATAAACACCATGGATTATGTTAAGTCATCTATATCAAACAACACATATGGATTGTATCAGTTCATACAGTGAAGAGAGTTAAGAGGATACTGACATTTAGACTAATGGGAAGGAATCAAGGGATCCTCTTAGGAGAAAAAATGGATAGGGTAGGGGATAAAGTGCATGATGATATGGTTGAAACATATCAATTGTAAACTCACCCTTGTATCCATTATATCACTATCCTATACAAGTAAAGAAAATATCTATAACCAACTGACAATCTTAGGCTTGGGTTGTGAGGAGAAGGTTTAGAACAGCTTGCAGAGGTGATGTTTGATGAGACTATGGAGTCTCTTATGAGAGATAAAAGTTCAAATATTCTTTAAGAATCCCAACACCTGCAAGTAGGAAGACACTAAATCCTATAAGAAGGCCTAACATGTAAGATGAACACCTACAACTATGTCTTTTCCTATCATGGACTGTGCTAAGCTAGTTGAGTTCAAATGTTATATTTGATAGTGATTTAAGGGTGGTTTCAAGGTTGAGACTTCCTCGTTACACTAAAGGGAATGAAGAGGTTATCATAATGCTTCATGACCAAAAAGGCCTTCCTATGTACACACCTATAGCCACTTTATTTGATTGCATGAGAATAGTTCTAAGTGATGAACATCACTATCTTAGGGAATTTAGATGAAGTATTAATCTCCTAGAGATACCTTTAGACACTATAAATTTTCACACTATGATTCTAGATGTTGCACCAACCTTTTGACCACCTTAGGACCCCCTAGGGACAACTTCCTAACCATTACCTCACTAAACCTAAGTCACCCTAACTAAACTTTGACCAGTGTACCTTTGACCTATCAACTATTGATGGTTGATCCCTAACCATTTATGGTTAGACCCAACCACTGATGGTTATCCTTTAATTATCTTAAGGGTTAACTCCATCTCAACTCCACCTTATTTTTTTATTGTTAGCCATTCACATAATTATGCATGTTAATAATAACATTAGATGACCTATTGAAACCTTATTTGAACTTATTGTTTCACCTCTCCTTATATAAAAAGAGAGGAGAAGGAGGTGAAAGGGAAGAGAATAATCATTAGAGAGAATCAATAATAATTAGAGATTATTTTGTAGGTCTTCTCCTAATGAGCATAATAGATAACAAAACCACTAAAATTCATCAATCATAGCCAAGACACTGACACTCTACCATACTTTTTATAAGATCCACAATGAGTTTTTAACCACTCAATTCAAAATTACTCAGTAAATAAAGATAATTATCCATTTTATTAATTAGTTCATTTTTTTGGTCTTACAACCAGCCTCCATCCTAAACCCACCTCCCAGAATCATAGCCAAGTTCCTTGACTAGACCTACTCTTACCTAAGCCAAGGTTACATGGTCAAATAACCACCAATGGTTTGACCCTAACCACCAATGGTCATCCAACCTCTGATGGTTACTCAACCACCAATGGTTCACCCAACCACCGATGATCACTATGTGACAATTTAAAAGCAAGCTAATTTCACCTATCAGAACCCAACCAAATTCCACTTTTCGACCTTTTGCCTAATCAAAAAACATCACCCTATTTTTTGAACTATGTCTAATTTATTTATCATTCAATCATTTATTACTATAATTCTTAAATTTTAAGGCATAATCCACAAGAGAGACTAAAAATAACCTTAGGATTTAACATGCTTTAGTGCGTGTTTTGTTTCCTTGACTTTTTTTTATCTTCTCTTTGTTTGAGTTGTGGGATTGTTTGTATCTTCCTCCTTACCTTATCTACATGGTTTTAACTAGGTAGAAACCAAGAAACTAGGCAAATCAATATCCACCTCTTAGTCATCTATCTTCCTCTTCTCCCTCATCCATGGAGTACATCTCAGATGTGAAGAATTCTCCCCATATTCCTAGGAGTCTTATCATCCATTGAATGGTTTCCCAAGGTGATGTATATTTTTCCAACTTTCTAGATAATAACCCCATATCCCTGTAACATTACCTTAACACCACATCTCACCATACCCCTACTTTTATTCTACCTATTGAACCACCCTATGGTATGCCATCCCACCTTATGTGAAACACTTATGCTACCACCATTTATACGAAACCCTTGGTTACCAAAGCATCCTCCTCTACCAATAACCCCACTAATAACACCATCCAAAACCAACCCACCCAAATAATTAACACCCAAACACCTTTTACGCCAACTAATAACCCTTTTATTATAGGAGCAACCCAACCTTTAGGCACTAGCACTCCACTTACCATAGGATTACCCTTTAATAGTGTCACCACCATTCCTCTTGTTTCCAACCCACCTACCTCCACTCCATTCTAGAGCTTGGTAGTCCCCATACCTACTACCCTTCCACCCATTAGTAAAAAATTTACCACCTATCCCCTATCTACTAACCCAACCATACCTCTAACCTAGCCTATATCAATCCCCCAACAAATGACCATTACACAAAACCTAATCTATGTCCCTAACCCACAAGGATATGTAACTCTACCTTCCACCTAACCACCTAACTCCATGTATTCGTATGTGGCATCATCCCAACTACCCATGTCTGCATACCAATATGTGCTAGCTTCCTAACCCCCCATTAGCTACCTACATGTTGTACCTACCCAAACCCAACATAAAATACCCTACAACTATGAGGGTACACAACCATAAATGGATCTTGTAAAAATGTTAATGGATAATATGACTATTTTTGATTCATCTATTTCTAATGCCCATAACCTCTTATCTTATGACCAAATCTACAATGAACCAATTCATCCATATTTTCCAATTTGAACTTATCCTCATCAATGGTAAATTTTGAAATTTTGAAAATTTTAGAGTAAGGAAGACCCTCAACAACATATTAGAGAATTTAAGAATTATTTCTATTTGATTACCTATGATGATGCTCTCCTTATTCATACCTTTCCCATGTCTCTATTAGATCTAACACTAAATTGGTATAGTTCTATTACAAAGCACTCCCTCTTTTCTTTTACCCAACTAACTCAGACTTTCTTAGATCAATTTTCCATAAACATCTTTAAGAAAGTTTACATCACCAATCTCTACTTCATTTGGCAATTTGATTATGAGTCCATAGCCAACTTCATATCCCATTAGAGAATCTTGATAAATCAACTCTTTTTTTCTTTGCCCAACCTGAGTTGATTGAACTCCTTACCCAATATTATGCCAAACACAACTCCTCTACTTTATGGGTTTATATATTTATGCCCTTTGATGAGGCTTTCACTATGGCATGCAAATTAGAGAATAGAGCCATTGATGAGAAGTAAAAATTGAGAAAAAATAATTACACCTTAAAATCAAATGAGGCCCCCTCCTCTAAACCTAATAATAAAACCAATTATAACTCCAAAAATAAGGGAACCATGAATGTATTTGTCCTTAAAACTATGCCTCCACCCATTGTTAACCAATCCAAGTCTTTTAGCTCCTCCAATTAGAACACTAGAAACCCAAACTGCAACAACCAAAAGTAATTTACTCCATTAGGGGAGTCATATGATTTGGTCTTAGAAAAGTTGTTTAAATTGAATATCATAAAACTCCCACCAATCAAACCTCCATAATAATTCAATTCCTCTCATCCTATACATGGTTAGTATAAGGACAATGAATCATGCACCTTTCACTATATCATTGGACATAAAGTTAGTAGGTGTAATACCTTTAATAACATCATCCAAAATCTCATCAACAAGGGGGAAATTATGTTAGATAACCCCAATTCACCCCAAAATAAATCACTTGATATCATTAGATAACCATTTGCCAACCATGCCCCTTCTGTGAAAAATGAAAATAATGAAGTGGAATCCTCTCACAACCACTAATTCTATACTATTAACACAATTCTTGGTGAACTCATTAATGAGGAAATAAATTCCAAAACCACATTTCCTACCCCTCCACTTATTTAGGTAATGGATTCACTCTCTATTCCTTAAGAAAATGAGACCAAGGAAATAACTATTCCCCTTTCTCCACTCATTGAGGTATTTGAGCTACTAACCTCTCCTTTGGAAGACATACCAAGAGAATTAGCTGTTACCACCACATTCTTCTCCTCCATCATACAAAAATCCACTCTTCCTTTGGAAATCATCCATAAATAAGAGATCAATTTACCTACCTCTCTTATAGGAGACTCATCTTCCCAAAACTTAGAGCCTTTTATTGAGGAAAAGGACAAAGTAACCACTCCTCTCTCTCCACCCATGGGTTTGAAATTTGAGCTCAGTATCGAAGGGATCAAAACCATCTATAAGCCCTTTTCTAGACTAGTTCAAAACTTAAAGTACCTATCTCAACCTAATGGAGATTGTGCCACATTTTGAAACCATCTTGAACTTCCTTACCCAACCAAGAAAGAGCCTCTAACCATGCCATTGCCATCCCAACCTTATGTTTCCATTATTGAATGCACTATCATCACAACTAAATTACCAAAAACCTCTACCAATCAAACCATAACTAGACCATCTGAACCAACTCTTCTTAAACTAATTGGGCCACCTTCTACCATTCCAACTAGGCCGACCAAAAACATTAGCATCTTCCCTATTCAAAACCTTACTCACCCCTCATTAAAATTGTAATTAACCTCATCAAACATATCAAAGAGACCCCAAACCAAGCCAACAAAAAAGGTGAAACCACTTAAGATTATACAAAGCAAAACTCTACCTCCCCTTTCCACTTTGCCTTTTATTTTGGGACCTCAACCTTCTACCTTAGTAGGGAAACTAACCATCCTAGACAAAACCCAAATTCAACCACCACTTTTGATTACACCATCACTCTTAATTTCATCCTCACCTATTTTTACCAAACCTTCTATAACCAAACCCCCTACTTCTCAGGTATCTACCTCAACACCTTTCACCCCTAAGTGATCCATACCAAAACCATCCACCAAGAATTCTCCTTTACCCAAATATCTTACCTTCAAACCTAATCTTAAAAGGGCTTCCACCTCAACCACAAAATCTAAGACCTCCACACCTTTGCCACCTTTACTTGAGTCTTAATCATCTTGTAGTGGTTATTACAAGAATATTGATTAACCTTTCCACCTATCAAATTGTTTAACCCACATAGTCCTAAACCATCTTGGTATAATGAAAAATTAGTATGCTCATACCATAGGATACTTAGGCATGATATAGAGAACTATACATCTCTTCAATTATTAGCCCATTATTTATATTATGAGGATGAATTATTATCAGATGAGCCTCCTATGAGCCTAACACTAGCCCAAGATCCAAGAGCCATCAACTAACACTTACCTTGCCCCACACTCTCATTTTAGAGTGAAGAAGAACCAAAGTAATCCTCTAGCTTGACTCTTTCCCAAATCCATACCATCCATGTGGTCAAAAAGTCATACACTCAACCAAAGGATAAGGGAAAGGTAAAAGAATCCATTCCATGGACATATCCTTATTCCACCACCTAATCACCCAACCAACACCAAAAACCCTTACCTTTAGCCAAACCCAAAGTGTCTATATTAGGACCCTCTAAATCCAATCCATTTCAATTAATCCAATGAGTAGTTTTTAAATAACTTCACTAAACACCAGTGAAAATGGGTTTGTATGAACTGATCAATACCTCACCCCATCACCACTAAACAATGATAGAGACTTTGAAATCCATAGAGGTTCAACCAGAAGACCCACAACCTATAATAACTTTTGTTTAATCTCTTCAACTTTCCAACCTTGTTACCTTTGAGGATTTAGAAATACCCTCCATCCATCCAAATTATCTAGATCGTCCCCTCTTCATTACCACCTATATCAACCAAACTAATATCAAGAGGGTTATGATTGATGGGGGAGATAGAATAAACATTATCTCCTCCCACACCTACAACCAACTTAGGTTACTCGAGAACATTATGTTAAAAACCTCAAAGGCATTTTTCTCATTCAATGATACCATGGCCACAACTTTAGGAATTATTATCCTTAACATTCATATAGGACCTTGCATGCTTACTAAACATTTAAATGTAATATAAGGTGGGTTATATTACAACATTTTTCTAAGATTCCCTTGGATCAATTCAATGGGTTTTGTGCCATCCACCTTACACTGATACATCAAATTTGAATATGAAGGTCAAGTTGTCACCATACAAGCTACCCTTAGTACTTTTACAACATGTAACATGATGTACCAACCCAATGATGTTATTTTTCCTCCATCTAACAAGAGTTCATCAATAAAATATGAAGCTCCATCTCCTTCTACTAATGGAACATCCACTAGTTCATTTGTCCCTTCCACCCAAATCCCCACAATGGACCCTTTGGAATCAACCTTCTATTGTCTTTTGTTGGGGGGGGTATCACCTCTTGACACTAGACATTTTTCCCACTCTTCAAGAATATGGGAATATTGACCAAAAACCTAGTTATGAACCTAATATTAGATCCATTATTCCTTTCAGGCCCTCAACTTACTAAACCCATTTCATCTATGGGGGATGTGATAAACCACTTAACATTTCCACCACCTCTTTTTCACCTCAACCATTCACCTCTAATTTCTCTATCTAGATAAACCAAAGTTCACTAAGACATGTCTTTATAGTTGTGATTGGAAGGAATTTGGTCTAGGTCAGTATGAACATAGGCCACATGATTTTCTTCTAATCAATACCCAAAAACCTCATGAAAATCATGGACTCAGTTTCATGACACCTAAAAATCAAACTAACGTACCTCCCATTACCATCATTGATAATGAAATCCCATCCTCATCATCCATTTCACCATCAAAAATTGAGGATTTCAACCTTATCCCTCCTAAATTTTTTTCATCAACATGATCAGTCTTAGACCTCTAAATTATCAAAAGGAGGGGGTGATTGTGACTATTCCTCTAACCCATCTTGAGTTGGTAGGAGATGACTCTCCTATCATTAATATTTTTAATTGTCAAGATGATGATTCTATTCTCACCCATCTAATTGCATAATATTCATATTGTTAGGTGAATATTTTGTCAATTAGTGTACTAATAAACAAAATAGGTCTAATCAACCATAGCAGAAAGATTGGTTAGCCAAATGTGTAGGTTTACCACATCAAAAGGGGACTAATCTCTCCTCTCATCAAGGGGAGGCTCCCTATAAATATGCAGGATCTATATACTATATATAAATAATCAAAAAATAACACTCAGGGGCAGAATACATCATCCATCTCTCTTCTTTCAGAGATGATGTTAACACACAAAGGACAAAAACCCTAGTGGAAACACTGAAGGCACTTCTCTTCTTTCATAAGTGTTCTTGCAGGGAACAACAGGATTTTCTTTTAGGTAGTAAAAGTAACTGGCAACAAAGGGGCACAGTAACTAGTAGGATGAAATAGAACACAAAGTTTCCACCTCAACTACCCAAAGAGTATAACACAAAGTATAATGGGGGCATAAAGTCATCCCAAAATCCTCAACATAGAAAGAAAAGAAAAACACACTCTAAAAAAAATTGTGAAAGCATAAAGTCTTCCCACAGTTGGCTTCAGGATACCTCCCTTATTACCTTCACTAATTTTGCTTGTCAAATTAAATAAATAAGATCAAATTCAAAAGATAGACATAAGAATAATATTCTAAAATGATACAAGCCAAAACAACACAAAGTCTGCAAACAACTTGCTTTCTCATTCAAATAAAATGAAATGAAATTACAATCTGAGCTCAAAGTCTTAGTATTCTTTTAACTAGGTAGAGTTTCACTCCTATAAAAATGAAAAGTCTCCTTTACTAATGAGAGAAATTACTATCTTATAGAAACTATTCAAGGCTTGGCATTCTTTCCCATGGGATGGCCCATGCTACAGTCAATGTCTTCAATGTGCCTTAAATTTTGTCTAGAGGGACCATGTTGGGAATAACATATTGCCATAACTATGGCGTGTCCATTCTTCTAATATGTCTCTTCTTAGTATGGACTATCTGGTCCTTTTTCTAATATCTGCATAGTTGTCCAATTCACCATTACTTTATGGAAGAAAAACATGCTTGCATCCTTGATTTGGTGCACTTAGAAGTCTAAGTCTACTTGATCCACTATTCCATCTACTAGAAATAACTCTTTTGAAAATATTTTTGGTCCTTTGGTCTCACTCATCTCTCCCCTATAGCAATTTGAGTCTTTAGGCTCTCTTTTCAATCAGTCACTTAATTCTTCCTTTAAATTCTATGCTTTATTTGAATTTCCATAGATATTCCCTTTAAATTTGATGTCCACGGGACCGTCAATGGTCACCAGCTACTTGAACCATGTTAAACATTGAACCCATGAACCTATGAAAGTTTATTGGTTCATTGGTTCATTCTGTCTCTTTTGTTCCATCACTTCTTGGTTCAATCACTTCCCCACTCCTTGGTTGAACCATATGTTGAACCACCTATTTGCTACTTTTTTCCTTGACTGAGGCTGCCTTTGAACCTTTTGAACCTATGGACCATTGAGCTTTGAATTCTTTTGATTCAAGGTTTAATCAGTTTATTGGTTCATTCTATGTCTCACTTAATCATTGCTTCCTTTATCTTTCTAAGCTCTAGTTGAACCTTTGAACTTGTGAACTCATTGAACCTTTTGGTTCAACGGTTTAATGGTTCAATTGGTTCATTCAACTCATCCTTTGAATCCCTTTTCATCTAAGTATTTGAAGGTTCCTTTCTACGTCTTTATTCAGCTTTTAGAACATCCTGAAGGGAAGGTGTCCCTTCAAGCTTTTAAAACGGTCCTTTCTCTATCATCAAGTGCCCCCCGCAAGGGTACCTATCCTTTAGGATTTTTTGGGCAAACTTCATGCTTGAACTTCCCCGGTGGGTTCTTACTTATTTGGTGGGCTTTTGGCTTTTGGGCCTTTTCCATTAGGCAAAAATCTTGAAAGAATTCCTTTAGACAAAATGTCTGAAGGAAAGTTTTTGTTACTTAGCCATTTGTTCTTTTCCATTTCTTCATACTTTCTCTCTGAGTGAATTCCTTTGGACAAAAATTCTGAAGGAATTTTTCCTTAAACATTTTTCCAAGAAAAATCTTCCTAAAAGAACTCTTTCAGTCTCTTTTACTTAGCCATTTTCCCAAGGGATTTCCAACTTTTGTCTGCTTTTGCTCACCGCCCTCCACAAGGGCACTTCTTCCTTTGGCTTTGGGGCAGCCCCTTGAACCTACCAATTGAGCCAACCGATTGAACCAACTTTGGTTTAATGGTTCAATTGATTTATTCTTTGTTATTTGGCTAAGTCTTTTTAATCTTTTGTACCAAGTGCATTGAACTAATTAGTCATTAAACCCATTAAACCATTAAACCAAAGTGGTTCAAAGTTCAATGGTTTAAGCCTTTATTCTTTATCATTTGCCGATTGAACTCTTTTGATTGAACTGAGGCACTAAACCAATCCTGGAAATGACTAAGTGTTAGAAACTTGTTCTTTTGATTGAACTCACCTGCAGAAGCCTTTTAACCTATTGAACATGGTAATCCCTTTACTAAAAAAGTTTGAAAAATGAGGAATTTGAAAGATTAAAACAAATTTTGAGAAGGGAAGAGAGAAATTTTGGTCTGTGTAGGGCCAAAATAGTTTGTAGGTTGTCCCAAAAATGAGTGACATTTTTTAGGGACAACAACTAGCTCCATTTGGGGAACTACCTTTAATTGGAAACTTGAAACACAGCTGAGGGGAGTAGAAACTAGAATCTCCAGTGCCTTGAAGTGTGCCATTGGGCTATGGAGTCATGCTACCCAAAAATAAAGGCTCCAAAAAATGAAAACAAAAGAACAAAATATAAACAAAAGACTATATAAATATACATATGTACAGGGGAACTCACTTGATACTTCAAGAGTTGAAGTGCTTCAGATGTTGCCCATTTTGAGGTAGATAAAAGAGGGTGCCATCTTGCTACTTCAACAAGAAACTATATTTACCATTGAGATGATGAATAGTAAAAGGGCCCCTCCATAGGGAATAAAACTTTCCATGTATCCCCTTTGGTTCTCTTCTCTTGTCCCACAGTAGGACTTGATATCCAATCTAGAAATCACGATTCTTTGCTTTTTGTTCAAAGAGATTCTTCACCAGACCTTGATGGGTGGCAATTCAATCCAACACCAGAGTTCTCTGCTCCTCCAACTTAGTCAGGCACATGATCCTCTTATCCAGGGCAATTTCATACATTTGATCTTCAATTGCTTTAGTCAATTTCAGTGTTGGCAACTCTAGGGTAATTGGTATTTCAGCATTGACTCCATAAAGAAGTTAGAAAGGTGACATACCAATTGCTCTCTTTAGAATAATTCTATCTACCCATAGAGCATCAACCAATGCCTTATGCCAAGTCTTTTGGTTGTCATCCACCAACTTCTTGATGATAGTCACCAGGTTCTTATTGCTTGATTCAACCTGCCCATTCCCTTGTGGAAAGTAATCAGAAGAGTGGGAGAGTGTGATTCTATAGTGGAAATAGAATTGAGTAATCTCTTGGGAAGTGAAACGAGCTCCATTATCAATGACAATTTTGGTTGGGACCCCAAACCTGGAATGATGTTCTCTTTGAGGAAATTGCATACTACTTCTAAAGTAGCATGTTTGGTTGGAACTGCTTCCACCCATTTGGTGAAGTAGTCTATTGCCGTGAGGACATAGTCATGTCCAAAACTTGATGATGGGTTTACAGCTCCAATAAAATCAATTCCTTATTGCTAGAATGGCTCCTCTATGATCACTAGTTCGAGGGGTAGGGCAGCTAACTTGGGCCTTCCAACAAACTACTGGCACAATTCACATCCCCTGACCTACTTGTATGCATCTTGAAAGAGAGTTGGCCAATAATACCTAGCTCATAAGATCTTATGGGCATTCACAGGGGAAAAAAATGTCCTCCATAGGTCAAATTGTGGAAGGACTTTAAAAGTCAGCTTTATTGCTCCTTGTCCACACAGTGAAGGAACATTCCATCATGGCTCCTCTTATATAGGCAATTGTCCTAGAGGACAAAATTAGTAGCTTTTAGCTTAATGGTTCTCCTTTATTTATAAGATAGGTGAGAAAGACACTCACCATAAGTAAGGAAATGAGAAATACCTGAATACCACTCATTCATGGTGGAGACAAAGAGGACTATTGGTGTGTCATCCACTTCTGGTTCTTCATGCTCTATTCCTCTTGGCTTGATATCAATAATTAGTTGGCATATCCCCTTTCCACACACCAATTTTGTTAGATTGATGATCATATCAAACTCCTAGATCTTTGCAACCCAATTTCCTCTTTTCATACCAAACTTCTACTGAGTCAGTATGGATTTGACCGCGGTATCAGGAACCAATGCAGTTGTATGTGTATTCAAGGTTTAGAAACGGAAATGCTTCACCACCTTCACCACTACATAGGCATGTTTCTCCATGTTTGAGTACTTTAGCTCATGAGCTTTGAGAGGACATCTCATGAGGGAAATGGGGGATTCCATACCTTCTTTATTATGTTGAACTAGAATTGCTAAAAGTGTATGTTCTGAAGCATAGTTGTAAATGGTGAAATCTTTGTTATAATCTGGATAAGCCATAATTGGAGCATGGGCAATGGTAGTCTTGATATCCTCAAATTTTGACTTATCTTCTTCATTCTAGCTAAAGGTAGATTTTCCCTTCATCATGTTTACAATGTGCCTAGTCTTCTCAGCAAACTCAGGGATGAACCTCTGTAAGAAATTCACCTTTCCAAAGAAAGAGTGAACAATAGTTTTACTTGTGGGCAAGGTAAGCTCTTGGATAGACATGACTATATCTGAGTCAATCTTTATGCCTCCTATGGACACAATATGTCTAAGAAGTTTCCCCTCTGTTACTCCAAAAATTGACTTCTTGGGGTTTAAAGAAATGCCATTCTAGTGGTAGTGTTCCAGTACTTGTTGCAAATGGTACACATGATCTAGGCGATGCTTAGAGAAGATGGTCAAGTCATCAAGATAAAGTAAAATGGACCTACCCATCTCATCCTTGAAGGCAAGGTCAATTTCTCTTTGGAAGGTGGTGCCAACATTTATCAAGCCAAAAGGCATCCTTTTATATGCAAACATGCCCCAAGGTGTGGTGAAAGTAGTCTTATGCTGGTCTACTTCACCAACTTTGACCTAATTATATCTTGAGAAGCCATCTAGCATTCATAACATTTCTGAGCCCATCACTATTTGTAGCACTTGATCCATGATTGGCAAAGGATAATTATCCTTCAAGGATGCCTGATTCAAATTTCTAAAATCCACACAAAGGCGAATTTCACCATTCTTCTTTCTTACAGGCACTATATTGGCAATCCATGTGGAATGATGGATTGGGAAGATTATCCTAGCATTTATCATTTTTTGTATTTCAGATAGAATAGTCCCTAATATTTTTAGATTATAATGCCTATACTTTTGCTTGTAAGGTGTTGAATTAGCCTTGAGAGGAATGTCATGTCAAATTTCATCAGGCTAGAGTGACTTCAGGTCATCATAGTAATATGTCAAGATGTCCATGTACTAGTTGAGTAACTTGGTGAACTTGAACCTCTCCTTAGGAGTACAACATTTCCCAATGTTCACCATCTTGGGGTCTTCCTTGGTTCCCAAATTTACTTGATCAAACTCCTGAGATGAGCTTGAATCCATTGGCTACTGTTTGATGAGTCTATCATGCTTATCAAATAGCTTATCAAGGGAAACTAGGCCTTTGGGAATCTTATTCCCTTTGAGTTGCAAGAACTCCTCACCTATGCCTGCATTTGATTCAGGAGTTGGTTCACACTTTTGAGGTTCACTGCCTTCAAAATGTAGTCATTCAAAGCTATTTTTTTCTCCAAGAAGGCAATGATTTAGTTGTCATTATTAAATACCCGCCAATGACTGGCATTATCAAGTACACTTTGCTAAAATACTAGCTCAATCATGTACTTATATCCTTTGAAATCTAGGTGGGGGACCAAGAGAGTAACTAAAATAGCTAGTGCATCCACCCAGTCATTAAATTCTCTGGGAATTATAGAGATGTTGAAAGCATCAAAGTATTTAAGCTAGTCCCAGACTAGATTATGGTAATGATGCAATATTTCATTCTTGGTTTGATATAGGTTCCTCACCTGACAAACCACTAGTTTAGCATCTCCTTTAGCATGAAGGAGCTTGATGCCTTTGTCTTGAGCAGCCCTCAATCCAAGCAACAAAAACTCATATTCAGTTGTGTTATTCATGTTGCTGAATTAAAATTTATAAGATGAGGGAAAAATATCTCCTTGAGGAGATATTAACACAACCCCAGCTCCTAAACTAGTGGAGGAGCAGCTGCCATCAAATTCAAGAATCCATACCTCATTTGATATTGATTTTCTTTTAGATTCTTCTTCATTTAGGGGTGGAGATACTTCCACACTTGCCTTGTGCTCAGCCAATTCCTCTGCTATTCTAACTGAATGCATTTATAGGCTGTCACTTGTAGGAGCTTCATTAGATGTCTCATGAACTCCATCCATGGTTAGAAAGTAGTTACCCATGCCTAAAGACTCAAACATAATTTGAGCTTTAGGTGCTGAGCTCTAGGTAACCACATATTTTGCTTCCTTCTCAGGGAGCAGCCTCTTCATAACACCTTTGACTAGAATCCTCACCTCTGATAAATCCATGCTCAATTCACCACCAACATCCCAATAAAATTTATTCCCAAGAAGGATGCCATATGTGTTGGGACATCGGTTACCAAGACAGTCATCTTGATTCTTTTATTTAGGAACACTGCAAATGCAAATTGGGCATCTTTAATTTGTCCCAGCAAAGGTACTTGTTCTCCACGGAGAAGCATCTACCAAAAGTCTTGGTCAATGTGAGGTCAAGGGATTCAACCACTTTAGCAGGCATGATATTATCTAAAGCTCCAGAATCAATGATGCAATTATTTAGCTAATGTCCATTTATCAACAATGAGACATAAAAAGGTTTAGTCCTACCAGGAGCAGTAGGGGGATCAATGACAAGGTTGTTCTTGGTGGGTGCATTCTTAGGGGGATCATGTGTCACTTTGGGAATTTCTTGTTCAATAGGGATGTTCTAGTTTTTAACACATTGAACTAGTCTGTCTAATTACTCAGGATGGGACTACAGAAATTCAAATTCAAACATTTGAATTTTGGTTTTCTTTATATGGTCAATGATATCAAATGTCTGGAATGTGCTAGGAGTAGAGGATGGGAGTTCATCCTTTTTATTTTTTAAATGGGGAGGACTGGACTATGAATTTGAAGTAGAAGGCATAGGGGCGTTTGGGGTACTTACCTTTCTCACAATCACTAGGTCCTTTAGCTAGAAAGGAAGAGTGGATCCCCGCTTAGTAATTGAAATTATTATTTGAGGTCACTCCTCTACTTTCTCCTTATCAGCTTGTTGAGTTGATTGATTCTTGGATTGGGTGAATATAGCATATGACCCCTCAACTATATTGGCTTCTCTTCTAGGTTCATCCTGATAGTTTAGGAAACCAATATGGGAGTCGCTAGCTAATTCTTCTTTATCCTCAGTGAAGAGATTAGCATCATCTTCAAGATTCAACTCAGGCTAGAGTGAGAAATATGATTTAGCTTCAAGATATCCAACTACTAAGTTGTTTGGAGGTGCTTCAAGGGTGAGGTTCCTCTATGGAGGAGGAAGATGATTTTGTTGTCCTTGATTCTTGGTAGCATTGCCTTGGTACACCTAATTTTGAAATGTTCTCCTGGGCATATCTCTATATGCAGGAGCAAATGACATCCCTTGTACCATTTTCTTTCTAAGAGCTAGCATTTCATTTTCTATCTTTTGTACCATTGGGTTAGTGGTGACTATGGGTGAGTATTTAGAAGATGAAGAGGATTTACCTATATTAGGGCCTCTCCTTATCTTTCCTACCAAGATAAGGTCATCTTCTACCTCAGTAGCCAAGTCATAAGTAGCAGCAAGGTCTATGTGTCTAGCCCATCTCATCAAGAAACTCACTTTAGGCAGCTGTGAGTTGATGAAGAAACACTTGAGATTATGAGGTGTTGGCTTGGTGACCATGGGAATCTTGTGCCTCAGCTTGTTGAACTTGGCAATGAAGTCCCTCATTGGTTCATGGGGCTCTTTCTTCATCTTTGTGAGCTAGACCAGCAAGGCATGTGCATCTTTTGCAAGATTGAACCTAGCTTCAAATTTGTTTTTTAAGTGTATCCTAGTCGGTCACTGATCCAGCCTGCAGGTGGTAGAACCAGTCTACAACAGTGCCTTGTAGTGTCTCCATGAATAGCCTAATTGCTATGTCTTCGAATTCCACCCCTATTATGCCACAAGCTATGTTGAAAGTTGTAATGTGTTCATCAGGATGAACTTTCCCATCAATAAAGAATTTGGAGAAATTCTTCCTTGAACTGCATGGAAGCTCATGCAGAGGTGGAGTTAAATTTAGTGGACCAAAAGAGTTACCCTAGGGGCCCTGAGCCATGATTTGATTATGTAAAAATGGGATCACAAATTTGGGTTGAGAATGGATAGGCAAAGCTCTACTAGCAGCAAAAAAAGAAGCTCTACCTTGTGTTGGTGGCCTGGTAGGGCTAGGAGGAAGACTCCTAGTTCATTGAAGGTGAGGTTGTGGAGGAAATAACTCAAAATTACTCTATTGTACCAACTCAAAAGTAGGGTCAACAACACCTTGGGATATTTGGCTTTTAGTATAACTTAGAGTTGCTAGATTGTAGAATAAAAATGGAAAAGAGTAGGATATGCTTGAGCTTGAAGTTTGAGACTTCAAACTGCGTGCTCTTCCCCAGCAGAGTCACCAAAAATTGTTGGGTGAATATTTTGTCAATCAGCATACTGATAAACAAAATAGGTTTGATTAACCATAGTAGGAAGATTGGTCAGCCAAATGTGTAGGTTTACCACATAAAAAGGGGACTAATCTCTTCTCTCATCAAGGGGAGGTTCCCTATAAATATGTAGGAGCTATATAATATATATAAATAAATAGAAAATAACACTCAGGGGAAAAATACATCATCCATCTCTCTTATTTTAGAGATGATGTTAACACACAAAGGAGAAAAACCCTAGTGGAAACACTGAAGGCACTTCTCTTATTTCAAAGGTGTTCTTTCAAAGAACAACAAGATTTTATTTCAAGTAGTAAAAGTAACTAGTGACAAAAGGGCGTAGTAACTAGCAGGATGAAACAAAACACAAAGTTTCCACCTTAACTACCCAAAGAGTATAATACAAAGGATAATGGGGGTACAAAGTCATCCCAAAATCCTCAACACAGAAAGAAAAAAAACACTTGCTGAAAACAATTGTGAAAGCACAAAGTCTTCCTACAGTTGGCTTCAGAACACCTCCCTTATTACCTTCACTAATTCTTCTTGTCAAATTAAATAAATAAGAACACATTCAAAAGATATACATAAGAATAATCTTCTAAAATGATACAAGAAAAAATAGCATAAAGTCTGCAAACAACTTGCTTTCTCATTCAAATAAAATGAAATGAAATCACAATCTGAGCTCAAAGTCTTAGTATTCTTCTTTCAATTGGGCAGAGTTTCACTCCTATAAAAATTAAAAGTCTCCTTTACTAATGAGATAAATTAAAATCTTATAGCAACTACACAAGGTTTGGCATTCTTTCCCATGGGATGGCCCATGCTGCAGTTAACATCTTCAATGCGCCTTTAGTTTTGTCTAGAGGGACCATGTTGGAAATAGTGTATTGCCATAACTATGGCATGTCCATTATTCTAATATGTCTCTTCTTAGTATGGACTATCTGGTCTATTTTTTGATATCTACATAGCTATTTAATTTTCCATTACTTTATGGAATAAAAATAGGCTTGCATCCTTGATTTGGTGTGATCAAAAGTCTAAGTCTACTTGATCCACTATTCCACCTACTGGAAATAACTCTTTTGAAAATATTTTTGGTCCTTTGGTCTCACTCCTCTCTTCCCTATAGAAATTTGAGTCTTTGGGATCTCTTTTCAATTAGTCACTTAATTATTCCTTTAAATTCCATGCTTTATTTGAATTTCCATAGATTTTCCCTTTAAATTTGATGTCCACGGGACCATCAATGGTTGTCAGCTGCTTGAACCACATTGAACCTTAAACCTGTGAACCTATGAAAGTTCATTAGTTCATTGGTTCATTTTGTCTCTTTTGTTCCATCACTTCTTGGTTTAATCACTTCCCCACTCATTGGTTGAACCATCCATTGAACTACTTGTTTGCTACTTTTTTCCTTAACTGAGGCCGCCTTTGAACCTTTTGAACCTATGGACCATTAAACTTTGAAATCTTTTGGTTCAAGTTTTAAATAGTTCATTGGTTCATTATATGTCTTACTTAATCATTGCTTCCTTTATCTTTCTAAGCTCTAGTTGAACCTTTGAACCTATGAACTCATTGAACCTTTTGGTTCAACAGTTCAATGGTTCAATCGATTCATTCAGTTCATCATTTGAATCCCTTTTCATCTAAGTCTTTGAAGGTTCCTTTCTGTATCTTTGTTTAGCCTTTGGAATGTCCCAAAGGTAAGGTGTCCCTTCAAGCTTTTAAAATGGTCCTTTCTCTATCATCAAGTGCTCCCCGTAAGGGTACCTATCCTTCAAGATTTTTTGGGCAGACTTTAGGCTTCAACTTCCCCAACGGGTTCTTACTTCTTTGGTGGGCTTTTGGCTTTCAGGCTTTTTCCATCAAGGAAAAATTCCAAAAGAATTCCTTCATAAAAAATTTCTGAAGGAAAGTTTTTGTTACTTAGCTATTTGTTCTTTTCCATTTCTTCAGACTTTCTCTCTGAGTGAATTCCTTCGAACAAAAAGTCCGAAGTAATTTTTCCTTAAACATTTTTCTAAGAAAAATCTTCCTGAAAGAATTCTTTTAGTCTCTTTTACTTAGCCATTTTCCTGAGGGATTTCCAACTTTTGTTTGCTTTTGCTCACCACCCTCCGTAAGGGCACTTGTTCCTTTGGCTTTGGGGCAGCCCCTTAAACCTACTGATTGAACCAACTTTGGTTCAACGGTTTAATGGTTTAATTGATTTATTCTTTGTTATTTGGATAAGTCTTTTTAATCTTTTGCACCAAGTGCATTGAACCAATTGGTCATTGAACCCATTGAACCATTGAACAAAAGTGGTTCAAAGTTCAATGGTTCAAGCCTTTGTTCTTTATCATTTGCTAATTAAACTCTTTTAATTGAACTGAGGTGCTAAACCAATCTTGGAAATGACTAAGTGTTAGAAACTTTTTATTTTGATTGAACTCACCTACAGAAGCCTTTTAACCTATTGAACCTACTAATCCCTTTACTAAAAAAGTTTGAAAAATGAGGAATTTGAAAGCTTAGAACAAATTTTGAGAAGGGAAGAGAGAAATTTTGGTCTGTGTAGGGCCAAAATAGTCCGTAGGTTGTCTCAAAAATGAGTGACATTTTTTGGGGACAACACATATATCCATAGATATTTTCCTCCTAAGACTTTAATGATGTTGAATGAATCCTCCATGGATATCAACTTGGGCACTCTGGATAACCCACACATTGTCAAAATTAGTCAATCACTAAAATTTGAGGAAATTTGAGACTTCCCATACTTCCTATAAGACCACAAAATAGCATTTTCTTGGTCATACCATAATATGATAGGAATTGACCCCTCCATTATTATCCATGACATATTCACCAACCATGATGCCAAACTAGTTAGGAAAAAACTTTGATGAATGCACCCTTGAATAACCCTTCTCATTAAAGAAGAGCTTCAACATATCCTATCCATCAATTTCATCCAGCCCATTGATTATCCCTAATGGATCTCAAACATCGTACTTATCACTAAAGCCATAGGGGGACTTTGTATTTGTGTGGACTTTTATGACCTTAACCTTGCTTTCCCAAAGGATGGCTTTCCTTTGATAAGCATTAACCAAATTGTTGATATTACATCCAAACATGAGATGTTATCTATTATGGATGGAATCTTGGGCTACAACCATATCTTAATTTCCCCCAAATATTAACACAAAACCAACTTTATCACCCCATGGGGAACTTTTTGTTATAGTGTCATGCCTTTTAGACTGAAGAACATTGGTGTGACCTACCAATGCATAATGACCTACATCTTCCATGACCTTAATCACAAAATCATCAAAGACTATGTTGATGACCTTCTTGGGAAATACAAATTTTGTAAAGATCATTCATCCATTTTTAATATTATCTTTGAGCAACACATCCATTATCATGTCTACCTTAACCCCAAAAAGTGTATTTTTTGGGTCTTATCAAGAAAGTTCCTTGGATTTATCATCTTCTTTCAGGGAATCAAATTCAATCCCTCCATAATCAAATAAGTACTCAACATGCCTCCTCCTACCCACCTCAAGCAACTCCACATCTTGTAGGGGAAGCTCCAATCCATTCATCACTTTATATCTCAACTCTTTGATTGATGCCAACCTTTCTATCACCTTCTAAAGAAGGATGTATATTTTTAGTGGAATAAAAAATACCAAAAGGCCTTTAATTCACTTAAATAATACCTTATATCTCCCCCCATCCTCATTCTTCCCAAAGAAGATCAATGTTTTTACCTTTATATTTCCACCATCGACCACTCCTTAGGGGTAATGTTGGATCATCGAGATGATAAACATAAAGAGCAAGTTATCTAGTAGATTAGCCTCAAACTTGTAGAGTATGAGACTCGATACACCCATACCAAGAAAAATTGCATCACCTTGGTCTTTGTGGCCACCAAAATTTTCCACTACCTTCTCAACCACAAGACCTTTATCATAACCAACACCAACCCACTCAAGTATATGCAATGTAAGCCATACCAAAACTAGTATATGTCTAAGTGGCTCATGATCTTAGTTGATTTTGACCTTGAGTTACTTTAGGAGAAGTCAATTAAAGGGAAAGTCATTATTTACCAATTGGTTGAAATACCATTAGCAAAAAACTAGCCTCCTCCTCTCAAGTTTCTAGATGAGTCCATCATGACACTCTCTCAAATATACTTTACCTATTGAGTGACCATGTTCTTTGATGGATCCAAGTATCAATGTAGTGAGATATTTAACATCATCCTTATCCCCTTTCATATCGAACCTCTTCCTTTATCCTTCAATCTAGATTTTGAATGTACCAATAATATGGTTGAGTATAAAACCCTAGTGATAGGTCTCCAAACTACTTTAACCTTGGAAATCAAAATGATAAACATTTTTGGTGACTCTCAACTTTTGGTAAATTAGATTAATTACTGTTATCAATGTAAGGATGATGTTTTGCAATAGTAAAAATAACTAACTAATACACTCTTTGCATCATTTGAATAATATCATTATAAACCACTCTATAATATATGAACAAGTTTATTGACATGATTACTTATCTCACTTCCTAGATCCTATCGACACCCTCTGACTCTAAGGTATGTATCATTATCCATTAAGTTACTAATCCTTCTTATATCCAATCATACTCTCCTACCAGATTCAATGTGGAGGAAAACAAACCCAACCTTTGGTACTAATAGACCTTTGACTATTTTAGCCTTACCATATTCCCTTCTAACCTTTCTAGGAATGCACAAATAGCATATATCTAGAGTACCTCATGTTATGCCATATTTGGGATGATTCTTTATAAATGTAACTTTGATGGTCTCCTCTTCCATTGCTTATGTATTCAAAACACCTCTCATGTTATCAAGGAAATGCGTGATGGGATCTCTGGGGGATACTTTGGTGGCCTTGCCATTACTAAATGCATCCTTTGACTTGGCTATTATTGGCCCACCCTTAACCAATATTGTTGTAATTATGTGAAAGAATGTGTCAAATGTCAATAGAATGCCAATTTACATCATGCACCTAGATATGGTCTTCAAGTATCCAAAGATTTTTTACCCTTCTCACAATGGGGTTTAGATCTTATTACAGAAATTAACCCCCATTATTCATAATGAACTCATTATATCATCACTAAAATGGAATATTTCACCAAATGGGTAGAGGCTATTCCTCTCACCTCAATAAAATTTGATAAGATTATTGACTTTATCAACCATCACATTATCTATCATTTTAGTATTCCTCATAAAATTATCATCGATAATGTAAAATATTTTAAAAACAAGTAAGTCCAAGCTATTTGTGATAATTTGGTATCAAGTTAAGTTTCTCACCGCCCTATTATCCATAAGCCAATGGCTAGGTAGAAGCCTCTAAAAGAATTCTCAATAACATGCTAACTAAAATGGCTAATACATTTGGTCAAGATTGGAATTTACACATCCCTTTCACCTTATGGGCATATCATACTAGCATTCAAACCCCTATGGGTGCTGCCCCTTTCTCTCTAGTTTTTAGAGCTGAGGCCATCTTACCTCTCAAACTCCAAATTCCCTCTTTTCACATATCCTTGCAATATCTCATTTCTAAGAGTGATTATCATCAAGATAATTTATCCCAAATTTAGCTACTTGATGAACACCATCTAGTTGCACTTACTCATCTTCATGTCTATCAAGAGAGAATCAAGCAAACTTATAATAAATACCTTAAGGTGCAAGAATTCAACATCAAATACCTCATCCTAAAGTAAAATAAACATGTAAAAGATATGGATAAAATAAATTTGGGAAAGTTTTATTTCAATTGGCTTGGAACTTATATCATCACCCACAAGTATGGATTAGGAGCTTACCGATTATCCTCTCTTGAAGGTAAACTAGAAATTGAGCCCCTTAATGCTTTGCATATACATCCTTTCTTTTATTAAAATAGGATCAAGCTCACCTTTTTTTTAACTTAAACTCATCCTTTATTTTCATCCACATTTATCTCCTTATTTTAAGGACAACTAATTAATGCTAAGTCATGTGATTATCCATTATAGCCTTTGCCCAATCTTGAACATGGGTACCACAAATCTACCCATGGCATGATTCAACTTACTTTATGTGTCAAACACCTTCACCTAATCATATTAAACTCATTAAAAACATTTAAAAACCAATTATGTGTTATACCTTGTTTAAATGTTTTTAATCAAAAGAACATATTTGCCATCATAACCAATCATAAAAAACATACAATCATCACATATAATCTAATTCAACATGTCTTTACTCAAAATAACATCATAATCATCTCATATAAATAACCAATAACTCAGACTAATTAGGGAACATCTATCATTGTTCAAATCATGCATCATCTACATATGCTATACATCCCATGCATATCTAGGTAAGAAACTAAAGTTTCACCTATATGTCCAAAAAACATCTCATCATAACAAACATCATCATAGCATCATGATCATACCATCACCTAATCATTAAATAAATAAGCATCTTACCATCTATCACATCCATATAAATATGATCCATTAACCCATAACCATGTCATGAACATAAATTACACAATATTCATATACAACCATAATAATAATCAAAAACATCATAGTCATGTCCAATAAATCATAAAAATTATCATATCATAAAAAACATCCATCAATATCGAATATCATCATGAACATAACTTAATCTTGCTATAACATCACATGCCTAGCTAAGTGAGTACACATAAACCATAACATGCTAATCATAGAAACATAATCATCATAAACAACATCACATCCATAAGCATTAACATAAACAATAAACCATCATCAAATACATATATCATAGGTTCATAATTAAAACAATGGTCATATATATATATATATATATATATATATATATATATATATATATATTAATGTACATGTCTCTCATACATGTATATACCTCTCACTACATCAACTCATAGGCCAGTATTAAAACCATATAGTACATCAAAATTACAATGTATCATAAAAGTCTAATCCCCTAGAGCACCACTACCTCTTGGATCCTATCCACCTCCTAAACCTACCTGTCCCCTTTTAGATGTGGCCACTGACTTGGAATCATTCTAATGGCCCCTCCAATGATCTGAGCTCTGTACTTGCCCCATCTGGGCTCAGCTAGTAGACATCTAAAAACTAGGCCTCATAGTACTAGATATCTTTGATTGTAGCTACATATCTCACCATCAAGATAATTTATGGTCATCCCATATCTGATGGTACTCCTCCTACCTACCTCATAGAATCTCTCTCCTGAGTAAACATGGCTATTTGAGCCTTAGCTTGATCTCTCTCCCCAATCAATGTTGCCACCTAAACCTATACCATGTCCTTCTCTTAGGTCACTAATGCTAAGGATGCATGTGTTATGGTTAGTGTCCCCCATGCATGATCCTTCTTAGAAATCAATGCCTATCTATCTAGGGAATCTTGACTCCTTTGACCACCACCCCACCTCTACCATATCCATGTCTTGTGGGCCCTCCTCATGTCCAAAAATGGATACATCATAGTGTGACTAAAACAATGTAGGGTACCCATTAGTAACACCTACATTATCAATCCTATCCCTCACCAAAAAATCCTCATGATCAATAAATACATCCTAAGGCTCTAGAGTAGATAATGGGAACTCTACATCCTCCCTTCTTTATCTAGGAAACTCCCCAATGATATCCTATACTAGGCCAAATTATCTCCTCACCCTATCAAAAGGGATCAACTCTACCTCTAGATCTCACCTCCCATAGATCCACTTATAACTTTGTAGTGATATAATCTACCTCATATGACTAGGCCATGCAAAAAATTAGATATATGGTCACCATACCATGTCATCCACCACTATTGCATCTAATCAGTCCTTGTACCACTCCAGATCATGTGTCCTTCCTCCTAGTCCTATGAGTGTATAGTCATACATCCATTGCATGAACCTTACCCTAAAATCCATATGAATAAATCCATGCCATGGTAGCCCACCTGGTTAGAGAACCCTAATGTGCTCAAAGAGAAATAGTGTAATATGAACCTAATGTTGACACCATACCTCCTATGTGCCCTAAAACCCTAGAGCTCTTGATATATTTGCACTAATAAGATAGGTCCCTAAGTGTACACAGTCTGATCTATCACCATGCCAACTAAAAAACCTAATAATAATGAATTAAATTTGCCACTACTCATGTCTAAGAATGCATAACAAATCACCACCATCATCATAATAGTGACACCACATCTTGTACCCCTATCCATGTAATATAAGGGTTCATAGTTTAGACCTCTAGTGTGACACCTTGCATGTATCACATCATCACCATATAATATGCCCATGATCTAATCTTTCTCCTCACCCTCAATATGCTCTATTAGCTCCCCTTAAATTGGTAACCACATGCACCAATAAATGTCCTCTTATAAGATCATCATCTCTATAGTAGGGAGTAGGAAGGTGTTAACATCCATATCCCATCTCTTAATGAGTGTAACTAACATAGCTATATCTCTGGGCACATGCTAATAGTACTTGATGCCATCTAATCCCACTATTAATAGGTGGTCCCATTCCTAGTCTGTCATCACTCTAAAAACCTCATCTAGTAATTACAACATTTGATCTCACATCCATATTTACTCCCTCACATATATGGACATACTAATACCTTTATTCACCTAGCTCATCAAACATCACCAATGAACTACTACGTATTACCTCTATCTCCAACCTTACCTATTCACCTCTTCTACCAAACTACACCAAAGACTTACCTTAGATTGTACCTATCATAACTCATTTATCCACCCACTTATCCTTAACCCTTTCCTAAAAACTTGACCACTAGACTAAGACCTTCAATTATACCCTTAATCAATAACCTTACCACTTACGTACTTCACCCTTAAAACCATCTACACGCCCCTTTCACTTTAACCAACCCCCATCCCATTTATCAAGAAAACCTTAAAAACTCTACCCTATTTCATCAACTAATAATGATCAACCATCAACTGATGATGATTCTTATTATAACCATCATCAATCATACCATTAATCACTAATAATTAGGGGACCAACCACCAATGGTTGATCATCGATCAATGATGGTCGATAGTGACCATTGAAAATCATTATGTGGTGACCACTAATGATATAACCTTAACCCTAACATCTTAAATCTACTAAAAGATCAACCTATAACTTATCTTAAATAATCTACCCTCCCCTATTTACACTACCCTCCAAAATTTTACCCCCTCTACCATTTTTACCTTCACCTACCCAATTACCCAAACCTAACCCTAAACTAATCCCTAAACCTAGGTCTAACCCACCCATAATCAACTAAAAAACTTTTTAAATAAAAAACATTACAAATTTCACTGATCCCCATACCTCATTCCATGATCACCGATGTGGAGGTGCCCTCAAAACTACCACCACACCCTACTCTCTCCCTCATCCTATTTTCAACCTCTTTATTCAAACATCCACCTCACCTTGATGAACTCTCAGCCAAGACACCCAATCAACACTTCACCCAATCACTCACTCAACACTTTTTAACCATCACCATTTTTATTCTTTCACCACATGCTTACATTGACATGGGTTTTTCAAATAAATCCATTTAACCCTCAATACAATTTTAACCTCACCTATTTTAGGGCTAATGTTTAACCATCGATGTTCATTGGGTGACTGTTCAAAGTTGACCCTGACCACCAATAGTCAACCTCGTAACTTTTTTTCCATTATAACCACATGTCTTTTTAACAAATTCATTACTAATTGCATACCAATGGAGTTCACCTACTCCACCAAGCATACAAACCACCTCAACCTTGAAATTGGTCAATTTGGTCCAAATTATACATGTTTTATGATGACCTTGCCTTGGTCATTTTTGGCCACTATGACTACTTTTCCATCTTGAACAAATTGGAACTCGCATTACTTTTATTCACTAACTCAATTATGTCTTCCCAAGAGAATTTCATACATTAGATACCTAAAAATACACTTAAATTTCCTAGGAGACTTAACTTTACAAGTAAAACCTAACCACCATGCCTAAATGTAGTCACTTGGTCTACTTGTCACTTGTCATTCTAGTCCTAACCTTATTTTTTACATGATTCACTCAACCATGGAAACCTAGTCAATATGTGATATCACATTTAGTCACATTCTTTATGTGTATTTACACCTTGATACCTAACCCAAGCAATCCTATCACCCACTTAACCACTTGTCAAACCCACACCTAATTCTATTTTCACCTCATTGAATCTTAGTTTGAGGGTAAACACCTCCTCCTATGCTTGGGGCAGCTAAACCTTCAACCAACCATCTATTTTTTATTTTGCATCTTAAAAATACAAACTACATAACAAAAGGGGGAAAATATAGACACTATAAATTAGAAGAATATGGGTCTAGATGTCACACCAACCCATAGACCACCTCAAGACCTAGGGACCACTTCCTGACCATTACCCTACCAAACCTAAGTCACCCTAACTAAACTTTGACCATTCTACCTTTAACCTATTGACCGTCAATGGTTAACCCCTAACCACGAATGGTTAGACCCAAATAATGATATCAAACATTTAACCACCTTAATGGTTAAATCCAAACTCAACCCCACATTGATTTTTTTCTTAGCCACTCTCATAATTATGCATGTTAAGAATAAAATTAGATGACCTATTGACACCTTGTTTGAACTTATTATTTCACCTCTTCCTTATTTATATAAAAAGAGAGGAGGAAGAGGTGAAAGGGAGGGAAATAATAATAAAATATAATAAAAAATTATCATAGCTTATTTTTTAGGTTTTTTCTTAATGAGCATGATAGAGAGCACAAGCATTGTAAATCATCAATCACAGCCAAGACATTGACACTACCATAATTGATCCAAGATCTAGAATGAGTTTTCAATCACTCAATTAAAAATTCTTTAGGAAAAAAACCTAAGTATATATTTTTACTAATTAGTTCCTTGTTTTTAGTCTCAAAACCAACCTCCATCCTAAACCCACCTCCTAGAATCACAACCACTTTTCCTGATCAAACTTGCCCTTACCTAAGCCAAATCTGATAGTAAACATCAATGTTAACTTAAAAATTGATGTTATATACCCAGACACCAATGGTCATCCAAAAACTTATGGTTTCTCAACAAATGATGTTTCACCCAATCATCGATGGTCACTATGTGATAATTCCAATAACAAGCTAATGTCACCTATTAGACCCTAACTAAATCCCACTTTCTGACCTTCTACTTGAGCACAAAACATCACCCTATTTTATAATCTACATATGATTTATGTATAATTAATATTAAATAATTTATTGATATAATTATTCAAATTCATCTCTTTTAAACACTTCTTGTATTTGATTTTAGTATCCTTTGTTATTCATGCAAGCAATTTATCTTTCATTTTTAGGACTTGATTATTTAAACGTGTGGAGTGATAACCTCCAAGGAATATTATGATTCTTGGATATATATTTATGGTAAATCCACCATAATATCTAACTAATCAACAATTATTTATTTCTTTCTTATCTACAGGTCATTCCTCCCAAGCCAAAGAGGAGTATCTATAACCATCTGGATCATGGAGCGCAAACCAAATCTAGGTTCTACTAACCTCACCCTTATTTCAAGTTTTAATAATTTATTACTAATAAATAAATAAAATTTTATGTGAAATAATACCCCAAAGACATCCATGCCATCAAAGAGGCCTAATACACTCATTTTAAGAAATCATACTCCCCAGTAGTTAGGAATACAAAGATTTATGCCTACAAACTAGTCATGGGACTAAGACCAAGAAACCATTTAAAGGTATAAAGATAAAAAAAGAGATGGAGATTAATAAGAGATTATATGATGTTTAAATTTTATTTAAAGTTAATTTACTCACCCCATTTAAGTCTACCACAACCAAGGTTTGACACCAAGGGACTTAAAGACTACTCATATGTAGGTAGACTTATGAATTAGAAAGGTGGATGACATCATGTATATTGAATGGTCCTACAGATGCCAAGGTACTAGATGAAAAACATAAAAATGATATGGGTGTAATTATAGGTAATTATAGTGTTTTAAATATCCTATTTAAATTAGGAAACACTAAGACAGCCTCTCAGGTTTTCACACTTTTGACTATTTCTGAACCTTAAAGGACTATACATATAGTATGTAGGGTTAAATGTTGATTAAATACCTTAAAATGATTTCATGCATGGTATGTCAGAATTTATTATTCTTATTTAATGCCTCAAACATACCTATTCACCTCACTCTGATCAAGGAACCTAATCAAAGGGCCTTAAGAAGGCACTATGTGCATGCAAAAAAGTAAATGAGTTACAGGCAAAATATGAGTTTAAAGAGATGAAAGACATGAGAGGGACTAATGGAGATAAATAAGGACTATAAAATGAGGTTTAAATATATAAATACTCAATGTAATAATAAGGAGAGGCTATTTTATAACCTCAAACATAGCCATGTAGTTTGTAAGCAACAAGAGGCCTTTTTGAGAAAAAAATGATCATTTGAGGCACTTATATGCAGATTTAGGTCTCCAAAATTGGAAGAGAAGGTGATCATGAGTTATAAAATGGATACATACTATTTTAATGGTTATAAAAATAGTGGGTATACCAAATATTTTGTCTCATACCAAGACAAGTCTAGATAACTAGGCTGAAGGCTAAGCAAGCAAAATGTAGTCTCATGAGGTCTACAAGGTAAATTAGAGATATAATTTAATTTTAATTAGTAAAAAATGGTGTAATGATACTAAATATTCCTAAAAATTAGTATATCACTCAATAATACATTCAATCACCTTAGTGATAGGCCTCAAACATAGTCATACAGGGCTAGTTAAAGACCCTACTCTCACATCAAAGCCCCTTCATGCTTCAATAGTAGACGTTAAATTAAAATGTATTGGATAAGAGGATGTTTGAGACATGATATCATAACTTATAGGTGGAAAAAATTGAATAAAAGTTAAAATGTTCTCAAAATATTGCTTGAAGCACCCAACCCTACACACTGGTAGTTTGAAGACCAAATTTAGGATCTCACCCACTCCACCATATAAGATTTTAGGAAAAAATATATTAGCATGATTTAGGTACCCATGTGAAATAAAAAACCATGATATATGGATTGGAATTGGGAGCTAGTTTTTTTGAACAAATGTTAAGAAAATAGGCACTTAGAAATGGCTTACAGACCACCCTAGGGTCATCTTTTAATGTTCATATCTTTGCACATAATTTACATGGGAGTTCAAGAAATTCAAGGAAGTTGAGTGGGTCTATTCCCTAGAGATTCATGGCATTTATTTTGATCTTGGATGCCTATACTATATAAACCATCCTTTAGACTCCTGAGTACTCTTAAACCTCCTTAAAACCCTAAGCTGACCCAGTCTTAGAAAAGTTTATATTTTGGTGTCTTAACACCTAGAGATTATCTAAAAAACTCATGGAAGGTAAATTAAATTAGAGGGTAATCCACCTATGGTACTTGACTATTTGGACATTATATGAAATCCTCAAAAATAGGCACTTTTTTAGGGATTTAAGTAGAATGAAGGGTGTTTGATAGTGCAAAAGGATTCTAATCATTGAGATAGAAATTTTTGGACTTAATCCAACCTTAAAATTCGTAACATGCTCAAGGATTTATCTATAAGGTCCTCTATAATTACCTACAAAACTGTTAGCTTGCCATGCTTAATGAAAGTGAACCAATCAGATTGGAGAAGTGGAATTTCAAGCCCCTAGTGCCTTTCCAAGATTATTTCATGGTTGGAGGTGTTATTTAAGGAATGTATAAGACTAACACATAGGTTTTAAATATTTGTTTCAAGTTGTATAGATGCCAATTCATCAACACTTAGGCAATCAGGCCTAATAGGCCTAATTGGCTTATGTTGTCATCAAAGAAGGTCAAGTTGGCATTCAAAGGTCAGTGGAATGAGTTAATACAAGGATTTTATGCTTGATAAAATGACCAATAAATGGAATTTAATATGTTTTTCATGGATATGACGGAGATCATGATAGGTTTCTTGACTTTTTAACCTTAATGTTGAAGAGGGTGGGTTGCTACATGACTATGGTAGCCTAATTCATCTTATAACTACCATATGGATTAATGGTGGATTATTATAGGAATGTAAAATATTTTGAAAAAGTGTAACTAAATTTGAATTAGACTCACTTACCTTATTTCTAATGCCAATAGGTCATTTAAGGAGACACAAAGGAGGTTCAATGCATAATAAGATTGAAGGAGAATTATATAACTATTGTAACTACTATTTTGAGTGGATTTGGTCACTCATGACCCCTTATCCACTCTCTTATGCCATATTCCCCTTATTCTCTCCTCACCTCTTCTATATATTGAAGTCTTTTGCCTTAGTTTATATCCCTCAAGCTCGTATGAGGAGACTCTACTAGCATTTGTACTCATACACCTCTTGAATAATGAATAGAGAATCTTGTAGCTTATTCATGGTTTATAATTTTATGTTTATGATTGTATTGTATGTAATAGTGGTATAGCATGCCCTCTTGTAGGTCCAAGTTACACCTAAGTGTTAAAAATCTTCTTGGTAGGTTATCTAGTGTGTTATAAGATGGGTAGCTCAAGTTTTAAGTGCCAATAAAATTTCAAGTACCTTAAACTAGGCCTTCTTCTCTTGTCCTTCTCACTTTAGCAATTTAACTAACCTCTAGATGAAATATTGATGTTTGGAAGCCATAAAAGGTAGTCTCTCAGCTCTATACACTACTTATTAGTGTGTTGAGAGTCTAACTTAAATGAGTGGATAACATGATTATCAGGTGCATCACCACACTTTAGAGTATGTTTAATTCATGCAAATCCTTCACCCTTTTCATCCCAAAATAGTTTAGATCTTAGATAAAGAGAACTAAATTAGAAAATTAGGAGAGCTAGCCCTTTAAAATCTAAGGGTGTGGCCTAGTATTAGGTGACCCACTACCTAAAGTCATTCCCATGTTGGACTAGGTTTGAGGATAGGACCTAAACATTTCTCTCATAAGCTAGGGTGAAACATATAACTCAAATAATAGTTTCATTTACTTCTATAATTGGCCAATAGTAACTAGTATGTAGGAGCATTTTAGTTTAGACAACCCTACTAGTATGGGATCCACATACTCCTTCATGATCTTCCCTTAACACTAATGTCATTTATGCCAAATTTAAATAATGAAGTGGAGTTTCATTAAATATAAAATAATAAAGGTTTGGGCCAAGTAAGGTATAATGAGAGGCCTGATGCATAAAGTCTTTTTGTTATTTTCATGATAGGTCTAGTGGCATGATATGGTCATGGAGGTAGTTAAAAAGGTGTGAGTACCAAATAGACATAGGACCAATAATATCATAGATCATTGTGATGGTTAAAGGTTCATGAGTATGTTCTATAAGATTTTCAACAAGGAATTCATATTCTTTTACCTTATCTATATGGTAGGTTAAAGAGCCTATGATATCCACGTCATTTTTTATCTTAAAATTGGACTTAGGTATGTGTTCAAAGTGTATGTTGGAAATATATTGTTTGATAGTGTTGACCATGGCCTTTTATGGCACCAAATTTCCATCTTTGGTCTAAAAGTGGTTTATAATTTGATTGATGATTAATTAAGAATCACCATAAATTGTGAGATGTTGAATATTCCATTATATCGATTGGAGAATCCTTGTAACAAGTGATTCATATTCAAACATGTTGTTAGTGAAGGGAATATAATAAATAATAATTTAGGGATAATATCCCCTTATGGTGTAATAAAAGATATGCCTAACCTTTATCCATGTGATGTGAATGATCTATCAAATATAAATTCCAATGCTACTCCTCAGGAGGTGTTTCTATGATGGTCATGATGGAATTATTTGGGAATTGAAAAGTGAGGGGTTTAGTATCTGTAAGGGGAGATACAAAAATCTAATATTCAAGTAATTATCCCTTTATATCTTTTTGTTTGACATATTTTATCTAAAACTCACACATAAGCATGATCCATTTAGCTATTCAACATTTTTAAAGCTATCTTGGATAGTAGGTATTTGAGTAGATCTAATTTGGAAATAATTATGGTCTTATTATTAAGCATGTAGTTATGTTCATACACAAACAATGTAAAAATTAAATAGTACATCATGTGTTCTTTTCCTTTATCATCATGCTGAGCTATAAGTGCCCTCAAGGATTTATCTATGGTAGATAGGTATAGTATAAATGGATTTCCTATCATTTGTGGTAAGAAAAGGGTAGAATGGCAAGATAGTATTTCATATGTTTAAGGGAATTTTTATAGTCTTCATCCCAAAGAAATGTGACACCTTTATTCAACAAGTGAGTGAAAATATTTCATTTGTCAACTAGCTATGAAATGAAGCATCTGATAGATTGAATTTTCCCATAAAAACTATATATCTAATTCAAATTAGAAGGTGGTGCCATCTCAATAAAGGCTTGTACTTTGGTTTACCTAAAAGAAAGTTGTGTGATAAATCTAGGTCTAACATATGGCAAAGTGTATCATGGGCTAAGGGCCCAATGATAAATGGCAAGCTTATGGTGCCTTGTGATTCTTGTTATTCATTATTTTAGGATTTGATAGTGATTATTTATAGTTATAGGTTGGATGTTGTATATCCAATATGCTTGATGAGATTTAAAGACACAATATTTAGGCCTGATTCATAATCTATGAGGACACATTTGACTTTGTACCATAGGATGACAAATTCAATGTATAGGGGATTATTATGGAGAGGGCCAAGGGATGAAATATCACTTTGGTTAAAGGTCAATTATTGGCCTAGGGCTAGATGTCTAACCAAATATTGAAATTTTCTAGGGTTTATGTCATTGGGAACTTGGGATTAACCTAGGAGCTCTATTAGGATGTTCTTATGGATAGTAGATGTACACAACAAATCTAAAATGGATATTTGTGAGAGTATATTTTGAATTTGTTCCACAATGTCATATGGTTTTATTTAATAGTGTAAAATGGCTTGTTCCTACCCATCATAGTGGGTTGGATTGGTTCATTAGGTGGAGGTTATGGACTTAGGATGGTAACCTTACACTATCGAGTTATGATTACATAATAAGGATTGAATATATGACCATTATAAATTCATGATGATAGAGATGGGCTAGATAAGATAAGTCTTTATTTTTGGTACACTTGGTTCTAGTCACATGTCAATGATGAGTTATCAATATAAGGTCTTGAAATAGTAATCCCTAGTTATTATTATGTTTGGTTGTGGTCCCAGGTCTAGGAAGGATTATTAGAATAGATGGGTTGATTGGAAATTTTTAATAATGGTCTTGGTATATTAGCACTTTGTCTAGGATTAATGGTGATGGCTGAAATGTGACCTACCACAATATTAACTACAACTTTATTGTAGTCATGTGCAACTATGTGGTAATTTTGTTGGATTTTATAATCATTATGGCCTTGGTTCCTCTTATTCAGTTGATGTTATTTTTTCCAATATTATTGTTGTTATCATGATAATTATTGTTAATGTTTTTTTTTTGTTTTTGTTTTTATGGAATTCATTATTGTTGTTGATTATTATTGTTATGTTGTAGAAAAAGGGTTTTGGTAGATACCCATGTTCCGATTGGCTGTAAATGCTCTATTATCCAATGTAATCTCCCCATTTTCCAACATATTTTCTATGATGTGTTTTAACTATACATAATGGTGTATATTATGTCCATGAACACATGGTATGCATATAATTCATGCTCTAAATACTAGATTGGATAAGGAATACCCCCAGGATAGTGCTTCAAAATTGGCCAACTAATCATATTAACTATGTATAACTTATGAAATAATACTTTGATAGGTTCAAAAAGGTTGATAAAGACTCAAGGAATGGGTATTCTTATTGGAGGAGGGGTTTTCAAAGGTAGTGGTTGTTACATTTGTGAAGCTAGTCTAAGTTAATGCATAGGATATACTTGTTGAATAGGATACTAAAGAGGAGTGAGTTGCATTTGCGATTTAGGATAAATATATAGTGTTTAAACCATTTGGACATGGCAAAAATTAGTTACTATAGTTACAAAAACATTCTTATTGCAGTTATATTTCTCATAGTTACTCACATGGGTTGGTGTCGACACTTGAACTTAAACTTGGTTAGTTTTTGAATTGGGCCAGTGCCTTGGTTTTGGTTTTGGTTTTGGTTCAATGAAGTTAAATTGATAATCCCTTTATTAATAAGGGATTTTTTAATCTATAAAACTTTGTCAATGATCTCTTTAAATGTATGAACACATTGAAGCTCTAAATGATAGGATATCTGACTGTGTCAATTTTTAGTAAACACAATGGTTGATTGTTTGTCTAATAAGTTATGGGTGAAGTGATTGTTGGCCATTTTTGCCCAACAGGCCAAAAATCAGTTCCCCTCTACCCCCACTATTCGAGGCCATTTTAATTTTTCAATTTTGCATGAATCTGGCAATTTCTACAGACTCTACAAAATTTCTACGGACTCTGCAGGTCCATTTTTATAGACTCTACAGAAATGGTTTTCTATGGACTCTGCAGGTTTTCTACAGGCTTCACAAAGACTTCTATGGACTCTACAAGTCCATTTCTATGGAATCTATAGATTAATCTTTTGGCACGTGAAGAATCAGTTTAGAGAGTGCTGGAGGTTATAAGGCCTTTTTGGGCTTTTATCTAAAGAGATTCACAAAGAAGGTTAACATCTTTGAACCATTGAACCATCGATTCATTTTTGAGCCCTAGTTTAATTGGCAAGTCCACCACTTCAATTTTTGAGCCCTATTTCAATCGACAGTTCAATCAGCCTTGTTTCAATCATCAAGTCCATCACTACATTTTTGAGGCTTACTTCATTGTTTTAAGTCCATCGCTTCATTTTCAAGCCTTGGTTCAATTTGTAGGTCCATCACTTGGTTCAAGCCCTGGTTCAATCGGCAAGTCCATCGCTCCATTTCAAGGCCTTAGTTCATCACTTCAATTTCAAGCCTTGGTTCAATCAAAAGTTCATTACTCAGTTTAAATGCCTTGATTCAATAATAATTGAACCATTAAACCATTGAACCGTTGAACCGATTCAATGGCTTGGTTCAACAAGCTTGGTTCAAAGCATTGGTTCAACACCTAAGTTCAAAGTTCAAGTTTAATGCCTGGTTCAATCAACTTTGGTTTAATCAGCCTTAGTTCAATTTAAATGGTTCATCACTTGGTTTAACTAAGGTTTAAAGGGCTCAGTGCACAACGTTGAACCGGTTCAACGATTGGTTCAAGCAGAAAAAGTTTAAAGGCTTGGTTCGACAAAGGCTCAGCGTGTAGTGATTAAACTATTGAACCATTAAACCATTTTTGGTTTAATGGGTTGGTTCAATGGCTTGGTTCAAGGAGGCATCCTAAAGTTGAAGGGAAAGTGCCCTTACAGAGGACAGTTCTAAGTTTAGGAGCCCTTGCAGAGGGCAAGAAGCCCTTCAAAGGCAGTTAAAGGGGTAATTTTTTTGAAAATTCATCCAAGGCAAAATTCTTTCAAACTTTTTGTCTGAAGGAATTCCTTTAGACAAAAAGTCTGAAGGAATTCAGAGGAAGGCCGCCCACCTAAGAGAAAATCCAAAGGAACTGAAGACAAAAGGAGCCAAGGAGTTACAAAGACTAGGACAATTTTTGCAGACTTTTTATCCGCAAGAAAAAGCCTAAAGCAAAAAACCCATAAAAAATCTTACAAAAAAGGCCCGAAGGTATTTGCCAAGGATGGTGATGTCTCAGAGGCCGTCAACTTTAAGAGGGTAGATTAGCTATTAGTTTTCAAGCAATGACAGGTGCATGAATGTCAAATTTAAGCCAGTAAAAAAGCCATTGGTTTTTGAATTACCTAAGTGCCAACCATGAAAATAGCTCAAGGAATTCAATGAACCACCATAAGATCACCCCCAAGGGCTGAAAGAGTTGAAAGAGGCAAAGCAAGAAGAAGACAAGGTGCAAAAAGAGACAAAAGAGGAGGTGAGTTATTACCAGATGCGTAACGTGGCTTATTTTTCTCTAGTTGGCATTTACGAGGAGACAAATAGTAGTTTGTTTGAAAAAAAGAGGCATGGCCATGTTTTTACATTAATATGGAATGCCAAAGTTAAAGCAGGAGCTGACAATCAGATGGCTTCCCCTTCCCAAGGCTCAGAGTGCACATGGCCCAGCTTGCAAAAAGAGTGCCAAAATCTTTCCCAGAAGGGCCAAGTTCTCTTCCCCTTTCTCTATATATTGTAAAAATTCTCTTTGGAGAGGGATCCATGCTCTTAGCCTTAAGGCAAAACTCTACCCAAAAAATATCTTGGGCTTGTAAGGTAGAGCTCTGCCAGAATTTTACCTTAACATAGCATTTTTACCTCCATTCTGAGTTTTGCATCTTTAGTATGTGTCTATGTCTTGATTCTATGTTAAGTCATTTTCCTAATGATTTTACATGATGATTTTAGCATGTCTGGTGAATTTTCTAAGTTTCCTTTTATAGGTCTATCAAAAATGTCCCTAGAGGAGTATAGGTGAAGTGGATAGGCTGCTACAGTGTGTCTCAGAATGCCTCTAATAGTTATTTCCTCCCTGTATCTCCATGGACCCCTAACTCATTAATGCAGAAGGTTTTCTCATGTCAGATGAAGTGTATGGGAGCTGGTTCTTGGTGGAAAGTGTATGTTTAGGTAGAGTAGATCAACCTTTTCTAGTGTATCACCTTTTCTTTTGTAGGCTTAGGTTCTATTTTCAGCATCTCTCTCTCTCTTTTCATCCCCCCTTTTTTCCATTTATTTGTTAGCAGTAGGAGAAACTAGGGCCTAAATGATACATCAAAGGGAGCTAGCCCTTATCTAGAGACTCTCCCCTCTAGCTTCACCAGTCCCATAGGTGAGAGGGGAGTTTCCATTGTTACGTGTGGAAGGGTGGGAGCTAGGCATCCTACCCCCAGGTGTAATCCATTGTGTCAACAATTTTTGGCATGCCCGGTGGGACCAACTAGGAAAAGTTGTGTCCATAGAGTTGAAGGATTTTTGGTGTGTTCTTCAACCAACTAGACTTTTAAGGCTATTACATCAACACCAATGGTGACTCTGAGTTAAATCGACTAGTAAGTAGTTCTGGTGCCATCAGAAATCTTATTTTTGTATGTATAATTCCTTTGCACAAAATCATGGACCTTGTATTCCTTCATATGACTATGATCAAGCTCCAGATATTTAGGGAATCCCCTCAAGTAGCTCTCTTAGTTTCCCTTCAACAATATGGGAAGTGGCGCTAGAGTTTGAGAAGTAGGTAATGGAGATCAACAAACTAGATGAGTAGTATGAATATCAGCAGGAGCTGATGTATAAATAGGAATGTTTGATCAGGCAAGCTCAAGCCTTGAAATCCATGGAGGAGGTAACAAAATGGAAGAATCCATTCATTCAAGGTAGTCATCCTTGCACACCCCCTCTTATTCTAAAGAAAACCTCCTCTCGTACACCTAATCCTTTCTATCAGATAACACTTGCTCATTCTAGCTCATCTAATTTGTCAATCAACCCTACTCTTGACCATGTACACCTAGCCTTCAAGCATCAAAGGGAACTAGAACAACCTCCCATGGAGGTGAACCTTCTAAATTCCTTAGATTGTGAATCTTCCTTTGGGTTAACATTATGAACCAGCACATCTCTCTCGAAACTACTCTTACTCATCATGATGATGCTGGTGACCCCCAACAAAGACTCTTTCAAGATAATCTAGCCAAGTAAATTGAAGATTTAGAGCTAAGATGAGACTAATTCATGAAAGAGAGTCAAATTTTCTAGACCTTATGGAGGAGCCCCAAGACCTTGGAGAAAACAAAGTTGCTACTTGTTTATAGGAGCAAAATTCCAATTCTGAGATCTTGAACTAGAATAAAATAGTAGAATCATGGGGCAGGAAGGAGGAGAAGAAAGGTTTTGCTCAAAACCTTGAGGAAGATGAAGTTGCTCCTACTCATGATGATGCTGGTGACCTCCAAGAAAGGCACTTCCAAGAAGATATAGCCAGGAGAATTATAGAGTTAGAATCTAGAGAGAGATTCCTCAACCAATGTGTGATGGATGGTTCAGACCCAATGGCACATTCTATGTCTAAACACACCCCATCTACACACTTCCAAGAGAGCTATCAAGCCACACCTAATATAGATGAAGTGCTGGCCAAGTGGAAGGAGGAGAATCATTCGATTCTAGCTCAAAGATTGCCTCTTCTTCCACATGTTTTTTCCACTTCACCCTTTCTCGAGGAACTTGTTTTGCAGGAGGTGAGTGAGGAGCAGAAGATCCAATCTATAGTTTCCCAAGAGGCTATGATGAGCAACAACAAAGAAGAAATCATCATTGATGCCCCTTGTGAAAACCTCATCAACAATGGAGAAGATGAAGGTCATGCATACATGCATATGTTCTAGCAATACGAGGAGGAACATAAGCATGGTGAGCTCTCTTCCCCTTTATTTGATGAACTTCCTTGTTGTTTCAATGAGGACTACTACATCAAGGAGCCTAAGTTGGAGGAGGATTAGGAAATATATTTGAAAATCTAGAGATATTGATATTTGAGGAGGAAAAGGAGAGGTCTGTCTTCCTTGAGGAAGGCCTTGAAGAAGAAATCTTTGAACAAAGAGGTGATGTTTTGTGGGATGAACAATCATTTTGTGATTCTATTTCAAACATCACAACTATCATCCTTCTTTGAGAAGGCCAAGAGGAAGTAGAGGATGAGTTTGACATGGCCTTCAATATAGTAGAAAGAAATGGGTCAGACCATGATGCATTACAAAGGGACTGTATAGATCAAAGGGCTTATGGTGATGAGCCAGCAACCACAGATTTCTTGGTGATATGCACTAGCATGAAGGACCAACATTCAACAAGCTTCTAAGAATAAAAGGAATACATGTATGTTGGAAGCATGTTTGAATATGATCCACTCAAATATCAACCAATCCAGGTGACAAGCAAGAGGAACAGGTCACCAAATCTCCTTTTCATTTAGCTACTTATTTGGCACCATAAGTTTCCTTACCAAGGAGGAGACCTAAGAAGTTTTCCCTTTGATCTAGGAGGGAAGCAGATGCATCTGGTTAGTTATACATAGTAGTTTGCTTTTAGTTGTCTTTCTTTCTTTCCCTAAGTGCAGTTTGTACACGTAGTGTTTTAGCCTCGTGTGTGTTTTCTTTTGTGTGTGGGGTAAAAGGTTCATGTTTGATTCTTGGATCTGTTGGGGTTGTTGCTAACTTTGTTTAGCCTGCATCGGACTCCATGCCCAATGGACTACAAGGCAACTAGTCTCTAAGCATATTAGGCATGCTTCCCTTAGGAGTCACCAATTTGTTGACCATTTCTGCCCAACAGGCCAAAAATTGGTCCCCTTCTACCCCTGCTATTCTAGGCCATTTTCATTTTTCATTTTTGCATGAATCTAGCAATTTCTATGGACTTTGTAGAATTTCTACAGACTCTACATGTCCATTTTTACAGACTCTATAGAACTTGGTTTTCTACAGACACTGTAGGTTTTCTACAGGCTTCACAAAGACTTCTATAGACTCTATAGATCCATTTCTGTGGACTTTGCAGATTAATCTTTTGGTGCATGAAGAATCAATTCAAAGAGTGCTAGAGGTTATAATGCCTTTTGGGATTTTATCTAAAGAGATTCATAAGGAAGGTTAACATCTTTGAACCATTGAACTATCGCTTCATTTTTGAGCCCTGGTTTAATCAGCAAGTCCATCACTTCAATTTCTGAGCCCTATTTCAATTGGTAGTTCAATCGGCCTTGGTTCAAGCCTTGTTTCAATCAGCAAGTCCATCACTACATTTTTGAGGCTTGGTTCATCGCTTCAAGTCCATTGCTTCATTTTCAAGCCTTGATTCAATCTACAGGGCCATTGCTTGGTTCAAGCCCTAGTTCAATTAGCAAGTCCATCACTCCATTTCAAGGCCCTAGTTCATCACTGCAAGTTCATCACTTTAATTTCAAGCCTTGGTTCAATCAAAAGTTCATCACTCAGTTCAAATGCCTTGATTCAATAATCATTAAACCATTGAACCATTAAATCATTAAACCAATTCAATGGCTTGGTTCAATGAGCTTGGTTCAAAGCATTGGTTTAACACCTAAGTTCAAAGTTCAAGTTCAATGCATGGTTCAATTGGCCTTGGTTCAATCAGCCTTGGTTCAATTCAAATGGTCCATCACTTAGTTCAAGTGAAAGGTTCAAAGGGCTCATCATGTAGCACTGAACTGGTTCAATGGTTGGTTCAAGCGCGAAAAGTTCAAAGGCTTGGTTTGATAAAGGCTCAACACATAGTGATTGAACCATTGAACCATTAAACCATTGAACCATTTTTGGTTAATGGGTTGGTTCAATAGCCTGGTTCAAGGGGGCATCCTAAAGCTGAAGGGCAAGTGCCCTTGCAGAGGGTAGTTCTGAGTTTAAGAGCCCTTGTGAAGGGTAAGAAGCACTTTAAAGGCAGGCGAAGGGGTAAATTTTTCAAAAATTCATCCAAGGCATAATTCTTTCAAAAAATTTGTCCGAAGGAATTTGAAGGAAGGCCGCCACCCGAGAGAAAAGCCAAAGGACCTAAAGACAAAAGGAGCCAATGAGTAACAAATATCGAGACAATTCTTGCAGACTTTTTGTCTGTGGGAAAAATCTTGAAGAAAAAACCCATAAAAAAGCCCACAGAAAAGGCCTGAAGGTATTTGCAAAGGATGGTGACATCCCAGAGGCCATCAACTTTAAGAGGGTATATTAGCTATTGGTTTTCAAGTGATGATAGGTACACAAATGTCAAATTTAAGCCAATAAAAAATTCATTAGTTTTTGAATTGCCTGAGCGCTAACCATGAAAATAGCCCAAAGAATGTAGTGACCCACCAGAAGATCACCCTCAAGGGCTGAAAGAGTTGAAAAAGACAAAGTAGGAAGAAGGCAAGGTATAAAAAGAGATAAAAGAGGAGGTGAGTTATTTCTAGATGAGTGGCACAGCCTATTTTTCTCTAGTTGGCATTTACGAGGGGACAAACAATAGTTTGTTTGCAAAAAAGAGGCACGACCATGTTTTTACATTAATATGGAACACCAAAGTCAAAGCAGGAGCCAATAATTAGATGGCTTCCCCTTCCTAAGGCTCAGAGCGCACATGGGCTAGCTTGCAAAAAGAGCACCAAAATATTTCCCAGAAGGGCCAAGTTCTCTTCCCCTTTCTCTATATATTGTAAAAATTCTCTTTGGAGAGGGATCCACACTCTTAGCCTTAAGGCAAAACTCTGCCCAAAAAATATCTCGGGCTTGTAAGGTAGAGCTCTGCCAAAATTTTACCTTGAATTGAAACATAGCATTTTTACCTCCATTCTAAGTTTTGCATCTTTAATATGTGTCTATGTCTTGATTTTGTGTTAAGTCATTTTCCTAATGCTTTTGCAAGATTATTTCAGCATGTCTGGAGCATTTTTTGAGTTTTCTTTTATAGGTCTATTAGAAGTGTCCCTAGAGGAGTATAGGTGAAATGGATAGGCTACTGTAGTGTGTCTCAGAATGCCTCTAGTAGTTATTTCCTCCCTGTATCTCCATGGACCCCTGACTCACTGATGCAGAAGGTTTTCTCATGTCAGATGAAGTGTATGGGAGCTGGTTCTCACTAGAAAGTGTATGTTCAGGTGAAGTATATCAACCTTTTCTGGTGTATCACCTTTTCTTTTGTAGGCTTAGGTTCTATTTTCAGCATCTCTCTCTCTTTTTTCATCCCACCCCATTTTTTCCATTTATTTGTTAGCAGTAGGAGAAACTAGGGCCTAAATGATACATCAGAGGGAGCTATCCCTTATCTAAAGACACTCCCCTCCAGCTTTGCTGGTCCAACAGGCAAGAGGGGAGTTTTCATTGTTTCGTGTGGAAGGGCAGGAGCTAGGCATTCTGCCCCCGGGTGCAATCCACTGCGTCAATAGTGACTAGAAAGCAACCTCCAACTCTGTGGATAGGTTGTAAATATCTCACCAACTTTATACTTGGCTTAAGCTAAATATACTAATGAAATATCATTCTTGAGATTATAGGAGAAATGCTACACATTTTTTTCTAAAAGGTCATCAAAATTAGAAATGAAATTCTTTGGAAATTTGAGGAACTACTCCAAATCCTATGCTATTAGACTTTGAGGAAATAAAAGGAGTATTTAAATGTCACTATAATCCACTAGTTGGAAAGAAACAAATAACTCTATCAAATGTGATTTAGGGTCTCTTTTTCCCTTTTATTTATCAAATTTTGATGTTTCATAACATAAAGAAAATAATATCTAAAGATAATCCATGTTGAATGGGTATGAACACACATCATCTAACTTGAATTTATTGATCTACTTTCTTGATTAAATGGTGGAAATCACATCCTTCATTTGTTTTAGTTATTGTGCCAAGAAACTAAATGGTACATTTAGCTAAGGTGGTGGATGGGTGGTCAGATTACCTTGACATTGGTATAATGGAGGTATGATTTATTAAGGAATTTTGGTTTGATGGGTGAACTGACTAAGAATATGCATTCACAAATTGGGATGTAATTATTGAAATTAAACACATTTTGGTCTATATTCTATTTTAGATTTGATATATAGACTTGGTTTCAATAGAATTAGGGTTGTGATGGAAGGATATGGCTTTGGTTAAGATATTGTGACTATTGAGGTTGAGTATAAACTTGTTGCCAACTAGTCAAACTTGGGTAAATAAAGGGAACTTATTGTGGACCAAGGCCCTATCTTTAGATCCATGGAATGTGATAAGTAAAAGGAAATTACTACCTAATAAGTATTTATTTGATGTTAGAACCTCATTTTTGTGTAAACATATACTTTTAAATAGATGCTTGTTAGATGTTTAGAATTTATCTTTGACCAATAGGAACACATTATTGATTACAAAATTTTCATGATTGTAAAGGTATATTAGTCTTTGACTGTAAAGGTACATTTATCATTACCCATTATGATAGAACATTTGTTGACTCCTATTAATGTGGCATAGTGTTCTACCTCTATTGTGGTGGTAGATTTAATTATGCCTACTATTTTAGAATATTAGTCATTAGTTATCTAGATGGGATAACATTAGTCACTTATTATTGAGGCAAAGCACTATCCAACACTTGATTACTTAATCCCTATGGTTGCATACTTGATGAAGTAGATATTTTAAAATTAGAAGTAACCTATTATGGTTGGGAAGTATGATTTCTCACCCCCTACTATTATGAACCACTTGTAGTTTTATCTAAAGGCACTTATTATTGCAAACTATCTATTGGTGTATTTACACCACCTTGGCCTGGATTGGAAGAAACTTTTATATTATCCACCATGTTTGTCACATTATTTTTTGTAGAATTTCTAGTCACATATTTAATATATGGGCCATTATACATGTCCCTGACTTAAATGATTTGTGAAAATGGGTCTATACCTAAATTATCTTGACCTGTCAACTCAATTAGCACTCTTTTTGAAGGATATAGTTCTATGAGTGGATCTTTTGACATGGTCAAGGAAATAAAATTACATGCTAGATTAAAATAGGTTTATTATGATTGTTGCATTTATAAAAAGTGGTCCTCCATGAGTCCCTTTGCTTTTAAAGTCGTATTTAGGCCTTGATATGACATTGGTATGAGTGATTGAAGATAGTTACTAGAGGCTTGTTCAATGGTTTGGGTATAAGGCATGTTTAGAGGCATTTCAACTTGACTAGATAAATTTTCATAGGGGAAGTCTGCTAGAAACTTGGCCCATACCTCCACAGATCTGACTAAAACCTCATCCTTAATTTCAAGCAAAAGTGATGATTAAAAAAATAAGGATCATATGTTGATGGCATAGTAATGTAATATAGTTTTTTTTGAGCTTATTCTATAGCTAATGGTACACTAGTGAGATACTATGTAGTTTGTTTTTGGTATTGCTTTGAATATGGGGTTGTGCTAACTAAGTAGTGGGCTACCAGATCTTGAATTTTTTCTACAAATTGATCATTTTAAGGAGGATAAGGATTTGTCTCACAAATTACATCATTACCATATGCGTCTTGAATAAAGTTATCATTTATGACCATGTTATCATAATCTGGATTTTACATGGCTCCACTAAGAGTGAAATGAGACATATCTAAATCAATGAATAATGTTACAAAAATAAGGTATAAATCTATATAAGCACTTGAAAACAAGGCCTAAAATATAAATGGTCCAAACTTGGTAAAACTTGGTCCAAAAACTTGGTATAGAAATAGAGCTATTTCTCCAAAATAGTCAATGATAGAATCGATCCAAAATAGTCTAATGTCAAATATCTCACACAAATGGTCAAGTGAACGTATAAAATTAGAATGACAAAATTGATAAAAGAGTGTTTTAAATAATTATAATCTAGGTCTAAAAATGGAAAAGGTTGATAGGTCTTTGGGAATAGGGCACAAAGCTAGGCTCCAAACAACTAGGTCTAAAATGGAAGGTAGAATGCTAGGTCTTTTTGGAATATGACATAAAAGATATAATTGGAATAAAACTAGGTCTAAAAAAAATGAGAATTGCTATGTATTTTGGAAAATGACACAAAAAATAGACTTTTAAATAACACTAGCTCTAAGACAAAAAAAAAATTTCTAGGTCTTTTGGAAACACGTCACAAAATCTAGACTTTGCAAAAACTAGGTTAAAAGGCAAGATAATTAATGTACAAAATTATAAACACTTAGAATCAAACTAGGCATTTATATTTAAACATAAACTTGACATTTAGAAAAAGACATTGAACTTTAGGTAGAATAAAGATAGACCACTTCCTAAATTTAATCACAAAAATAGTTTTTAAATTGAGCAAGGAATTAGTCTAAGTTACATGACCTAAAAGTGAGAGATAAATGTCTAAGATAAAATTACATGAGGCATATGCCAAATAATGTTTAAATATAAACTTATCAGGACTAATTTCAAACTTAATTTATAAGGATTAATTCTTAAATGGATAACAAACTAGACCAAAATGGATGACATAGTGATACTAGACATAGACCAAGAAGGCACAAATGGCTTCAAAATTGTGATTGGATATAAGGCAACAAGTTTTTGAAATAATACAAGTATCATAGAAATGATATATTGATATAAAGGTATGAAAAATGGTTTAAATCAAAAACTCCAAGGCACAATATTTGGAATCAAATGGGTAGTGTAATGATGCCCCTTTCAAACAAGTGACACACACAAACATAAGATTTTTTTAAAAATGACTAAGTCAAAGTGTGGTTTAAAATAGATGGCATAAAACCTTTTCCAACAAGAGAGTTTTGTGAAAGCATGACTTGTTTTGGCCTCGTTATGAAAAACATACATATTTGACTCAAGATGATGCAAGTAAAAAGGAAAATTAACAAAAACACCTAAGTGTATCATCTTAATCCTAAAAACTAATAAGGTTGCTTCATAGTATCAAATTTTTTCTATATACTTGATCTTAAGAGGAAATTGTGTTATTAATCCAAAAATTTAAATGTTCATGAAAAGTAGGGTTTTTAGTCCCCCTCTTCTCTCAAGAGTTCATATGATGACATTAAATTTTAGGCTACTCACCCTACATTGATAGTATATCCATAACAAGTGGGATTGTCTAAAAACTATCAATTTTCATACATTATAAATGGTCCCATATCTGTGGTTAACACTAGGTCACAACATGTAATTTGGATAAACATTAACTAGCTTGTTGTGAAAAGGTCTTATCCTTTTCACAACCACTACATTTATCAATTTCTTAGTATAGATTGTTTTTTGAGTTAAACCTATGTTCTGAGGTAGTATCTTACTAACAGAGCTTGTTTAACTTCTCAAACAAGTATCCCAATAAGTCAACCTCAATTTATATAACCCTACCATTGAGTGGGCTGAAAATGATTCTAGGAGATGAATTCCCAAGTCAATACTTCCATAGAGAACTCAAGGGGAGGTGATGAACTCCCACCCACAAGCAAATATGCATGAAAATAAAAATTGTAGGACTTTAGGGTCATTTTGGGATCACCTAAATCACTTTAGATTTTAGGGAGTGCCTTAGTGAATTTACTTCTATGCTTTTAGGCAAAGTGATAAAGGTAATAAGTGAATATTTTTTTATCACCCAAGCTCCCTAAATTGGAGGGGAAAAAGCATACATGCTATACTTGGCTTACAAAACAAACACATGATAATAATCACAAAAATAAAAGATCTTATGAGCACTTTAACTGGAGTGTCAGTTAATTTTTAGAGCACTAACAGAAATATGATATGAATTTTATCCCATTAGAGTTTTTTGAGAAATTTGAAAAATGAAAATAAGTCAAGTAAATTATTTTTAAACACTAAATGAAAATGTGAATTTGAATTTTAGAGTGTTAAAAAATGAGTTTCCTTGGTCTTTGGGTCCTAAAAAAAGTGTTAGGGGGTCTCTATGCTTAGAAGCTAAAAGAAAAAGACAAAATGACTTTTGGAATTCAAATATTGGGTTTGTTTTATGTTTTTCACATAGTTCAATACCATAGATACATAAATCAATACCATAAATTTCTTGCAAAACCACAACTGGTTAGTACAAAAGTCTAACTTCCTACAAAATAAAGGATTAGAGAAAAACAATGATTATATATTACAAAATCACAAATATTCATTGCAAAAATGTGATTTCATACCAAATAAAGGGTTAATGAAAAATCATGACAATACAATGCAAAATTATTGATTTATTTCAATATCATCAATTCTAGGACAAAATTGTGACTATAAAGACAAAAATGCTTATATTAAGGCAATAATGAAACTTATCAAGGAAAAATCACAATTTGTCAAGGCAAAAATGCAATAAAAATATTGTGATTTAATATTATAATATCATTACTTCTTAGTGCAATATCATGACTACAAAGAGCAAAAAATGCGACTACACAGAGCAAAAATATGATTTCTTGTGTAACATCCATGAGCTTCAACTTTACACTTTTTTAACCAATAAGTTAGGATTTTGACATGAAAAGTGTTATAAATAGGTCCTAAAATTCCATGGGAATAAATTTGTGGGGTTGGGTCACACCAGGCATGCCAACACGTGAACAAAGAATCTATAGAAAGGAAATTAGTATTATGTTAGTTAATAAAATTGAATCAAAACAAACACACTAAACACTAATACCTCTAGCCTAGACACTAGGGAAAGTATATATGGAAGGAATACAGTGAAAACACAACTAGACAATAAAAGAATTCATCATTTTACATTACTTTTAGCTCTAAAAGGGCTTTTTGATTTGGCTTGTTTGGATATGTACTCAATAAATTTTTGTCAATGAAGCTCCATTGCACCACCTTTCCTTGGCATCTTGGTAATATTGGTTAGCTTAGACTGGCTTATGAATTTGGCATGGTAAGACTAATATAAAGGCTTCTTTCATTTATTTGAGAATAATAAATTTTCACCAAAATAACTTGAAGATCAATAGATAAGGAATTGTATTTATATCCTCCAAAGTTAAATCTCACCCAAGTTGAGTTAGGTTAGGATTTAAGTATGGAATTAGTTCAAAATAACCTTAGGTGAGTTAAAGTTAAATTCAGTTGAGTTAAGTAGAGTACATTTAATTTTTATTTTCATTTAATAGGTATGGATCATAAATTAGATATTTTGTGGGAGATTGACAACTCATAAAGGAAATGATGAAGAAGCTAGATATTTTGATATTTTGAATTTTTATTTTTAGATATTAATTAATTATAAATGGGTTATTTATCTAATAATTTAATCTAGTTTAATTATTTGATGTATTTTTGTTAGAATTTTATCCCTTTTAGTAATTTTTGAAGTGCCCCACTTAATGGATCCATAGGCCAAACTGCCAGTATTTACGTCGTAAGGTGACTAGAGATGAATGCATGAGAGGTTATTGTTGCATATAATATAATACCATAAATAGTGATGCCTCAAAATGATTCTAAGCCCTAATAAATGGCATGCAGATGAAATTTGGATGTTTAGTGATTCTTAGGCCTAATTTTTAATGTTTGGTAGAAATCAATTTGAAGTTTGGTCAAAAGCCAGTTGTAGCTAGATTGGGTTGTCTACACCATGAACCATCCATCACAAAATGACCTTTCTTCATATGCAAGTGACCTAATGGATAAGTGGAAAGGATTTTTTTCTAGTTTTGGTCCTAAAAACACTTCATAATAATGATTTTGGAATGAGAAGGCTGAAATAAGCTATGGTGTGTCTCTATTCATCTTGGACAATTGTAATCACCTACAAAAAAGGTGTTATTCTACCTTGATAGTTATGCACATGCTTGTAAATATAAACTTCATGTTAAGACTAAATTATCCTAATGTTTTTACCAAGTGTATGGTATAAATAATTATGTCATGACCTTCACTAAGTGACAAATTGCCTAAAACAACCTTCTTGATCTCCAGACTAGCTTTAAACATGTTGGACTTGACACTAGAAAAGTCTAGATAAACATAAGACAAATGGTATAATTACCTTAAATTTTACAAATAAACCTTAATTTATAAAAAATTACCTTAACCAATTATAAAATCTTCATAATATCTCATTTGACCCTCTTTTGAAATGGAAATTAATGACAAAGGTCAATTTTTGGATAATGGGGGTTGACAATTGGCTTGGGAGGCCAAATTATCAACATTTTTGTTGACTTACAGGGGTTGGTAGCTTGTTAAACATATAGACTAATAGTATTATCTATCTATTTGGATATGGAGTCACTCATCACAAAAAACAAACATGACATAGACCTTGAAACTAATTTCAAGCCTTGAGAAAAAGCGAGAAAACTAAAGATACCTTATCAAACACATAATAGACAAGACACTACACTTTGGAAAAGAAAAAGCAAACTACTACATAACATGTGATAGAATCACTTCTTCTAAGTAACACTAATCTACTATTTACAAGATAATAGTACCTCTAATTTACCTAGATCAAAGCAAAAGCCTATTAAATATTCTCCATGTGGTTAATTAAGATGGTGACAAGTTGTTGTTTGAGTGTCATCTTAATTATATTATCCACTTTCCTCCTTGTCAACCACTTTGGCCTATCTCCAAGTGAATCAAATGAAGTAAACATATCTACAATTTAGATATACTCTTTTTGTGGTTCAATTCTCACTTCATGTTGAGTTCAAATCTCAAGAAAGCTCTCATATGCAATCACATTCTGATTCATATGAACCATGACAACTTCATATTCTAATGGTTCACTTGAACATTTTTCTTGACTCTCTATAACATCTTGAGATATGTCAATTTATTTATCAATGACTACAAGTTGTTTAAGATCTTCAAGAATCTCCAAAAACTAATATCTAGCCTCATCAAGATATTTTTGAGATATGTCTTGATCAACATCTTCTTGGACATGATTTCTAACCTTGGCAACCATTTCATGAAAGCCTTCACAAGGAAATGTTGTCCTGCAAAGAGTCTTGATATATTGAACAAGCTCAAGTAATTGTTGCCACATGTAATAAACACTTTCTTGGTCCTCAATTTCATCTTCTTGAAGTTTACTTAGTTCATCTTTCTTATTAGGCTTACTAAGTTTTGAAACCAAGGTGTAGTCATTAAAACCTCCCTCATGTTCTATTGTAATATCCTCTTGGACATTTTAAAGATGAGATTCATGAACTGTTATATTTATAAGAGTCTCACACTCCTTAAGGAAATATTCATTCTACCCTTGAATGAATTTAGATCTACTGAACACTTCAATTTCCTAACTTAAATCATGGTAAACTTTTTTCCATAAATCATCAATTTTATCTTGCTCATCAAGAACTACCACAACTCCATCCAAGCCTTCATTTTGCTCATTTTTGGGGTTTTCATCTTGTGAAATAAATACTACAATTTCATTTTGGATTTATTTCCCATGTTCTAGAGGAGATAAATGCTTGCTAAGAACTTTAAAATCTTTAATATCCTCATATTATAGCTTATGCCCCACCTCATCAAGGTTTCCTTTTGTCTTCTCAAGACCAAACTTTTGCCTTAGATTTGAATTTGAAAACAAACTCATTTTTTGGACTAATTTGGGAATTCTTCCATCTCATTCTAAAATTCAAAAAAGTGAGTATTCTCATATTTACAACAAGGAAATTAATCATCACTTTTAATGGAAAAGGGTAGTTCATGTAGGATGCTTACCTTCTCTTAATCACTAAGAAAATATTGAAGAATATCCAATTGTACATATACTACATTTTGATTTTATTCCTCAAGGAATTCAACTTGATCTTCTTCTATGCCAAATTTAAACTCATTTGACCAACACAAGTCTTTATTATGCCCCTTATTTCATTCTTGATTAGAAAGATCCGATCTCTCTTCATCAAGATGTTCTTTCTCTTATTATTTAAAGTCTAATGCTTTCATTTTAGTGATAGAAATACTAAGAATTTTATAACAAGGGTACTTTGTCCAAGAAAGGTGTTATATATAAAATGGTATCTAAAGATACTCCATGTTGAATGGGTATGAACACACATCATCTAACCTAAATTTCTTAATCTACTTCCTTGATTAAATGGTGGAAATCACATCCTTCATTTGTTGTAGTTATTGTGCAAAGAAATGGGATGGTACATTTGTCTGAGGTGGTGGTTGGGTGGTCAAAGGTAGATTACCTTAACTTGGGTATAATGGAGGTATTTTTTGTTGAGGAATGTTGGTTTGATGGGTGAACTGACCAAGAATATGCATTCAAAAATTAGAATGTAATTATTGAAATTAAATGCATTGTTCAACTATATTTTGGTTTGGATTCAATATATAGACTTGGTTTTGAGGTAATTGGGGCTGCAATGGAAGTATATGGCTTTGGGTAAGATACTATACCTATTGAGGTTAACTAGGGACTTGTTGCCAACTAGTAAAACTTGGGTAAACAAAAGGAACTTATTGTGGATCAAGGTCCTATCTTTGGATCCATAACACATGTTGAGTAAAATGAAATTACTACATGATGGGTACTTGTTTGATTTTAGCACCTCTTTTTTGTACAAAAATATATTTTTAACTAGATGCTTGTTTGATGTTTTGAATTTGTCTTTGAACAATAGGAACACATTATTGATTAGAAAATATTCATGATTGTAAAGTTATTTTGGTCTTTGACTATAGAGGTATGTTTATCACTACCCAATATGGTAGAACATTTTTTGACCCTTATTGAGGTGGTATAGTGTTATACCTCTATTATGGTGGTAGATTCAATTATGCCTACTAATTTGGAATGCTAGTCAAAAGATATCTAGATGGGATAGAATTAGTCACTTTTTATTGAGGCAAAACACTATCCAACACTTGATTACTTAATCCTTATGGTTACATGCTTGATGAAGTAGTTGGTTGAGGATTAGAAGTAATTTTTTGTGGTTAGGAACTATTAGTTCTCATCCCCTATTATTGTGAAGCACTTGTAGTTTTTGCTAAAGGCACTTGTTGTAGTAGACTATTTTTTGGTGTATTTAAACCACTTTGGTCTGGATTGGAAGACAATTGCATGTTATACATTATGTTTGGCACATTATTCTATGTAGAAGTTGTAGTCACATATTTAATAGATGGGCCATTGTACATGTCAATAACTTAAGTTATTTGTAAAAATGGGTCTATACCTAAATTACCTCAAATTTTCATCTCAATTAGCACTCTTGTTGAAGAATCTAGTTCTATGAGTGTAGCTTTTGACATGGCTATGGCATTAAAATTGCATGCATGATTCAAGTAGGTTTGATATGATTGTTGCATTTATAAAAAGTGGTCCTCCATGAGTCCCTTTCCTTTTAAAACCATATTTGGTTCTTGACATGACATCATTACAAGTGATTGAGGATAGTTAGTAGAGGCTTGTTCAATGGTTTGGGTATAAAGCATGTTTATTTACACTCTAACTTGACTAGCTAAATTTTCATGGGGGAAGTTCATTGGAAACTTCTCCCATACCTCCATGGATATGACTAAAACCTTGTCCTTACTCTCAAGTAAGTCATGATAAAACAAATAAGGACTATATGTCAATGGCATTATAATGTAATATAGTTTTTGTTGATATTATTTTATAGCTGACGATACACTAATGAGATACTATGTAGTTTATTCTTGGTGTTGCTTTAAATATAGGGGTGTGTTAACTAATTAGTGGGCTAATGGATCTTGACTTTTTTATCCAAATTTATTATTTTAATGAGGACAGGGATCCATATCACAAACTACATCATTACCATAGGGGTCTTGAACAAAGTTATCATTCATGACCATGTTATCATAACCTAGATTATTCATGGCTCCACTAAGTGTGCAATGAGACATATCCAAATAAATGAATAATGTTATGTGAATAAGGTATAAATTTACATAAACTCTTAAAAAAAAGGTATAAAAGATAAATGGTCCAAACATGGTAAAATTTGGTCCAAAAACTTGGTTTTAGTATAGATTTATTTCTCCAAGATAGTCAATGATAGAATCAGTCCAAAATGGTCTAATGTCAAATGTCTCACACTAACGGTCAAGTGAATGTATAAAATCATAATGCCAAACTTGATAAAAAAAAGTGTTTCAAACAATTATAATCTAGGTATAAGAAAATAAAAGGTTGATAGGTCTTTGGGAATAGGGCACATAGCTAGGCTCAGAACAACTAGGTCTAAAATGGAAGGTAGAATGATAGGTCTTTTGGGAACATGACACAAAAGATATACATGGAAAAATACTAGGTCTAAAAAAAATGGGAATTACTAGGTATTTTAGAAGCATGACACAAAATCTATACTTTGAAATAACACTAGGTCTAAGACAAATGAAAACTACTAGGTCTTTTAGAAACACGTCATAAAATCTAGACTTAGTAAAAACTAGGTTAAAAGGTAAAATAATCAATATATAAAATTTGAAACACTTGGAATCAAGATAGGCATTCAGATTTAAACATAAAATTGAGATTTATAAAAATACATTATACTTTAGGCACATAGAAGATATACCACTTCCTAAATTTAGGCACAAAAATAGTCTTTAAATTAAGCAAGGAATTAGTCTAAGTTGCATGACCAAAAAGTGAGAGATAAATGTCTAAGACAAAATTACAAGAGGCATAGGCATAAACTAATCAATGTTTGAATATAAACTTATAAATACTAATTTTTAACTCAATTTATAAGGCTTAATTCTTAAATTGATAAAAAACTAGACCAAAATAGATGACATAACGATACTAGACATAGACAAGGAAGGCACACATGGTTTCAAAAATTCGATTAGATATAAGGAAAAAAGTATTTGAAATAATGAAAGTAGCATAATGATGATAAATTAATATAAAGGTATGAAAAATGGTTTATTTAAAAAAAATATAAGGCATAAGATTTGGAATGATATGGGAAATGTAACAAATCCCCTTTCAAACAAGTGACACACAAACATAGAAGTTTTTGAAAAATGACTAAGGCAAAGTATGGTTTCAAATGGATTGCATAAAACCTATTCCAACAAGAGATTTATTTGAAAACATGAATTACTTTGTCCTTGGTATGACAAACAAACATCTTTGACTCAAGACAATGCAAGTAAAAATGAAAAAGAACAAAAACACCTAATTGTATTATCTTAATCCTGAAAACTAACAAGGTGGATTCATACTGTCAAATTTCATCTATATAATTGATATTAAGAGGAAATTATGTTATTAATCCAAAAATTTTAAAGCTCATAAAAATCCCCCTCTTCTCTCAAGAGTTCATATGATGACATGGACCTTCAGTCAACTTAACCTACATTGATAGTATATCCATGACAAGTGGGGTTGTATAAAAAAAATTAGTTTTCATACATTATAAATGGTCTCATATGTGTGGTTAACACTAGAGTACAACATGTAATTTGGATACAAGTTAACCAACTTGTTATGAAAAGCTCTTATCATTTTCTAAACCACTACATCTATCAATTGCTTAATGTAGTGTGATGTCTGAGTTAAACCTATGTTTCAAGGTAGTCTCTTACTAACGAAACTTTTTTAAGTTCTCAAACAAGCATTCTAATAATTCAACCTCAATTTATATAACCCTACCATGGATTGGAGTTTTAAAAATGCTAGTAGATGAATTACCAAGTCAACTCTTCCTTAGAAAACACATGGGGAGGTGATGAACTCTAACCCACAGGCCAATATGCATGAAAATAAAAAATTTAGGACTTTAGGGTCATTTTGGGATCACGCAAATCACTTCATATTTTGGGGAGTGCCTTAGCAACTTTTCTTTCATGATTTTGGAAAAAAGTTAAAAAGGTGATCATTGAAGCATTTTTTATCACACAAGTTCCTTAAAGGGGATGGAGGGAGAACATACATGCTATACTTGGCTTGGAATAAAAAACACACAATAATAATCACACAAATAAAGCTATTATGAGCACTTTAACTAGAGTGTGAGTTCATTTTTAGAGCACTAATATAAATTTGATATGAAGTTTAGCCCCTTGGAGCTATTATAGAAGTTTTAAAAATGAAAATAAGTTAAGTAGATGATTTTCAAACACCAAATGAAAATGTGAATTTGAATCTTAGAGTGTTAAAAAATGACTTTACTTGGTTTTTGGGCCCTATAAAAAGTGTTAGGGGGTACTTGTGTTTAGAAGCTAAAATAAAGTGAACAAATGACTTTTGGAATTAAACTTTCAAGTTTTTTATGTTTTTCACATAGTGAAATACCATAGATACATAGAGAAATACCATAACTTTCCTATAAAACCGTAACTAGTTAGTACAAAATTGCAACTTCCTATAAAAGAAAGGATTAGCACAAAACCATGATTATATAGTGCAAAACCACAAGTCTTCAATGCAAAATTGTGATTTCCTAAAAAATAAAGGGTTAATGAAAAATCATGACTATATAATGTAAAATTATTTATTTAAAAACAATATCACATATTTCAAAATCAAAATCATGATTATAAAGGCAATACTACAACTTCCATAGCAATATCATCAATTTTAGGACAAAATCATGACTATAAAGATAAATATACATCTATTAAGGTAATACCATAACTTATCAAGGCAAAATATAAAATTATAAAGGCAAAAATGCAATAAAAATATCATGACTTCATAGTACAATATCATTACTTCTCAGTGCAATATCATGACTATAGAGAGCAAAAATGCGACTACACAGAGCAAAATTATGATTTCTTATGTAACATCCATGAGCTTCAATTTTACAATTTTTTGGCCAACAAGTTAGGATTTTGACATGAAAATTATTAGAAAGAGTTTATATAATGCCATGGGAAAAATTTGTGGGGTTTCACCCCACCAGACATGCCATCATTTGAACAAAAAATCCATAGAGGGGAGATTATTATTGTGTTAGTCAATAAAATCCAATTAAAAAAAACACACTAAAAACTAATACCTCTAGATTAGACACTAGGGAGAGCATATATAAGAAGTATACAATGAAAAAAAAACTATAAATCATCCTTTTAACTTCCTTGTATCTCCAAAATGGCTTGTTGAATTGGCTTGTTCAGCTATGTACTCAATAAATCTTTGTCAATGAAACTCCATTGCTCCACCTTTCCTTGGCACATTAGTAATGTTGGTTGGCTTAGCTTGGCCTATAAATTTGGCATGGTAAGACTAATATAAAGGCTTATTTCATCTATTTGAGGATAATAACTTTACACCAAAAGAGCTTGAAGATCAGTAGATGAGGCCTTGTATTTATATCCTCCAAAGTTAACTCTCACCCAAGTTGAGTTTGGTTAGGATTTAAGCATGGAATCAGTTAAAACTAACCCTAGGTGAGTTATCTCTAACTTTATTTTAGTTAAGTAAAGTATATTTAATTATTATTTTCATTTAATATGCATGGCTCACAAGTTAGATATTTGTTAGATATTTTGTGAGAGCTTGATAACTCATAATAAAGGTAATGATGAAGCAGCTATATATTTTGATTTTTTGAATGCCCTATTTTAGATATTTATTAATTAAAAATGGAATATTTATCTAATAAATTAATTTGTTTTAATTATTTGATGCATTTTGATTATAATTTTATCTCTTTTAGGAATTTTTGAAGTGCCCCACTTAATGGGTCCATAGGCCAAACTACTAGTTATTAGGTGACTGGAGATGAATCTATGAGAGGTTATTGTTACATATAGTATAATATCCCAAATAGGGATGCCTCAACATGATTTTAATCCCTAATTAATGGTGTGTAGATGAAATTGGTATGTTAAGTGATTCTTAGGCTTAATTTTCAATATTTGGTAAGAAATCAATCTGAAGTCTAGTCAGAATCTAGTTGTGGCTAGAATGGATTATCTACACCATGAACCATCCATCACAAAATGCCCTGTATTCTTATGTAAGTGACCTGATGGATAAGTGGAAATGATTTTGTCTAGTTTTGGTCTTGAAAACACTTTATAATAATGATTTGGGTATGATAAGGTTGAAACTAGTTATGGTATGGCTCCATTCATCTTGGACCAACATAATCACCTACAAAATTGGTCTTATTCTACCTTGATACTTATGTACATGCTTGTAAATACCACCTTCATGTTAAGACTAAAGTATCCTAATATTTTGACCAAGTTTATGGCATAAATAAGTATGACATGACTTTCACTAAGTGACAAATGGCCTAAAATAACCTTCTTAATCTCTAGACTAGCTTTAAACATGTTGGACTTGACACTAGAAAAGTCTAGATGAGCACAAGACAAATGGAATAATTACCTTAAATTTTCCAAATAAACCTTAATTTCTATAAAATTACCTTAAACAATGCTAAAATATTCATAATACCTCATTTTACCCTCTTTTGAAATGGAAATTGATGAAAAGGTCAAATTTTATATAATAGTGGTTGACAATTGGATTGAGAGGCTAAATTGTCAACTTTTTTGGTGACTTATAGGGGTTGGTATCTTGCTAAACATCTATACTAATAGAATTATCTATTTATTGGGATATGGAGTCACTCATCACTCATAAATAAACATGACCTAGACCTTGAAACTAATTTCAAGCCTTGATAAAAAGTGAAACAACTGAAGATACCTTATCAAACACACAACAAACAAGACACTACACTTGGGGAAAAAAACCAAACCACTACATAACAGGTGATAGAATCACTTTTTGGAAGTAAAACTAATCTACTATGTATAAGATAAGAATACCACCAATTCATCTAGATTGAAGAAAAATCCTATAAGATCTTCTCCATGTGGTTAATAAATATGGTGATAATTTGTTGTTTGAGTTTCATATTAATTATATTAGCCTCTTTCCTCCTTGTTAACCACTTTGGCCTATCTCTGAGTGAATCAACTGAAGTAAGCATATCTCCAATTTAGATATACTCTTCTTGTGGTTCAATTATCACTTCATGTTTGTTTTCAACCTTAAGAAAGCTATCTAATGCAATCACATTTTGATTCATATGAACAACTATAACTTTGTGTTCTAATGGCTTTCTCAAACATTGTTCTTGACTCTCTATAACATCTTAAGATATTTCAATTTATTTTTTAACTACTACAAGTTATTCAAGATCCTCAAGGATATACAAAATATAATATCAAGCCTCATCAAGATATTTTTAAGATAGGTCTTGATTAAAATCTTTTTGGACATGCTTTCTAACCTTGGCAACCACTTCATGAAAGGCTTAACAAGGAGATATTTTCCTACAAAGAGTCTTGATATATTGAACAAGCTCAAGGAATTATTGCCACATCTCATCAACACTTTCTTGGTCCTCACTTGCATGTTCTTGAAGTTTGCTTATCTCATCTTTCTCATTAAGCTTAACAAGTTTTGAAATCAAGGTGTATTCAATAAAACCTCCCTCATGTTCTATTGTAATGTCCTCTTAGACCTTTTGAAGATGATATTCATTAATTATTTTCTTTCCAAGAGTCTTACACTCCTCAAGGACATATTAATTGTACCCTTCAATGCCTTTATATCTACTGAACACTTCAAGTTCCTCAATTAAATTATTGTAAATTTATTTCCATGAATCATCAATTTTCTTTCTCTCATCAAAAAATGCTATAACTCCATTCAATTATTCATTTTTCTTATTTTTGGGTTATCATCTTGTGAAATAACTAATATAACTTCATGTTGGAGTAATTTTACATGTTCTAAAGGACATAAATGATTTCCAAGAACTTAAAAATATTTAATAGCTTCATAGTGTAGCTTATGCCCTAGCTCATCAAGGTTTCCTTTTGTCTTCTCAAGACCAAAATTTTGCCTTAAATTTGAATTTAAAAACAAACTCACCTTTTGGATTGGTTTGGGAACTTCTTCCATCTCATGCTAAAGTTCAAACAAGTTATTATCCTCTCATTTACAACAAGGAAATTAATCATCACTTTTAATGTAAAAGGGTAGTTCATGTAGGATGCTTACCTTCTCTTGGTCACTAAGAAAATCCAATTGTACATCTACTACATTTTGATTTTGTTCCTCAAGGAATTTAACTTGATCTTCTTCTATGCCAAATTGAATCTCTTTTGACCAACACAACTCTTGATTATACCCCTTATTTCATTATTTATTATAAAAAGTTGACCTCTCTTCATCAAGATGCTTTTTCTCTTATTATTTCAAGTTTGATGCTTCCATTTTAATGATAGAATTACTAGATATTTTATAACAAGGGTACTTGGTCTACGAAGGTTACCATGTAGGAAATGGTATCTAAATATACTCCATTTTGAATGGGTATAAACACACATTATCTATCTTGAATTTATTGATCTACTTCCTTGATTAAATGGTGGAAATCACATTTTTCATTTATTTTCATTATTGTGCCAAGAAACTAGATGGTAAATTTGGATGAGGTGGTGACTAGGTGGTCAAAGGTGGATTACCTTAACTTGGGTATAATGGAGGTATGCTTTGTTGAGGAATGTTGGTTTAATGGGTGAACTGACCATGAATATGTATTTATAAATTAGGATGCAATTATTGAAATTAAATTCATTGTTGGGCTATATTCTAGTTTGGATTCAATATATAAACTTGGTTTTGAGGGAATTGGGGATACGATGGAAAGATATAGATGTGGGTAAGATACTATGCATATTGAGGTTTAGTAGGTAATTTATACCAACTATTCAAACTTGGGTAAATAAAGGGAACTTATTTTAGATCAAGGCCCTATCTTTGGATCCATGACACATGCTGAGTAAAAGGAAATTACTACTTGATGGGTACTTACTTGATGTTAACACCTCATTTTTGTTTTAAACATATATTTTTAACTAGACACTTATTGGATGTTTTAAATTTTTATTTGATCAATAGGAACACATTATTTATTATAAAACATTCATGATTATAAAGGTATATTGGTTTATGACTGTAGAGGTACATTTGTCACTACCTATTATAGTAGAATATTTGTTGACCCCTATTGAGGTGGCATAGTGTTTTGCCTCTGCTATGGTGGTATATTTGATTGTGATTTCTATTTTGGAATGTTAGTCACCATATGTATAGATGGGATAACATTAGTCACTTTTTGTTGAGGCAAAAAACTATCCAACACTTGATTACTTAATCCCTATGGTTTCATGCTTGATGAAGTATTTGGTTGAGGATTATAAGTAACCTATTATGGTTGGGAAGTATGAGTTCTCACCCCCTACTATTGTGAACCCCTTATATTTTTAATTAAAGGCACTTATTTTTGTAAACTATTTATTAGTGTATTTAAACCACTTTGGTTTGGATTGAAAGATACTTACATGTTATCCACCATGTTTGGCACATTGTTATATGTAGAAGATGTAGTCAAATATTCAATAGATGGACCATTTTACATGTCACTAACTTAAGTGCTTTACAAAAATGGGTCTATACCTACATTATCTTAACCTATCAACTCAATTAGCACTCTTGTTGTAGGATCTAGTTCTATGAGTGGAGATTTTGACATGTCCATGGCATTAAAATTGCATGCTAGATTCAAATAAGTTTGATATGATTGTTACATTTGTAAAAAATGGTCCTCCATGAGGCCCTTTCCTTTTAAAATCATATTTGGGTCTTGATATGAAATTAGTATGAGTGATTGAGGATAGTTAGTAGAGTCTTGTTCAATAGTTTGGGTATAAGGCATGTTTAGAGGCACTATAACTTGAGTAGCTAAATTTTCATGGGGGAAATCTATTGGAAACTTGGCCCATATCTCCATGGATCTAACTAAAATCTCATGCTTAATTTCAATAAAGTAATGATCAAACAAATAAGGATCACATGTCAATCACATAGTAACATAATATAGTTATTTTTGATCATATTTTATAGCTGATGATACACTAGTGAGATACTATGTAGTTTGTTTTTGGTCTTGATTTGAGTATGGGGTTGTGTTAACTAGGTAGTGGGCTAACAAATCTTGAATTTATTATCTAAATTTATCAGTTTAAGGAGGATAAGGATTCATCTCACAAACTACATCATTGCCATAGGGGTCTTAAACAAATTTATCATTCATGGCCATGTTATCATAACCTGGATTGTACATGGCTCCACTAAGAGTGCAATGAGACATATCCAAATTAGTGAATAATGTTACACTAATAAGGTATATAGTTATACAAACTCTTAAAAAAAAGGTCTAAAAGACAAATTATCCAAAATTGGTAAAAATATTGTCCAAAAACTTGGTCTAGGAATAGAGCTATTTATTCAAAATAATCAATGATAGAATTGGTCCAAAATGGTCTAATGTCAAATGTATCAAATAAATGTTCAAGTGATGTATAAAATTAGAATGCCAAACTTGATAAAAAAAAGTGTTTCAAAAAATTATAATCTAGGTGTAAGAGATGAAAAGGTTGAGAGGTCTTTAGGAACAAGGCACAAAGCTAGGTTCTAAAACACTAGGTCTAAAATGGAAGGTAGAAATCTAGGTCTTTTGGGAACATGACCAAAAAGATATACTTGGAAAAAAACTAGGTCTAAAACAAATGGGAATTACTAGGTATTTTGGAAACATGACCTAAAGTCTAGACTTTGAAATAACACTAGGTCTAAGATAAACAAAAATTACTAGGTCTTTTAGAAACATGTCACAAAAGCTAGACTTGGCAAAAACTAGGATAAAAGGCAAGATAATTAATCTAAAAAATATGAAACACTTGGAATCAAACTAGGCATTTTAATTTAAACATAAACTTGACCATTAACAAAAGACATTAAAATTTAGGCTCACAAAAGATAGACCACTTACTAAATTTAGGTATAATAATAGTCTCTAGATTGAGCAAGGAATTATTCTAAGTTGTATGACCTAAAAGAGAGAGATAAATGTCTAAGCCAAAATTACATGAGTCATAGGAATAAAACAATCAATGTTTGAATCTAAACTTATCAAGACTATTTTTTAACTCAATTTAGATGGCTTAATTCTTAAATGGATAAAAAAGTAGACTAGAATAGATGGCATAATGATACTAGACATAGACCAAGAAGGCACACATGGTTTCAAAATTACGATTGGATATAAGGCAACAAGTATTTGAAATAATGAAAATAGCATAATGATGTTATATTTATCTAAAGATATGAAAAATGGTTTATTTGAAAAACTCTAAGGCACAAGATTTGGAATGAAATGGGTAGTGTAATGATGCCCCTTTCAAACAAGTAACACATATAAACAAGGATTTTTGAGAAATGACTAAGACAAAGTGTGGTTTTAAATGGATGGCATAAAACATCATCCAAAAAGAGAGTTATGTGAAAACATGACCTTTTTTGTCCTTGGTATGACAAATAAACATATTTGACTCAAGATAATGGAAGTAAAAAGGAAAAATAATAAAAACACCTAAGTGTATAATATTAAACTAAAAAATTGACAAGGTGGCTTCATACTCTCAAATTTTGTCTATATACTTTATCTTAAGAGGAAAATATATTATTAATAAAAAAAACTAATGTTCATGAAAATTAGGGTTTTTTAGGCCCCTTCTTCTCTCATTAGTTCATACAGTGACATGGAACTTTGAACTACTCTCCCTACATTGACAGTATATCCATGATAAGTGGGGTTATCTAAAAACTATCAATTTTCATACATTTTAAATGGTCCCATATGTGTGGTTAACACAAGGGCACAACATGTAAATTTGGATACACAATAACCATTTTTTTAAAAAGGTCTTATCCTTTTAACAACCACTACATCCATCATTTGTTTAGTGTAGTGTGATGTCTAAGTTAAACCTATGTTCTAAGGTATTCTCTTATTAACAGAGCTTATTTAACTACTGAAACAAGCATCCTAATAAGCCAACCTCAATTTATATAACCCTACTATGGAGTGGGGTTAGAATTATGTTAGGATATGAATTCCTAGGTTAATGCTTCCCTAAAAAACTCAGGGGGAGGTGATGAACTCCCACCCACAAGCCAATATTCATAAAAATAAAAATTAGAGGGCTTTAGCATCATTTTGGGAACACCCAAATCACTTCATATTTTAGGGAGTGACTTAGTGAATTTCCTTACATGATTTTAGACAAAGTGATAAAGGTTATAAGTGAAGCATTTTTATCACTAAAGTTCCTTAAAGGGGATGGGGGAGAGAATACACACTATACTTGGCTTGCAAAACATACACACGACAATAATCACAAAAATAAAAGCTCTTATGAGAACTTTAACTAGAGTGTTAGTTCATTTTTAGAGCACTAAGGGAAATATGATATTAATTTTATCCCCTTGGAGTTGTTTAACAAATTTTAAAAATGAAAATATTCCAAGTAAATGATTTTTAAACACCACATGGAAATGTGAATTTGAATCTTAAAGTGTTAAAAAATGACTTTCCATGGTCTTTGGGTCCTATAAAAAGTGTTAGGGGTCTTTATGCTTATAAGCTAAAATCAAGTGAGAAAATGACTTTTGGAATTCAAATCTAGGATTTTCTATGTATTTCACATAGTGCAATACCATAGATATACATATCAATACCATAACTTTATTTTAAAACCACAATTGGTTAGTACAAAATTACAAATTCTTGCAAAAACAAAGGATTAGTTCAAAACCATGATTATATGGTACAAAATAATAAGTCTTCAATAAAAAATTATGATTTACAAAAAAATAAAGGGTTAATTCAAAATAATAACTATACAATGCAAAATTATTGATTTAAATACAATATCACTTATTTTTAAGGCAAAATTGTGATTATAAAGGCAATATTACCACTGTCATAGTAATATCATCGATTCTAGGACAAAATTGTGACTATAAAGACACAAATGTATCTATTAAGGTAATACCACAACTTGTCAAGGAAAAATAACAACTTATCAAGGAAAAATTCAATGAAAATATCATGAATTCATAGTACAATATCATTACTTCTCAGTGTAATATTATGACTACAGAGAGCAAAAATATGACTACACAGAGCAAAAATGTGATTTCATGTGTAACATCTATGAGCTTTTTAAAAAAAATTGGCCAATAATTTAGGATTTTTAAATGAAATTTTTTATAAATAGGTCCTAAAATGCCATGGGAACAACTTTGTGGCATTGGATCCCACTAGGTGCGCCATCATGTGAACAAAGAATCCAAATAAGAGAGATTAGTATTGTGTTTGTCAATAAACTCCAATCAAAACAAACACACTAAACACTAATAACTCTAGCCTAGACACTAGGGAGAGCATATATAACAATAATACAATGAAAACACTACTAGAAAACAAAATAAATTATCCTTTTACCTTCCTTGTACCTCTAAAATGGCTATTTGAATTGGCTTGTTCGACTATATACTTAATAAATCTTTGTCAATAAAGCTCCATTGCTCCACCTTTCCTTGACACCTTGGTAATGTTAGTTGGTTTATATTGTCTTATTAATTTGGCATGGTAATACTAATATAAAGGCTTCTTGTATCTATTTACAGATAATAACTTTACACCAAAAGAGCTTGAATATCAATAGATAAGGCCTTGTATTTATATCCTCCAAAGTTAACTCTTACCCAAGTTGAGTCAAGTTAGGATTTAAGCATGGAATGAGTTAAAACCAACCTTAGGTGAGTCAAATTAAAATTCAATTGAGTTAAGTAGGGTAAATGTAATTATGATTTTAATTTAATATTCATGGCTCATAAATTAGATATTTGTTAGATATTTTGTGAGAGCTTGGCAACTCATAAAGCCAATGATGAAGAAGTTGGATATTTTGATATTTTGAATTTCCATTTTTAGATATTCATTAATTATAAATGAAATATTTATCTAATAATTTAATCTAGTTTAATTATTTGATGCATTTTGATTATCATTTTAGCTCTTTTAGGAATTTTTAAAGTGTCCCGCTTAATGGGCCCATAGGCCAAACTACCAGTTTTTAGGTTGTAAGGTGACTAGAAATGAATCCATGAGATGTTATTATTAGGTATAGTATAATAACCTAAATAGGGATGACTCAACATTACTCTAAGCCTTAATGAGTGGCATGTAGATGAAATTGGGATGTTTAGTGATTTATAGGCTTAATTTGCAATATTGGGTAGAGATCAATCTAAAGTCTACTCAGAAGCTAGTTGTGGCCAGAATGGGGTGTCTACACCATGAACCATCCATCACAAAATTACCTTTATACTTATGCAATTAACCTAATGGATGAGTGAAAGGGATTTTGTCTATTTTTGGTCTTGAAAATACTTCATAAGAATGATTTGGGTATGAGAATGCTGAAAGAAGTTATGGTGTGCCTCCATTCACCTTGGACTAATGTAATCACCTAAAAAATGGTGTTATTATACCTTGAAATTTATGAACATGCTTGTAACAACCTTGATAATTAAGACTAAAGTATCCTAATATTTTGACCAAGTATATGGTATAAATAAGTATGACATGACCTCTACTAAGTGAAAAATGGCCTAAAATAACCTTATTGATCTCCAGAATAGCTTTAAACATGTTGGAATTGATAGTAAAAAATTCTAGATAACCACAAGACATATGGAATATTTACCTTAAATTTTGCAAATAAACCTTAATTTTTACAATATTACCTTAAACAATGCTAAAATCTTCATAATATCTCATTTAACCCTCTTTTGATATGGAAATTGATGAAAAAGGTCAAGTTTTAGCTAATAGGGGTTAACAATTGGCTTGGGAAGCCAAATTATCAATATTTTTGGTGACTTATAGGGGTTGGTAGCTTACTAAACATCTAGACTAATAGCCTTATCTGTCTATTAGGCTATAGATTCAATCATCACTCAAAAATAAACATTACCTAGACCTTGAAACTAATTTCAAGCCTTGAGAAAAAGTGAGACAACTAAAGATACCTTATCAAACACACAACAAATAAGACACTACACCTAGGAAAAAAAATCAAACCACTACATAACCTATGCTAGAATAACTTCTTGGAAGCAAAACTAATATACTATGTACAAGATAATAATACCTCTAATCCACCTGGATCAAATAAAAATACTCTTAGATCTTCTCCATGTGGTTTATAAATATGATGACAATTTATTGTTTGAGTGTCATCTTAATTGGATTATATTCTTTCCTAATTATCAACCACTTTGGCATGTCTCTAAGTGAATCAACTGAATGAAACATATCTCTAATTTATATATACTCTTCTTATGGTTTAATTCTCACTTCATATTGATTTTTAATCTCAATAAAGCTCTCCAATGTGATCACATTCTGACTCATATGAAAAGTTTCAACTTCATGTTCTAATGGCTCACTCAGACATTATTCTTGACTCTCTATAACATCTTGAGATATGTCAATCTATTTATCAAATGGTACAAGTTATTCAATCTCTTCAAGAAGGATCTCCAAAAACTAATCTCTAGCCTCATCAGGATATTTTTGAGATATGTCTTGATCAACATCTTTCTGGACATGCTTTTTAACCTTGGAAACCACTTCATGAAAGCCTTTGCAAGGAGATGTTGTCCTAAAAATAGTCTTGATATATTGAAAAAGCTCAAGGAATTGTGGCCATATGTAATCAACACTTTCTTTTTCCTCACTTGTATATTATTGAAGTTTAAATATCTTATCTTTCTCATGAGGCTTACCAAGTTTTGAAACCAAGGTGTATTCAATAAAACCTCCCTCATGTTTTATTGGAATGTCCTCTTGGAATTTTTGAAGATGATATTCATGAATTGTTAGCTTTCAAAGAGTCTCACACTCCTCAAGGACATATTCATTCTACCCTTCAATGACTTTAGATCTACTGAACACTTCAAGTTCCTTAATTAAATCATGGTAAAGTTATTTCCATGAATCATCAATTTTCTCTTGCTCATCAAGAATTACTACAACTCCATTCAAGACTTTATTTTTCTCATTTTTGGGGTTGTCATATTGTGAAACAACTACTACAACTTCATGTTAGAGTTATTTTCCATGTTCTAGAGGAGATAAATGCTTGCCAATAACTTAAACATCTTTAATATCCTCATAGTGTAGCTTATGCCCCACCTCATCAGGGTTCCCTTTTATCTTCTCAAGACCAAACTTTTTCTTTAGATTTGAATTTGAAAACAAACTCACTTTTTTGACTAGTTTGGGAACTTATTCCATCTCATGGTCAAGTTCAGACAAGTGAGTGTCCTCTCATTTACAACAAGGAAATTAATCATCACTTTTAATGGAAAAGGGTAGTTCATGTAGGATGATTACCTTATCTTTGTCATTAGGAACATCTTGAAGAACATCCAATTATACATCTATTGCATTTTGATTTTATTCCTCAAAGGAATTCAACTTGATATTCTTATATGCCAAATTGAATCTCACTTGACTAACACAACTCCTGATTATGCCCCTTATTTCAATATTTATTAGAAAGAGTTGACCTCTATTCATCAAGATGCTCTATCTCTTATTGTTTCAAGTTTGATGCTTCCATTTTAGTGATAGAAATATTATGAATTTTATAACTAGGGTACTTGATCCAAAAATACTACCATATAGTCATGTCTTAATCATATTTTCTTGACAATTTATCCTCTTCACATGGATGATCTTATTTTGACTTCCATATAGTGGGCCCATCAATTCAAATGGAGATGGTGGGAGGGAAAGAAGATCCACTTGGTGGCATAGGAACATAGGTCATTATTGTATGATCTTTAATTGGTTTTGTGGCTAAAGAGGAATTTATCAAACTAGGAAAATGAGAGGTAATGAAATCATTTAGAGGATCTTTAGGAAGAATTAAATAGTTATGTGCCAAAGTTGATTTATTCTCTCCCTTCTATAGTAATCACCATATCAAAATCTGATATAACTTGATCTTAATTAATAACTTCAACTTGAGAAATGGATGAGGTGTTTAAGAAACTAGGAAACAAACTTAGCTGAGATTCTACCACGTTTTACCTCTCTTTATTTTGAATTGGCACATGAGGAGTAGACAAGAAACTTGTAAACTTCTTTGGTTGGGGATTTTAGGGAACTTGATGAAGCATGGGTGGAGATTAAATAATAATATATTATTTCATAGGATTGGGAATCCTAAAACTTGGAATCTTGAAGCAATTAAGCTTTTTTAGAGGCTTAATGAGTTTTTCTTATTTCCAACTTGGGTTTTTAGGTTCAACTCTGTATGCTCTCATGGGCATCTGCAACTTGATTTTCTCTCTTGTATCTTCATTATGTCTCTTTAATAAATCTACCTCTTAATAACATATATAGGTCTAATAGGCAAGATCTTATTGATTCCATGGTACTTTATTTCCTTATCACTCTCCATAGATTGTCTTTGAGTCAAATTACATCTCTTGGACACTTCTTTTAGGCTGATTAGAAGGAACATGACTTTGTCAAGGATGATTAGAAACATGAGTAGGGGTGGGAGGGAAGGAAGTATCATGAGATAAATAATACATTGTTGGTCTAGGGATCCTTGACACAAATCCATAAACATTCCCATATTTATATGAAGAATATGAAAGTAAAGAAGATGTATTTTCACAAAATTAAGAATTGAAAATCATACCAATTATGTTTTTTATGCACTTGGGTTACTTAAAACTAACTGTAGACAAATTGGAGACACCATTTATGCTTATATAAATTCCTCCAAAGGATGATGTATTTAAGGACAAAATAAACAATCCTTCAATAGATGGGGTATTTTAGAACTAGTCCCACTAGGTGTTCCGAAAATTGTTTTCATTTTGAGTTATACACTTGAAGAGGTTTGTTTTAAGATCTCTTCACCTAATTGACACAATGGGATATCTATAATGTTGTGGGTGACATATTATTAGAGATAAATTATAGAGAGGGTTATAACTCTTGATAAAACAACTGAATCTAACACTAACCTACTCAACTAGAGAGAGAGAGAGAGAGAGAGAGAGAGAGAGAGAGAGAGAGAGAGAGAGAGAGAGAGAGAGAGAGAGAGAGAGAGAGAGAGAGAGAGAGAGAGAGAGAGAGAGAGAGAGAGATATGAAATCAAAATGTGGGTGATGCACCAAAATTATTGATCATTATCACTCATTTTTAGGTTCATTAATGAAATTATAATATTGAATTCATAAAAAAATATATCTTTGAGAGATTAATAGGTGGTTTTTTAATGCAAAGGGAAATGCAATTAATTTATAAATCAATCTTAGCTCAGAGAAGATAAATCCTACATACACTTATAATTTTTGACATATTATATATTTAGGGTCACGACCAATATGGATCAATAAACCTAGACAAGGGATTTCTTACCATGATAATATCACTTGGGAGGGTTCCAAAGCCTCCAATCAAGCAAAACTATGCAATAACCCTAACTAGTTCCTATGTTTTCATATTCACTAGACTAATAACATGTAAATAAAATTCTAATTTAGTGCTCAAAAAATATTTTGGCACAAAATGGGGATTAGTAAACATAAAATTAAACATGCATAAGATAATCCTAATTAAGCTATGTATAGGTAGAACCCTAATGCATAGAGAGAGCAATATATTGAAAAAACATTAATTAAGATACTTCTATCTACTAAAGAGAGGGAAAAATTTAGAGATACTTACCTTGAAGATGAAACTATCAAGACTCAATATCTCCCTTGGAAAAAGGTGATTTTCAAGAGGATTTTATGGTTTGTAAGGATCACTAAGAAATGCCAAAGCATCCAAGACTTTTACACTAGACAAGATTCTTCTTCAAGTAGAAACCCTAAGATATGATTCCTCATGTAGATATCAAAATATCAGATTATAAATAAGCAAAAATGAATAATTAAATCTTGTTTTATCTCTAATAATGGAGAAATGAATGTGTTTATATATTTGAATCTAACCCTAATCCTTTCCAAAAGTTTAGGTTGATAAGGTCGAACCAATCAACCTTGTATCATTATTGACAACATAAAGTGAAGTCTTGGTCTAGGTCTACTAGGGGCTGACCTAGACCTTAAATAATTTTTATCAATTAGAGTACAAGGTCAATGGGCCAACAATTTAATGTAAACCATCAAAAAAGATGTTAGGCTAGGGGAGGGTTAATGAAGGCATAAAATGACTAGAGGAGGGTGAAAAAGAAGAGGCAAAGATTAGGGAAATGTTTTTAGGAGATGTTTGTGTAGATATAAAGTGGTAGTAAAGGGATAAAAATATTAAGAAGCACCAATGGCCTACCCACCCCTTTCCTAGTGTACCCCTTAAGGCATGCACTCAAAGAGATTAAGAATTGATGGGTTCCTTCAAGATATAAACCATTAGTAATTGATCAAGTTTGAAAATATTATGTGTCTACATATGCCCCAGTCAAAGCTCATCATGTGTCACTCAGGTACAATAGGGGATGTTTCTTTGATAAAATAAAATATCAACACACAACACTAAATCTAAAAAAATGTTATAGTATTTTAAAGAAAAAGTAACTAAAATTTAAATGAATGAAATGGAAATAATTTAAAAATTAAATGTATGTGTACCTTGACTTAATTTTATCATTGGAAGGTTATTTACTATGTTTGTATTTTTAATCATGGAGGGCACAAAGACTGTTCCTAATAAACCCAAGTATACAAAACTAATGAACAAAAACAAACAAATGTAGAAAAACTAAGATAATTGATGCTTATGTGGATGGGACATACTTAGAAATTTGGAAAGATGGGGTGACTAGTGCTATGTTAGGCCAAATGACCAAGTCAAATTTAGAGTAAATTAGGTAACTAAATATCCAAGGATACTAAAGACTAAAAAACTCAAACAATTAGACCTTAATTAAAAAAGGAAAGCTCACCAATTCAAACCAAGGATACATGTCAAAAAGGATGGTAATAAAACATGAATGTGAAAGCAGTAAAAATCTTTAAATAAATATGGGAAAGCAAAAATGGTAAAATAACATTGATGAGTAAGCATTAACAATCCTAATTCAATCATCAATGGAAAAAGTGCATAAAATGGGAAAAAACATTGATGAGTGAGAAGTAACAAGCCAACCTTATGTAACTATGGAAAAAGTACATGAAATTAGAAATAGACTCAGATGTCCACAAAAAGGGAAAGGTAGTACAATAGTAACAAATGTTAAAAGAAAATAAGGGATGTTGGTATGTAAAGAAATGTTGTAAAAATAATCTATAGTCACTCAAACATATTATTTGGTTCTAAAGATAGATAAAATTGAAACAAAGAAGTACTATCACGTTTTTAAGATGTGAAGAAGGAATATAGAAGAAGGGAAAACATATTTAGAATCACATATTACCTATCAAGGGGGGAATGGAATGGGTGGAGGGGAGAATGAAGGAAAAACCAAGGTAGAAGAATTATTTATCAAAGTCAAGACACTCAAATTAGCTTTGTCAAAATAAGATAATTTTGAATGTTAAGGACTCTAAAGAACTTCTCTTAGCCACACAATTCTTAGATCAAAAAATGCAGTAGGTAGATCATCTCATGAATTTTATATGCATGAAAATTAAAATGGACCTACCTTCCCATAATGTGTTACCCATTCCTCAAGACCCTTTATAGATTCATCAGGCTACTGAAAAGATTGGGTACTTGTGTGAGAAAGTAGATAGCATCATAGAGTAAGTTAAATTCTCCTATTCCAATTTACTTACCTATTGTACCCCATTGGACCTTGGCTCGATCATGAGGACAATTATGGAGTTTGAGATTTAATTGGAGATAAGATATGTGATTGTAATAATGTCTTTCGGTATGATTTTGACTTTTGAAATTATATGTTTTGCCTTTTGTATATCATTGCATTTTATTTCAAATTATTTGGCTTTTAACTTTCTTGATGGCTTTTTCTATTCCTCCTTTATATGTATTTGGAAAACCAAACATGGGTACTAAATACGACTTTCACTTGAATACTTGGGACTTGGTTTCTAGGAAAAATAACTTAGAGAGCACGATTTCTAAGATTTTCATTAATCTAGGTGAAATAAAAGTGTTATTCTGACTTTGACCTTATTTTATCCAATGTGGAGTGAAAGGAAAGGAAATCAAGAGGAATGAAACATGAAACAATTTGAATTAATTCAAATTATAAAAAATGTGACAAAGGGTGAAAAAGGTATACAATGGCATAAAAGCATAATTCCTTATCATAATAATTAGGGACGTGTAGGAAAACATGCTAACACTTTATTGTTGTGCAAATTTTATCTACAAAAGAAAAAAAAAGCCAAAGTTGAAAACATGGATAAAAAACTCATGACCATTGAAAATACATTATAAAACATGTAATTAATTAAATATGGTGATTTTATGAGGAAGGATAGATCATATCCATGGTCTTACATTATAACTCATAAAATAGAAACCCATGAGGGTGCATAAAGCATGTGAAAATTAAATCAAAAATAAGATATTTGTGAGGAAGGCCAGGTCTTATCCATGGTATTAAAATATAACACAAAATAAAAACCCAATGGGGTGACAAAAAGTGTTGGAAAAATCAATAAAACAAGTAAAAAATGAAATCATAAGGAAGATTGGGTTGTATCTACATTGTTACAATGCAAATCAAGATAAAAGGGAAAACCCAAGGACCAAAAGGAAGGAATAAGTTTTGTGGAAAGAGAACTATTGAAAAGGGTGAGACCCATGCAAGTATCCTAAAAAAGTGTTAGTAAGATATCATATAGAAAGCATGATAATAAGGGAAATATCAATGTTAACATTTATATCAAGGATGATCATGTGAGAGATAAGCCTATGCGTCTTTGAAGGTTTCTTGAAGTTGAATTAGTTTGGTATCATGCAATGTAGAATAAGAGTGGGCATTATAATATGCCCCAGTGGGTAATTAGATGTATGGATGGCATCACAAGATGCCCCAAAGGTTGAAGTAACATGTGGGTTGGCATCACAAAATAACCAAAGGCTAAAGTACTATGTGGATGGGCATCACAAGATGCACCAAAGGCTAAAAATAGGAAGAAAAGATAAGAAGAAAATAACACCCCATATAATTTCTAAATGAATTCAAGTTTTCCAAAATGATTTTGATAGATTATTTCATGATTCTTGATGATAAAAATATAATTTAGGAAAGAAGAAATAGAATCAAGGATAGAGTTAGTTGGATAAAAAACTAAGTTGGCATTATAAAAAGAACATGGTCAGCTAACAAAGGAAAGGGTCGGCTAATAGGTATGAAGTTGATTGAGTTGATAGAGTAGTGATAAAACATAGGCTAAGAAGAGTACATATTTTTATGGTTTGACTATGTATTTTTAGATAGATTATAAAATAGAGGGAAGAATACATAGTCATGTAGGTCAACTATGTACTACTATTAGGAAGGTAAAACATACTTTTTGAGAGACTATATCGACTAGAATGATAGTGTACTAAAATAGGGGAGAAAATCTTACAGGATAATTGAATCAAAAATGAAATTAAACACAAATAATTAGATCAATGTGATTTATCTAATCATGACACAAAACACAAACCTTGTACCAATGCTAGTCAATGCAAATTTCGCAATACAACATGCAATGATCAAAGAGAAAGAAATCAACTAAAAAGTAACTATTATCTAATTGGTCACCCTAAGTGTTATTAGATCATTAGAATTTTTTTATTTAATTATGATAGGAGACTTGGCTAAAATAGTGAACTAGAAAGTAGTCTAAAGTTGGTTTTAGGATGTTTGAGCTGAAAGGGATTTGTATTGATAATGGTACTAGCTTGGTATTGGGTCCTACCCCCTCACTTCATAATACCATAATAATACTAATAATAATAATAATAATAATAATGGTGTTATGTGATTTTACAATATATACCATTAACCACATATTTATACATGGATATAAAACCAAGTTAGCTTCCCCCTTGGTGATGAAATCCCAGTAGGTAGGCCTTGGGAAGACAAATGTTTAAATGCATTTTGAATGTTATGTGATTTGGTAGTGTGTAAAAAAGTGAAAAATAGTTTAACTAAAATTACAATTTGAAAAACCACCTCTTTAGACTATGTGAGTTACTTTAATCATCCAAATAGCTTAAAAAGAAATGTGAATTAATTACTAGTAAATAGTTATTAATTATTTGATTAAAAATAGTACAGAGTCAGTTCAGGTGACAATGCATGCAATCATTAAATAATATAGTTGAATAGGTCACTAATAGTCTTTAGAATAAAGGTATTTAAGAATAGAGTTGAATAGGTTGACTATGTCTCTTAGATAGAAGACAAACTATAGAATTAGGTCCACCAGGTTGACCTAGTTAGCTATAGGGTTGCAATTTTAAAGAGTGCTAACTTGTGGAAAATGGAATTGAAAGAAATACTAAAATTATAGAGAGAGGAAATAATTTATCCTTGGTGGTCTTAAATATGATGAATATTTCAAATTTATGTTATAATTTCTTAGTTTCTACTTTCAAATTCTACAAACTAGGTTGATTAGTTTGATCGAGTTCTCAAAAACCTTGTATGTTGAAGAAGAATAAGGAATATGGTTGACTTGTTTAGTAGTGTTTGATAACCTATATATTGGTAGAAAGAATTAGTATATAAAGTTGCCATGTTTGATAGTGTATGATAATCTATAAATTAATAATAATATTATGTCAACCTATTTGATACAGTAACATATAACTGATGAAGATCCGTACAAATAGAACAAAGTCATTTTCAAGTGACTATGTGTTAAACATACACACATAGAGTTATAAATATACCAACTAGTTTGATACAATACTGTAAATATGGAAAAATATAATAAAGTAATAAAAATTATCATGTGAAAGAAAACTTGTAAAGGTTAGATTCACATTGGGTTCACTAGAATGTATGCAAAGGAAAATGCAATTATTCTATAAATCAATCCTATCTCAGAGAAGATAAATCCTACTTACACTTTTAATTTTCAACACATTATATATTTGGGGTCATGACCAATATGGATCTACTATACCTATCTAAGGGATATCTTACCATAATAATATCACTAGGGAGGGTTCCAAATCCTCTAATCAAGCAAAACTATGCAATAACCCTAACTAGGTCCTATGTTTTCATATTCACTAAACTAATAACAAGTAAAGTAAATTCTAATCTAGTGATCACAAAATATTTTGCCACAAAATGTGGGTTAGTAAACATGCATAAAAGAAAAATAATTAATCTATGTATATTTAAAACCCTAATGAATGGAGAGAGTAATATATTCAAAAGCCATTACTTATACTACTTCTATCTACTAGAGAGAGGGAAAAAGTTAGAGATACTTACCTTGAATATGAATTTGTCGAGATTCAATCTCTCCCTTTCCAAAAGGTAATTCTCAAGAGGTTTTTGTGGTTTTTAAGGATCACTTAGAAAGGCCAAATCATCTCAAACTTTTCCACAAGACAATATTTTTCTCTAAGTAGAAACCTTAAGCTAAGATTCCTCAAGTAGAATGGTAAATGAGTAGATTATAAAGAATCATAAATGAATAATTAAATATTTTTGTCTCTATAATAATGGTGAAATGAATGTGTTTATATATATGAATCTAACCCTAGACCTTTTTGAATGTTTAGACCGATAAGGTTTACCCAAATGACCTTGTATCATTATTGACAAAAAACAAATTAGGTCTTGGTCTAGGTCAACTAGGTGCCAACCTAGACCCTAAATAAATTTTATCAATTAGAATACAAGTTTTATGGGGTAGATAGTGTAACATAAATAATAAAAAAGTATTTTAGGTTATTAAAGGGTTAATGAAGGTATAAAATGACTAGAGGAAGGTGCAAAAAGGGAGGCAAAGCTTAGGGAAATGTTTTTAATAGATGGTTATGTAGATATCAAGTGGTAGTAAAGGGATAATAATCTTGAAAAACACCAATGGTCTACTCACCCTTTCCCTATGTAACCCTTAAGGCATGCACTCAAATATATTGAGACTCTATGGGTTCCTGAAAGATAGAAAGTGTTAGCAATTGATAAAGTTTGAAAATATTGTGTATATAGTTTTGAGGTCTCAAACTTCTTAATGATTTTTCATAAAGAATATGGGATTGATTGATCAAAAAAATTTAATAATTAGGATTAGAAAAGCATTATTATCTTCCCCTAATATCATTATTTTGTGTGCATCCTCTCAACCAACTTCTCAAGTGATAAAGTTTATCTTCTTGAGCTATACAGGCATGTTAGGAAGGTCGAGTTGACTATTTTTAGCAAACAAGGATATAAATTCTTATTTTATGTTTTAAAATGATTATATAAGGTCTATAACATATCCTAATATATCTCCTAAAACTTATCCAATATTTTAATACCTTCAAAAGTCTTGGAACTTATTATGACCTATAGCAAGGGTTTGTAAGTAGTTAGACCATCTTGATCCTAATCACCATGTTTTGAAGTTTAATTTTATTTCCAAGGATTATAATCATTATATAAATATTTTTCAAGGTCTTATTAACCTCAAATGATATTTAAAATCATATATAGAGAAAAAAATGCATGTTTTCCTGTCATTTTTCATATGTAGGCTTGTAAGTGTACACAATCATACTTGGCATTCAAGTTCATACTATTTTATTCATATTTTGACATTTTTATTCTCTTAGGAGTCTAAAGAGTTTATATTAGTGTTTATAGTTATAGTTAGGCATTCAAAACATCAACATTTATTCATAACTACCATTTATCTTCACACATGAGACCTTGCTCAAGAATCCTAACTTAATGACCTTCTTAGCCCGTTTCCTACAATTTCTTGTCAAGAAAGAGCATGAGTGCTTACCCACATATTACAAATCATTATTGAGGTGACTTAGATTATATAAAAATATAAAAAACAAATATGATTTATTGGTTTCTTCAAGATTGGATTCAAGACAATATTTCCCTTCCAATGTCTCTACAAACCTACTAAACTTCTTTCAAGAGATTCTAGTTTTATGAGATTGTTTACTCTCATCTCAAGTTATATAATAAATTTGGAAACATTTTCATGGTTCCTCATACCCTATAATAACCTTCAATCTTGAAATTTAACACAAAACTCATATTTCCTCTTCACATCCCTATGTGCAGGATGTTGGAGGTACAAGATGACTAAGAGGAGGGGCGTTGAATCAGTTAACAAATATTTCTCTTTAAATCCACTTATCATTCATTCATTCTCATTCATGACTCATCACAACAAGAATGAGTAACTATATTAGCATGAAATTAAAGAGATCACATACAAACCAAAAACATGAGAAGCACACCATAACACATCATCAAAACCCTCATGGGGGATAAAACCCACTAGCATACCCTTTGGACTACTTTTAATATAAGAATTAAACAAGGTTTACTCAAGCACCAACTTGACAAGGAACACCAACCCCTAAGGATGGACAAGCACCCACTTACCTTATATGTTGAACACCCACACAACACCTATAAAATTGATATCTATATATGATTTGATGTCTTTTACACCTGATACTAGACCTCTCTTACTCTAACACCTACAAATATACCTCTCTACCTCATACAAGCAAACTATCTCTATCTCTCTCAAATATCTTACTCTTAAATCTATCTTTTATATCACTTCAAGCATATCAAAAACACATTACTAATCCATGGCTATATCAAACTAATATAAAGTCTCTCACACACTTATATAACTCAGTCATCTACTCCTCTTTGCTCTATACCTCTTGGAAGCCTTCAAATAGCCTTATTAACTCATTTTCTAATCAATCTCTCAATAAGGTAGAATAGGTCATATGACCTAAGTCTTCATTTACTAAAATTATATATAATCATCATGATATCTATTACACACCCTTTTGATGACCTAAAAGGTCTACTTCTCTACAATATGCCTTCTTATCTAGATGATTTCTTCACCCTAAATTCTAGATAAATATGTCTATTAAAACTTACCTTTATACATGAAACTTACTCAAACACTTCATTATTAGCTAAAAAACTTTCCTTAACACATAAGGCATATATTAAACACATAGTGTTATCAAACACAAGCATATAAGTTAGACAAATCATCCATAGGTCAGACTTAAGTCATAAAGACAATCAATTAGGCCTAAGAGGCCCTTTTAGGTCTCATAAAGACCAATTCACCTCTTTGACACTCCACCAAACAACATATGAATATAATATCACTTATAAACACATGATTTCATACTACATAACCCTTAAGACAAATTTAAGTGATAATCATCCATCACCACACCCCTCTGCATATGCAAAATAGAACAAATGTCAGCCTTATACATGAAAACACCATGAATGAATGTGAAGTCAACTTTGAATCAATGGTTAACTGAGAATATGGATTTTTCAAACCTATGAAATCCACACAAATCACCCTTAAGGATTCTAAATCACTATAAAAAATCTAATTCACCAATAAAAATCTAAATACCATTAAAATAAACTCAAACATCCTTCCTAGGTTTTTAATAGAAGAAAGTCAAACCCTCAATCAACTTTGAAGATCAATAAATGCAAATTTAAGGATAATGAAATCTCCTAATCAATATTTATATATATCCATTCAAGTCATTTAAAAATTTCCTTTTTACTCCATTAAAAAATTCCTCTATATACTCAAGATATGAATCAAATAATTCATATTGGTTTCATTTAAAAATTTAAAAATTCTAATTCTAATGTTCACTAAAAAATGCAAATTTGGCTAAGTATGGAAAACATTGAAATTTGCTCAAGAGGCCAAATTTACACCTTCATATATTTTTATACACACATTTTCATGACCTAAAACATGGACCATATAAATTAGGCACAAATTTAAACAACATCAGGTGACCAACTCCTTCTAATAGCTTCACACATGTGAATGTTGACATCATCAATATGCTTACTCAACCTAATTTTCTAACAATCTAACTAGGCCTAGATGATGAAAAGGATAAAAAAATGGAAACCTTGCACTTCCATAAGTACTAAAAGAACTCTTGATACCCATATGGCCTCTAAAACATGATCAAATAATCAACAACATCGATCAACCTACCTATCTAACCAAACACTGAAGGTCCATGCATGACTACTAAAGCACATTTTTGTCATTGACTAGCTAGAAACATTGAAACCTCAATAAATATATTTGACACCTCATTGACATCCTTGGACACCTTGGAGACATCATTGACAACACCTCAACATAGGACTTTAGGTATCTATCTCAGGCTTGAAACATTATAGACTTATTATTTGAATTAACTCTTTTTCATTGATAACTATCAAAACACCATGAGAGGTAATTTAAAGGTTCATGGGAGGTATTTTTATCTCTTCTCAAGTCTAGAGAGTCTCCTAAAATCATCGAGAAACTTTAAAACATCTTAAAACCTAAAAATAGACCTATAGGTATGCATTTCCCTTCAAACCCATTTCAAGTTTGTTGTTGAGTTGAATTCATTACCTATTTTGACCTTGACTAATCTTGGGATGAAATATTAAAATTTTATTACTTTCTTGATGATGTCCAAAATAGGATAGACACAATTTTTTGTTAAGGGCTCTCATTTTTAGTTTTCAAACTTGACATAGTCTGCCTATATGAATGAACACCTTGTTCTCTTGTCATATAAAACTATGATAAAAATAGGGTGTTATAACTTTTTTAGATTATATAAAATTGTACAAACATTTATCCATGGTTGTTTCAAACCCTATTTCATTTATATTATTCCTCAAAGCATAAAACATTCTTACTTGTAAAACTATGTCTCTCTCTTGAAGACTTCCTCCTTAGATTAATACTAAAAAGATAATTGGAGAATGGATTTGGGATTGGAAAAGTATGGAAGGGGTTTTATATACTAGTGTAAATATGTTTCACATGTGTTGGATTCCATTTAAATCCCAAACCCCTTTAATCAATGCCAAACTAATCCAAAATGTGCACCTTCATACCCTTAAAAGATGTACTTGCAAGTTTCACTCCTTTATGCATATGAATCTTTCTTGTAAATAATGTAAGAAGACTTATTATACGTTTCAATAACTCACACAACCATTACCTTGCAACAATGGGCTCATAATTTCCTTCAAAAATGAGAAAATTGAGCTTTTGGGATTTTAGAGAGGCTTACACTCTTAGTGATTTTTCATAAAGGAGAGGGACTTGAATAGAGAGAAAATAAAATAGTTTGGAAAGACATTAGTGTCCCTTCTTCCCTTTAAGAGTTATAGTATTAAATTTCTCTCTCCTCTATGAACCATCCACCATAAAATGACATTTTTTCTTATACAAGTGACCTAATGGAGAAGTGGAAAGGCTTTTATCCTATTTTGGTCCTACAAACACTTCATAAGAATGATTTGGGTGTGAGAAGTCTGAAAGAAATTATGATGTTCCTCCCTTCACCTTGGACCGATTTAATCACCTACAAAAAGGCATTATTCTACCTTGATAGTTATGTAAGATACTTGTAACTACCACCTTGATGTCAATACTAAACTATCCTAACATTTTGATCAAGTGTATTATATAAAGGAGTATGGCATGACCTTCACTAAGTTAAAAATGGCATAAAATAACCTTAATGACCTCTATACTAGATTTAAACATGTTGGAATTGATAGTAGATAAGTCTAGACAAGCATAAGACAAATGGAATAATTAGCTTAACTTTTGCAAATAAACCTTAATTTATCCAAACTTACTATTGATAGTTTGGCCTCCTAGGCCAAATGTCAACCCCTATATTAAACAAATTTCATGATAAACCCTCTAGTTTTGTCTATGATGTCTGAAATTTGTCATGGTCTTAAAAATGTCTCTTTAAAGTCTTTTAGCATTGTTAAAAACATCATATATGTGTTGGAACTTGCATGCATGGATCATCATACATTATATCTAATTTGAGGTCTATTGGTGATGTGATAGTGGTCATAGTGATCCTTCAGTGAGCTAGAGAGTTCCAATATGCCTTTTTAGGACTAGAGAGTGGTATTAAACTTATTTGACAAGATTAAGGTATTTTAGCAAAAGTTAAGGTAATTTAGGGAAAATAAGGTTGCTAATCCTTATGGTTTTAGACTTATTATATGCTATTTATTGAATAAAGACCTTTGTTGGAAGGATTTATGGGTTTTAAACCTTATTTAAAGACATAATATGAAGGTCTAATGATGTATTCAATGTAATTATTCATGGTTTATCCATTCAAGTAGTTTCAAGCCTTCATAAACCCCCTAGAACCATCAACAACCCTCAAATACCTCATAGAAGCCTATTTGCATTGTAAAACATAGGAAATATAATGTTTTCATGCCAAATTATCTTTAAGTGGGACCTAATAGGGTCTCTTTGATAATTTGAATTCATTTGGGATGGTTTCTTATGCAGAAGAGGTCCATTTCAATAGTCAAATCCACTTTCCCACTCATAAAATGGGTCCCACAAATGGGAAACGTATGTCTCTTAAAATACCCTACTATATTTATTATTTTATTCCATTCAACACTTTAATTCCTACTCCATGGTGATTGTTATGAGTGATGTGTGACCTCTTTGGCATGTAGAGGGTAGGTTAGCTAAATAAGGTCATTCGTTTTCTTAAAATATATACATAAATCCTATTTTTTAGTAATGATACTACCCCATGTGCCTCACTACCTCTTATTCACTACCCTCTACTTATAGCACTCTCATTCTCAATATTTTTCAAATAGAATTCATAAAACCTACTACCCTAAAGTAGACCCATCAAATGGGGAATGTTGAGATGAGACCTAGAAGGCATGAAAGAACATTGAGCAGCCCAATAAGTCAAAATATTTTGTGGAGAAACATGATATATGGGCAAACAAGTTTTATCATGGATCAACCCTTCACCTTATCCCACTATGCAAAATAAACCCTTCAAAATCATATCAGACCTACTGTGCAAGCTAAGAAGATGAGGTGCCATTATTAGGTTGAAGTCTTAGAGGAATTGAGAAGCCCTGAGAACTCATGTGGGCCTATGAAAAATAATTTAAATCAAATAAGAATGTTCAAAAGTATGATAAACACTCTCAACTCTCCCCAATAGAGTGACTCAATCAAGATCCCAATAGATACAACATTGTAACTACAAGGTTGAAATAATAATGAGATAATGGTGAGGTTTAGAATGTTCTAAGGGATTATAAAGAAAAAAAGGTAATTATCATAAAAATATCATCAAAGGGATTAATGAGACACTATTCATCCATAAAAAATGCCACACATTATAATCTAGACCTCATTTGCCACCTACAATTAGAGTTATGAGGAGAAGAGATAGTGTCTTGGATATTACATAAGAGATGATTGTGAGTAAAATAGAGAATTAGGACTTGTTTCCTTTAAAACCTCATTATAATTCAATAAACTTAACCTATACGATAACATTAAATATATCATGGCCTAATTAGGCCTACTAGGTCTAGACAGTCAGGACCTTAGTTGGAATATAAAAGTGTGAGAGACTAACAAGGGGGAGAAGTTTAGAAATTAAAATAGGGTTTTCATAATATTCATTATGTTTTCTTTGAATTATCTAAGCCCTTGAGAATAATAAAAGGTATAATGGCCCAATTAGGCTTATTAACCCTAAAACTAATATATATGCTTATGACTATAATATGAAGTTATTTTACATATTTAGTGGGTAATATGAAGATGGAGGAATATAAAAGATATGTGTAAAATGGAATGGTCATACACCTCATGAGAAGATATTATTGACAATATCAAATATTAAGTAAATTAAAATCTATGTGCTCACATTCCAAAGTAGATAATAGGGTCTATATAATCATTTAATAAAGGATTGCATACCCTTTTCTGATGATTGGATACCTTGAGATGTAAAAGAGCCTTAACAAGCTAGTAAGGCTTACTATGCCTAAAGTGAAGTTCTAGGCAAGTAGGGGAATATGAGGGAGAGATGAAGTGAGTGTTGAAATATGTAAAGAATTGAATTTGTAATATTTAAGGAATGATTTCCCAAATAATAATAACTCTATGATTCCCATTTATATGTTTTAGTCCTTATGTTCAATGAGAGCTTAATGTCCTACACAGGTCTATAAAGTCTTATGATTGAAAGATAGAGATGAATGTATGAATAAGGAAGTTTTTAGGGTTGGGAATCATACTAAGAGATATTTGGTAATTTTCTAGGTGATAATAACCTAAAGTGAAGCACAAAAATCACTCAATCTAGCCCTTAGGGTACAAGGACTTAACTTCCTACAACTACTAGACCTAATTATACAAGGACATGTAATATGTAGAGTTGAAGGAGATCCTAATCCCAAGGATGTTGTCAAAGTATGAATTAATATTTAATCAGTTCAATCCCATAAATATTATTGTGAAGGAAAGAAACCACTCACTTCCCTATATTGCTATCAAACACTCAAACTGGTAGTGAGACCTATAAGCAATCATATGAGAAAATAGAGATAGAGATTGAGTTTAGGTAGCTGGGGATAGATAATAAAGGTGAGAATAGGTGGGATAAGTGTAATATTTTTATGTTTATACCATAAAATACATATAGGTAACTCAAACCTCTAAGAACCAGTTTAGGCCCATTAGGCCTAAAGCCAGTCTTGGCTATTCAAAACTCCATCCTCAATCTTGGTGACCAACCAAGACCATCCCAATTATGAATAACATCAAGAAGAGATTTAATAGTTTGGTAAAGGTCATAAAGTTATGTTTAAGATAGGTAAATGTATTCAAAAGGTAAAAATTGGGTCTTTAAGCCTAACTCTAGTTACATAGTCCTAACATAGTGCTAGACTACCACCTTAAACTACACTTTCAATTACTCATATATCTCATCATAAAGGGAATCAAGTAAAATTATCTTAGAATGAGTTTGAAAACATCATGGACTCCACATACATGGAGAGAGAGGATTTTAGGTGCCCACCTCTATGAATCATCATTAAGACTATAGACATCTAGAAGGCTTTTAAAGAGCTTGAAGTTCACCAACTTGCATTCATATCTCCACATACAAGGTGAATGGGAAAAAAAATTAATGAGTTTTAGGGGGGTATATGTAATAAAAATATATGACCATAAGTTTGGGATTAGAGGTTTGATCTTTATGAACCATCATTAAGATGGTAGACCTCCAAAACCCTTCTTAAACACTAAGACAGACCCAACTTGGAAAATGTGAATATTTTTATAGTCAAAAATTTTGGGTCAACCTTATAAACACTTTAAAAACATGTTATACTCTGAGAAGATACCATCCATGGTACTTAGTTGTACAAAATGGTGTACATACCTCATAAAAACCATGTTTTTTCAAGGTTTTATGATGTTTATAAGGTAGATAATTATTTGGAAGGTTTCCAAAAATTAGAGTGGGTGGTTTGGGACTTTTTAAACCTTATTATAAAATAAATTTCTCACACTTATTATTGGAAACACTTCTTCAATTCTTCCCCAAAAAGGCAGTCTAGGAAGGCTAATGGAAGGTGACCTAACTACCTACTTTGGCAAGGTTGTAGGTATCTATTTCTTAGAAATTCCTATGTCATGGTATGGAAATTTATATATACCTAAAAATAACCTATTAAAAATTTATTTAGGTCTCATATAGGTCTTCATGGCCACCAAGCATAAACAACCAAGTAACTAGGCCTAACTAGCATAGTATATCTACTTGGGTCAACAAGGAGAGATGTAAGTTAGCATGGAGGGATTGATATGAAGTTAATATAGGGGAATTAAACCTTGTAAATACCATCATGAAGGATAATAGATACACTTTTCATGTTCATCATGGAAAATAGGTAGTTTCTTGGCCAAATCAACATGAAAAATTAAATGGTGGGTTGCTTAACACTTCATGGAGGCCTAATTACTCCTCATTCACACATTTTAAATACCATAAGAGGAGTTATATACCATTTTGGGTGTGTTCATGACTTATATTATGTTAAATAAGATGAATCACCACCACACCACTCCACCTCAATACCTAAAGGGCACATTGAATACCACTAATGAAGAGACCAACTCATGAAAGGAGTTTGAAGGATGTTATAACTACTACAATAGACAATAGAGTTGGATATGGTAATTTGTGACCTCTTATATACACCTACATTACAATTTACCTCTTTTTCTCTCTTCATTATTTTATTTATTTATGACTTAAGGCCTTGGTTTTTATCCTTCAACTAGGTATGAGGAAACTCTATCTATATTTGTACCTTACAACCTCTTAAGCTAATTAAAAATGACTATTTTTAGACTCTTTGATTTTTTTAGTGTGTTATACTTGTTTGATTTTCATATGTTGTAGATTTTTCTCCCTTTTCAAGTCTTAGTCTCATCTAGTTTTTAGCATATATACTTATGTAGGTCACATAGTGTATTTGAGTGATGAGTGGCCAAGCTTAGAGTGGAAGTTTGACTGGTAAGTGCATGGATCCAGACCTTTCAATCATCACCCTCATGTTTTGACCACTTAGTGAAACCTCTATGTGAAATAGTTTTACATAGGAGTCCTTGGAGTTAGAAGATTCAGTCACTTATCTCACTTACTAGTGTTGGTTGAGGTTAATTTGAGTGGATGAATGATATTGGTACATCACCATCATTAGAGTAGGTTTATTTTATGCACTCTCTATCCCTTTTCACCCTAAATTTAATAGGTCTTAATTATTTTATCCCTAATATATGCACCAAGGGAGCTAGCACCATAATCTAGAAGTCTAGCCTAGTCATAGGTCAACAATAGTCTTGGGCTATTCCCATGTTACCCCAGCCTTAAAAGTAGGACTTAAAAACCTCTTTCTAGGGTGTAGATTGTAGAGATAATAGTTATAGCATGCCAGGTGGGACCTCATTCAATCATTAGAACACTATCATGTAGAATTTAGTCATCTTAGAGAGATTTAATCATCTTAGTAGCATATTGGAAATTAGATTTCATGCTATAAGACATCATAAGATCATCATTCTATGGGTAAGAACAATTGTTATTAATAATTCATATTATTGTGCATATCTTCCATGATGAGTTATGGATGCATATGGGGTAGTATTTTCTCATACACCTCATTATTAGAAAACCTATCACCTATGTTAGCCTTATGATGCTTATCACCAAAAAAATCTTAAATCTTACCCCCATTATCAATCTTATTCAACTCCTTGGTATCCCCCTTATCCTCATAATCAATCATGGCAACATCACGATGTTCCAAGTCATCCTATTCAGAGTAATAATATTTTGAGATAAATAAATTGAGAAGCTAAAGGAAGAAAATGATAGATTCAAAGAATGTCTTAGGTAGTACAAAATAATTTAAACATCAAGCCTTTGTACATCACTAAAATTTCCTTGCAAACCAAGAAAATACATCCAAGGTAATCACTCCGTCTCATTTTCTTACCTTTATGATCTTTGGAGACTCCTGAGTTCATAATTGTTTATTTAATGATAGAGGAAACAATTCATTTATCCCTAAGTTAGTGGCTGGAAACAATATATAAAGACATCACTCATAACAATCACCATGGAATAGGAATTAAAGTGTTGAATGGTGATTGTTATGAGTGATGTGTGACCCCTTTGGCATGTAGAGGGTAGTTTAGCTAAATAAGGTCATTAATTTTCTTAAAATATATACATAAATCCTATTTTTTAGTAATGATACTACCCCATGTGCCTCACTACTTCCTATTCACTACCCTCTACTTATATCACTCTCATTCTCAATATTTGTCAAATAGAATTCATAAAACATACTACCCTAAAGTAGACCCATCAAATGGGGAATGTTGAGATGAGACCTAGAAGGCATGAAAGAACATTGAGTAGCTTAATAAGTCAAAACATTTTGTGGAGGAACATGATATATGGGCAAACAAGTTTTAACATGGATCAACCCTTCACCTTAGCCCACTATGCAAAATAAACCCTTTAAAATCATATCAGACCTACTGTGCAAGCTAAGAAGATGAGGTGCCATTATTGGGTTGAAGTCTTAGAGGAATTGAAAAGCTCTGAGAACTCATGTGGACCTATGAAAAATAATTTAAATGAAATAAGAAGGGTCAAAAGTAGGATAAACACTCTCAACTCTCCCCAAGAGAGTGACTAAATTAAGATCCCAATAGATACAACATTGTAACTACAAGGTTGAAATAATAATGAGATAATGGTGAGGTTTAGAACGTTTTAAGGGATTATAAAGAACAAAAAAAGGTCATTATCATAAAAATATCATCTAAGGGATTAATGAGACACTATTCATCTATAAAAAATGCCACACATTATAATCTAGACCTCATTTGCCACCTACAATTAGAGTTATGAGGAGAAGAGATAGTGTCTTGGATATTACATAAGAGGTGATTGTGAGTAAAATAGAGAATTAGGACTTATTTCCTTTAAAACCTCATTATAATTCAATAAATTTAACCTATACCATAACATAAAATATATCATGGCCTGATTAGGCCTACTAGGTCTAGACAATCAGGACCTTAGTTGGAATATAAAAGTGTGAGAGACTAACAAGGGGGAGAAGTTTAGAAATTAAAATAGGATTTTCATAATATTCATTATGTTTTCATTGAATTATCTAAGCCCTTAAGAATAATAAAAGGTATAATGGCCCAATTAGGCTTATTAACCCTAAAACTAATATATATGCTTATGACTATAATATGAAGTTATTTTACATATTTAGTGGGTAATATGAAGATGGAGGAATATAAAAAGATATGTGTAAAATGGAATGGTCATACACTTCATGAGAAGTTATTATTGACAATCTCAAATGTTAAGTAAATGAGAAGGTATGTGCTCACATTCCCAAGTAGATAATAGGGTCTATATAATCATTTAATAAAGGATTAAATACCCTTTTCTGATGATTTGATACCTTGAGATGTAAAAGAGCCTTAACAAGCTAGTAAGATTTACTAGGCCTTAAGTGAAGTTCTAGGCAAGTAGGGGAATATGAGAGAGAGATGTAGTGAGTGTTGAAATATGTAAAGAAGTGAATTTGTAATATTGAAGGAATAATTTACCTCATAATAATAACTCTATGATTCCCATTAATATGTTTTAGTCCTTAGGTTCAATGAGAGCTTAATGTCCTACATAGGTCTATAAAGTATTATGATTGAAAGATAGATATGAATGTATGAATAAGGAATTTTTTAGGGTTGGGAATCATACTAAGAGATATTTGGTACTGTTCTAGGTGATAATAACCTAAAGTGAAGCACAAAAATCACTCAATCTATCCCTTAGGGATACAAAGACTTAACTTCCTACAACTACTAGACCTGATTATACAAGGACATGTAATATGTAGAGTTGAAGGAGATCCTAATCCCAAGGATGTTGTCAAAGTATGAATTAATATTTAATCAGTTCAATCTGATAAATATTATAGTGAAGGAAAGAAACCACTCACTTCCCTATATTGTTATCAAGCACACAAATTGGCAGTGAGACCTATAAGTAGTCATATGAGAAAATAGAGATAGAGATTGAGTTTAGGTAGCTAGGGATAGATAATAAAGGTGAGAATAGGTGGGATAAGTGTAATATGTTTATGTTTACACCATAAAATAAATATAGGTAACTCAAACCTCTAAGAACTAGTTTAGACCCATTAGGCCTAAAACCATTCTTGGTTATTCAAAATTCCATCCTCAATCTTGGTGACCAACCAAGAGCATCCCAATTATGAAAAGGTCATAAAGTTATATTTAGGATAGGAAAATGTAGTCAAAAGGTAAAAATTGGGTCTTTAAGCCTAACTCTAGTTACATAGTCCTAGGCTAACACCTTAAACTACACTTTCAATTACTCATATATCTCATCATAAAGGGAATCAAGTAAAATTATCTTAAAATGAGTTTTAAAACCTCATGGACTCAAAATACATGGAGAGAGTGTATTTTAGGGGCCCACCTCTATGAATCATCATTAAGACTATAGACATCTAGAAGGCTTATAAAGAGCTTAAAGTTTGCCAACTTGCATTCATATCTCCACATACAAGGTGAATGGGTAAGAAAATTAATGAGTTTTAGGGGGGTATATGGAATAAAAATATATGACCATAATTTTGGGATTAGAGGTTTGATCTCTATGAACCATCATTAAGATGGTAGACCTATTAAACCCTTCTTAACCCTAAGACAAACCCAACTTGGAAAATGTGAATATTTTTATACTCAAAAACTTTGGGTTAACCTTATAAACACTTGAAACACATGTTATACTTTGAGAAGATACCATCCATGGTACTTAGTTATACAAAATGGTGTACATACCTCATAAAAACCATGTTTTTTCAAGGTCTTATGATGTTTATAAGGTATATAATTGTTTGGAAGGTTTACAAAAATTAGAGGGCTGGTTTGGGACTTTTTAAACCTTATTAGAAATTAAATTTCTCACATTTATTATTGGAAACACTTCTTCAAGTCTTCCCCAAAAAGGCAGTCTAGGAAGGCTAATGGAAGGTGACCTAGCTACCTACTTTGGCAAGTTTATAGGTATCTATTTCTTATAAATTAATATGTCATGGTATTGACATTTATATATACCTAAAAATAACCTATTAACATTTTATTTAGGTCTCATATAGGTCTTCATGGCCACCAAGCATAAACAACCAAGTAACTAGGCCTAACTAGCATAGTATATCTACTTGGGTCAACAAGGAGAGATGTAATTTAGCATGGAGGGATTGACATGAGGTTAATATAGGGGAATTAAACCTTGTAAATAACATCATGAAGGATAATATATACACTTTTCATGTTCATCATGGAAAATAGGTAGTTTCTTGGCCAAGTCAACATGGAAAATTAAATGGTGGGTTGCTTAACACTTCATGGAGGCTTAATTACTCCTCATTCATACTTTTTAACTACCATAAGAGGAGTGATATACCATTTTGGGTGTGTTCATGACTTATATTATGTTAACTAAGATGAATCACCCCCACACCACTCCACCTCAATACCTAAAGGTCACATTGAATACCATTAATGAAGAGACCAACTCATGAAAGGAGTTTGAGGGGATGTTGTGACTACTATAATAGACAATAGAGTTGGCTATGGTCATTTATGACCTCTTATATACACCTACATTCCAATTTACCTCTTTTTCTCTCTTCATTATTTTATTTATTTATGACTTAAGGCCTTGGTTTGTATCCTTCAACTGGGTATGAGGAAACTCTATCTAGATTTGTACCTTTCAACCTCTTAAGCTAATGCAAAATGACTATTTTTAGACTCTTTGATTTTTTTAGTGTGTTATACTTGTTTTATTTTCATATGTGGTATATTTTTCTCCCTCTTCAAGTCTTAGTCTCATCTAGTTTTTAGTATATATACTTATGTACGTCACACAGTGTATTTGAGTGATGAGTGGCCAATATTAGAGTTGAAGTTTGACTAGTAAGTGCATGGATCCAGACCTTTCAATCATCACCCTCTTGTTTTTACCACTTAGTGAAACCTCTATGTGAAATAATTTTGCATAGGAGTCCTTGGAGTTAGAAGATTCAATCACTTATCTTGCTTACTAGTGTTGGTTGAGGTCAATTTGAGTGGATGAATGATATTGGTACATCACCATCATTAGAGTAGGTTTATTTTATGAACTCTCTATCCATTTTCACCCTAAATTTAATAGGTCTTAATTATTTGAGCCCTAATATATGCACCAAGGGAGCTAGTACCATAATCTAGAGGTCTAGCCTAGTCATAGGTCAACAATAGTCTTGGGCTAGTCCCATGTTACCCCAGCCTTGAAAGTAGGACTTAAAAACCTCTTTCTAGGGTGTAGGTTGGATATCTAATAGTTATAACATGCTAGGTGGGACCTCATTCAATCATTAGAACACTATGATGTAGCATTTAGTCATCTTAGAGAGCTTTAATCATCTTAGTAGTAGATTAGAAATTAGATTTCATGCTATAAGACATCACAAGATCATCATTCTATGGGTAAGAACAATTGTTATTAATAATTCATATTATTGTGCATATCTTCCATGATGAGTTATGGATGCATATGGGGTAGTATTTTCTCATACACCTCATTATTAGAAAACCTATCACCTATGTTAGCCGTATGATGCTTATCACCAAAAACATCTTAAATCTTACCCCCATTATCAATCTTATTCAACTCCTTGGTATCCCCCTTATCCTCATAATCAATCATGGCAACATCATGATGTTCCAAGTCATCCTATTCAAAGTAATATTATTTTGAGATAAATAAATTGAGAAGCTAAAGGAAGAAAAGGATAGATTGAAAGAATGTCTTAGGTTTTAGAAATAATTTAAACATCAAGCCTTTGTACATCATTAAAATTTCCTTGAAAACCAAGAGAATCCATCCAAGGTAATCAATCAATCTCATTTTCTTACCTTTATGATCATCAGAGACTCCTGAGTTCATAATTGTTTATTTAATGATAGAGGAAAAAATTCATTTATCCCTAAGCTAGTGGTTGATAACTTCAATTTAATGTATGAGCCCACTTCTAGCTTTGAATTGTAATGGAATTTGTCATCTAAAAGGACATTTGGCCTCATAATAAACCTATAAATTACCCTTAATGCTTACCCAAAGATATTAATTATACAATACATTATTGTTGTATATTTACCACATTTTTTCTCTATGTTTGTCCAATAACTTTATAGTAAAGATCAAGGGTTACTTATACTTTGATTTTTATTATATGGTTTGAAAGAATTGATAGGTATAGGAGTCAAAATCAAATCTAGACCACTCTCTAAGTTTCATCTTGAGCCTTACATACCTAACATCTTAGTTTCAAATTGCCTTCATCCTCCTACCCTTAGTCATCCTCATTGTGTTCTTTATCCCCTTCAAGATCCACTTATGCCTTCTCAAGAGCCTATAATAACTTCATCTTAGAGGCCTTCATGAACTATAACCCTAGATTATTTTATGCCTAATATTGAAAAATAAATTTATACTATGCATATTGAGAGTTAAGAAGAGGAGAAATGTATAGAGTTTAGTTCAATAAATGTCTCAATTTTTTCAAGTTCCCCATCAACCCTTCATGAGGATCAAGGTACATCCAAGTTTGACAAGGTAATTTGAGAATGGAAGAAGAATAATGTAGTGTCCAAGTTTGATAATTTTAAGGCTCCAAGATGGAAGAAAACCCTAGTAGTTGTAAAGGAAGCTAATGAAATACTTTTCCCTCCCACCCTCTACTCTTGTGAAGAGAAACCAAATCCATTAATGGCATAATTTGAGCTTCCAAGTATGGGGAATAATTTTTCAAGACTAGTTAACGAGGTGGAAGTAATTAAAAATCTTGATCATGTTGTATTTAAAGTGAGTTTCAAGAATAATTTGAAAAGGATACTTCAATCATATATTATTAGGATATCACTATTGATACCCCTATTCATTCTAGTAGATCAAAATGTGATCATGAAGGAGAGTTAGATGATGTAAAGTAGTCACAATGGTATGATGTTGAAGTAGATGAAGATAAAGCACAAACAACTTATCCTCTAGGATTTACTCATGGAAACAAGATAAATGAGACCATTTTTGAAGATAAATTTTTTTCAAGTGATTTAGATGATCCTTGGTAGTAGTTATACCATGAATTCTTAGGTGAGATTGAAGAACTTAGCATGACAACTTAGAATTATGGAATAAGGCAACAAGTTAGGGTCTTAAATGAAGGTAGTATTATTGATTTAGATCTTAGAGAAGGTAATTTAGGTTTAGAAACAAAGATAAGATGAGTTAGAGCTTGAATGGATTGATGAGATCCCATTTTACATAGAAGATGAGGATGACCAAGTTGTAGCAAATCATGAGATTTGTTATGACTCTATGGAAGAGTTATAAATACTTGATTAGCATAATGCCTCACAAGTTAATGGTAATAATGATAGTCAAATGCATGTATTTTCAATTTATCATGAAGAGATGTCCTTTTAGGAAGACTTGTGGAACTTTTTTTCAAGTTTAGATGATCCACCTCTACCCCATGATGAGCTTGAGGGTCTTAAAAGGAACACTATGGTTACTAATCATTCTGAGTCTCATAAATAGAATCAAGGAAAGCCTAATGACGTGGTAGACATGATTGTAAACTTACCAATAATTTTAAGGACTTGAAAAGCCACCATCTCAAATAGATTTGAATGAAGAAACTAACTAAGGCCTACCAATTGATTTGTTAATACAATCACTACATGAGAGTATGCCAAATTAGGAGTAACTCATAACTTAGGTATAAATTAAACTATTGATGCAAAGAAGACAAGTTTGTAATTATTATTACTGGGTGTTGGAATCATATAGCCAACCCATGCACCTAAGGGTAGAATAAGAGGGTCCAACTACTCTCTTAAGAAGCTATCATCATGATAGTGTCTCCAACTACAATTAGAAGTCCTCATTTAGTGACCAATACTTGATTGGACTCTAGTCAATTCATGACAACTATAACTCATAGTGCCATGGTGATAAAATTTGTTTTCCATTTGATCTTGAAGGAGAAAATAGTTTGGTCTTAGGTTAGTTGTTTATAGTGTTTGTTATCTTGTTTCAATAAGTGTCAACACAAGTGTGAGTAGTTGATGCCTTATTACTTTGGTGTCTTGTATTTTTAGTTCTTAGGTGTTAAGTGTGGTTTATTTGGTTGTATTTATTGGGTCATGTGAGTTTTTAAAATATTAATAGGTATCATAAAGTGATAATTTGTTTGACAGTATAATAAGGTGGTCATCCAAGTTATGAAGTCATGTCATTATCATGAAGAGTGAGTGGGTTCTCTTGACCAACAGACTGATCACCCCTATGATTCACCAAAGTTGCTGATAGTTTGGCCTCCTAGGCCAAATGTCAACCCCTATAGTAATAAAATTTCATGATAACCCCTCTAGGTTTATCCATCATGTCTAAAACTTGTCATGGTCTTATAAATGTCTCTTGAAAGTCTTTTAGTCCTATTAAGAGTGTCATATATGTGTTGGAACTTACCTGTAGAGATCATCATATATCATAGATATTTTAAGGTTTATTGGTGATGTGATAGTGGTCATAGTGATCTTGGAGTGAGCTAGAGAGTGCCAATATGCCTTGTGAGGACTAAAGAGTGGTCTTAAATCTATTTAACAAGATTAAGGTATTTTAGCAAAAGTTAAGATAATTTGGAGAAAATAAGGTTGCTAATCCTTAGGGTTTTAGGCCTATTGTATGTTATTTATTGAAGATAGACCTTTATTGGTAGGATGTATGGGTTTTAAACCTTTTTTAAAGACATAATATGAAGGTCTAATGATGTATTCAATGTAATTTTTCATGGTTTATCTATTCAAGTAGTTTCAAGCCTTCATAACCCCATAGAGCCATCAAATGACCCTCAAATAACTCATGTAAGCCTATTTGAATTGTTAAAATTATTAAAGAAAGATTTTTGATGCCACATTATATTTAAATGGGTCTTAAGAGGGTCTTTTTGATAATCTTAAGTCATTTGGGATGGTTTCATGTGTATAGGGGTCTATTTCAATAGTCAAATCCACTTTCCCACTCATCAAATGGGTCCCACATGTGGAAAAAGTATGTATCTTAAAATCCCCTACCATACTTATATTTTCAAATGATTTTGTCTTATGTTTTCCATCCCTCTACCCTCTAATGACATCCCAAGGTTAAAAACCTAAATAAAATGTAGAAAAGAGAGTATTTTTAGGTATTTTTGTAGGTTGTACAGACCTATATGGTTAGTTACATATAAGGTAGGTCATAAGGATGAATCATAGATCATAATATGTATCATAGGAGTTTTAGGTCCAAAAGAACCAACATAGGCCCAAAATTGTTTCTCTCTCTCCATTAAGCTCCTTAGTAGGCCACACAAGCTTTTAGGTTTTTGGTCATTTCATTTAGGAGAGATAAAATTAAGGTCTAAGACTTTGGATAGAGGAAGGGGGTATCTTGACTTCTCATTCATGGAATTTATTTATAAGTTCATGGCCTATGCTTTATGAATAAACACTAATAATATGGGTACTCAAATGATCTTATTCATATATGTAAGGGGTCAGAAGTGTAATGGTTTTGGTGCATCCTTGAAGTTTTTTATAAAAAAATGATTTATCATGATTCCAAGATTCATAAAGGTCTATCTCCACCACTCCTAACCCATGGCTCACATGTATGTGGGGTGGGAACAGATAAAGCTTTAAGTTTTCACATAAGTAGGTTATGTGGCAATGTTCCTCATATTATAAAACTTTTAGTACATGAAAATGAAGGATAATGATGTTTTGAGTTGTTTAATTAGTCCATTAAATCATTTATAACTTTATATATCCCGAAATCACTCATCTAAGCCTCCATCATGCCAATTAACCCTTCAAGTCTTGTTCCATGGTGATTATTATGAGTGATGTGTGGCCTCCTTAACATGTGGAGGATAGGGTAGTTTCAAAAGGTTATTAAGTTGATTAAAAGATATAAATAAATCTTATGTTTTAGTCATGCTTATAACCCATGTCCCTCACTGATCTATTCTTAGACCACTCTAATTCTCAATCCTTGTCAAGTAAATTTCAAATCTACTTACAGGCCTAAAGCAAACCAGTCAAATGGAGGATTACTGAGATGAGGCATAGAACTTGTGAAAGAACATTGAGGTTCATAATAAGTCATAATATTTTATGGAGGAAATTATATATGGAAAAATAAATTTTATCATAGATCAACCCTTCACCTTAGCCCACTATGCAAAGATAAACCCCTCTAGTCACATTAGACCTATTGTATAGGCTAAGAAGATGAGGTGACACTACTGGGTTAAATTATTAGAGGAATTGATAATACATGAGGATTAATTTGGGAATATGAAAAATAATTCAAATAAAATAAACAAGGTCAAAATCAAGATCAACACTCGCATCTCTCCCCAAGAGAGTGACTCAGTCAAGATCCTAACAAAGACAACATTATAACTACAAGGTTGAAATAATAATGAAATCATGGTGAGTTATAGAATGTATCAAGGGATTATAAATAGAAAAAAAATGTCATTAACATAATAATGTCATATAATTAATCAATGAGATATATTTCATCCCTCAAAATGGCCACACATAGTTAGACATACCTCATTCACCATCAATAGTCAGAGTTATGAGGAGGAGAGCTAGTGTATTAGACTTTATATAAGAGGTGAATGTGATAAAAATAGAGAATTGGGACTTATTTCCTTTAAAACCTTGGTATAATTTAAAAATTTTAACCTCTTAGATAACACAAAGAGATCATGGCTTGATTAGGCCTACTAGGTCTAGACAGGTAGATAGTCATGACCTTCATTGGGATATAAAAGTGTGAGAGACCAAAAAGGGGGATAAGTTTAGAAATTAAAATAAGGTTTTCATAATATTAATTATTCTTTAATTGAATTATCTAAGTCCTTAATAAAACTAAAATTCCTAATGGCCCAACTAGGCTTACTAGCCCTAAAACTAGTGTACAAGCCTATGACTATAATCTAAAGTTATTTTATATGTTTAGTGGGTAATATGAAGATGATGGAATCTCAGAAGATATATGTATAAGGGAATGGTTGTATACCTCATTATAATTTTTTTTTTACAATTTCAAATATTAAACAAAGGAAAAGGTATGTGCTCATAATCTTGAGCAGACCTAACTATTTTCTACAGACAAGACTTTAGTATGAAGATGAAAGTATGAGAAATTATAAAAAGGAGTGAAGAGAAAATGTGAGAATAGGGTATATATCACCATTTAATAAAGAATACAATACCCTTCTCTGATTATCTAATTCTTTGAGATGTAAAATATCCTTAATATGCTATTGAGGATTACTAGGCCTAAAGGGCAGTTCTAGGCAAGCAGGGGTATAAGAGGAAGAGTTAAAGTGAGTTTTGAACTATGTAAATAAGTGAAGTTTTAATATTTAATGAGGTTTTATCAATTTTACTAATAATAATATAAGTGTTTCCCATTTTTATGTTTTAATCCTTAGGTGAAATGAGAGCTTAATGGCCTACATAAGCCTAGATAGGCCTGCGATTGAAATATAGAGATGAATGCATGACTAAGGTAGTTTTTAGGGTTGGTAATATCATAAGATATATGTGTAAGTTTTATAGGTGACAATAACCTATAGTAAATCACAAAAATCACTCAATCAAGCCCTTAGGGATATAAAGGTTTAACTTCCTATAAACCCTAAACCTAAATATATGAGGGCATGCAGTATGCAGAGTTGAAGGAGAGCCTAATACCAAGGGTTTTTTTAGATAAAGAATAAATATTTAAGTACTTAAATCCCATCAATAGTAAAGTGAAGGAAAGAAACCACTTATCTCCTTACATTACTATCACACACTCAAACTAGTAATGAGACCTATAGGTAGTCACATGAGAAAATGAAGATAGAGATGAAGGAATTTGTGGATAGATTATAAATTTTAGAATATATTAGTTACATGTAACATGATGATGCTAAGACCATAAAATACATATAGGTAACTTAGACCTATAAGAATTATTTTAGGCCCATTAGGCCTAAAGTCATTCTTGGCTAATCAAGACTCCATCTTTAATCTTGGTGACTAACCCAAATCATAAAAAGTATGAATAACATCAAGAGGAGAAGTATGAGGTTGGTATAAGTCATAAAAATTTACTTAAAATACGATAATGCAATCAAAATGTGAAATTGGGTTTTTAAGCCTAACTAGAGTTAAAAAGTCCTAGGCTACCACCTCGAACTACACTTTCAATTACTCATATATTTCATCATACAGGGACTCAAGTCCAATGATATTAGCATGAATTTTGAACCCTTATGGACTCAACATAAATGAAGGAGAGAGTGGGTTTTAGGGACCCACCTCTATGAATCATCATTAAGACTACAAACATATCTAGAAGGCTTGTAAAGAGCTTAAAGTTCACCAACTTGAATTCATAGCTCAACACATAATGTTCATGTGATAAAAATATTTTAATTATTTTTAGGGTGGTACGTAATAAAGATCCACGACCATAATTTTGGGATTAGAGGTATGATATTTATGAACCATCACTACGATGGTAGACCTCCAAAACCTTGCCTAAACCCTAAGATAGACCTGACTTAGGAAAAGTGACTATTTTTTCACTCAAACACTCCATTTGGAATTTAAAAACCTGGTACACTTATATAATTTGCCATCCATGGTACTTAATTTTATGTACAAACGTATAGACCTCTAGAAAACCATGTTTTGGGAAGGTTTTATGATGTTTATATGGTGTAAAATTATTTGAAAGATTAAAAACCATTGTATGGTTTAATTTTATAATTTTTAAACCTTATAAAATAATAAATTTCTCACTCTCCTTTTGAACACTTCTACAAGTCTTCCCTAAATAGGTAGTCTAGGATAGCTAATGGAAGGTGACCTAGTCACGTAGTTTCATAAGGTTGCAAGTATCTATTGCTTAGAAAGGTATATGTCATGGTATGGGACATTGATTCAAACTTTAAATGCACCTACTCACATATTATTAAGGTATAATATAGGTTTACATGGCCACTAAGCACAAATAACCAAGTAACTAGGCCTAATTGGCTTAGTAGACCTAATTGGGTCAATAAGAAGAGATTAAAGTTAGCATGGAGGGACTAATAAGAAGTCAATGTATGGGTATTACACCTTTTAACTACCATTATTAAGGCCAATAGGTACACCTTTAATGTTCACAATGAGAAATAGGTAGTTTCTTAGCAAGGTAACATGAAAAAGGATATGGTGGGCTACTCAATGCCTCATGGAGGCCTAATTAAACATCATTCACACTTTGTAACTACCATAAGAGGAGTGATTGACAATTTTGGAAATTTTCATGCCTTAGATGAGGTTAAAAAATATGAATCACCCCTATGCCACTTTACCTCAATGCCTAAAGGGCCCATTGCAAACCACTAATGAGGAGACCAACTCATGGAAGGAGTTTAAAGGGATGATATAACTACTATAATAGACAATGGAGTTGTATATGATCATTTATGACCTATTATCTACACTTCCATGATAATATACCTCTTTTTCTCTCCTCGTTCTTCTATTTATTCAAGCCTTAAGGCCTTAGTTTGTATCCCTCACTTGGGTATGAGGAAAATCTACCTAGATTTATACCTTGTAACCTCTTAAAATAATACAAAATGACTACTTTTAGACTCATTGATAATAATTTAGTGTGTTATAATTTTTTTATTTGAACATGTGGTAGTTTTTTATCCCTTAGAAAGTCCTAGTCTCATCTAGTTGCTAGTATATAGTCTTATACAAGTCATATAGTGTGTTTGAGTGATGAGTGGCTAAGATGAGAGTGGAATTTTGAATGTTAAGTGGCTTTAACTAGACCTTCCCATCATCACCCTCATGTTTTGACCACTTAGTGAAACCTCTATATGAAACACTTTTGCATAGGCATCCATAAAGTAAGAAGATTCAATCACTTGTCTTGCTTACTAGTGTTGGTTGAGGTCAACTTGAGTGGTTGAATGATATTGGTGCATCACCATCCTTAGATTATGTTTATTTTATGAAATTTATCCATTTTCACCCTAAATTCAATAGTTATTAGTGACCTAAGCCCTAATAGATGCTCTATAAGAGTTATCCCAATAATCTAGAGGTCTAGCCCTGTCATAAGTCACCCACAACCTTGGGCTATTCTTAGGGTACCCCATCCTTAAACGTAGGCTTGAAAAACCTCCTTATAGGTTGAAGTTTGGAGAGATAATAGTTATGACATGTTAGGTGGGACTAGAGTCAAGCATTGGAGTACTATATTGTAGTACTTGGTCATCTCATAGTGATTTAAGCACCTCAGTAGAAGATTGGCAATCAAATTTCATTTTAGAAGATGACACAAGGTCATCATTCAAGGGGTAAGAATAGTTATTCATAATTAAAATTGTTTTGCATATGCCATGATGAGCTATGATGGCATATGGGGATTAATTTTGTCATACACCTCCTTATCAGTCACCCTATCACCTATGCCATCCTTATGATGATTATCACCAATAACATCTTAAACCTTACTATCCCCTTAGAAATCTTATCACCTCATTGATATCCCCCTTATCCTCATAATCAATCATGGAAACATTATGATGTTACTAGTTAGCTTAAGCAAAATAATTATAATTTGAGCTTAAAAATTGAAAAGCTAGAGGAAAGGGATAGATAGAAATAGTGTCTTAGAAAATAGAAAGAAGTTGAACATCAAGCCTTTATCCATCAATAAAACATCCTTGCAAACCAAGATTAGCTAGCCAAGGTAATCACTCCATCTCCTTTTATTATCTCTATGATCATTAGAGACTCCTTAGTTAAAAAATTCTTGTTTGATGATAGAGTAAGTAGTTCATTTATCCTTAAGCTAGTTGTTGATAAATTAATTTTGATGTATGAACCTACTTCCAACTTTGAATTGTAATGGAATGGATCATCTAAAAGGATATTTGGCCTTATAAAAAACATAAAACTTACCCTTCATACTTACCCCAATCTCTCAATTGTACAAGACATTATTTTTGTAGATTTACCACCTTGTTTTTCTCTATATTTTTCCAATGAATTTATGGCAAAGATTGGGGGCTAATTATCCTTTGATTTATCTTATATGTTATACAAGATTGGATATGGTATAGTATTCAAAATCAGATCTAGACCACTCTCTAATTTTCATATTTTTCCTTATATACCAAACATCTCAATTTCAAATTTTATTCATCCTCATACCCTTAGTTAGCCTCTTTGTGTTCTAGATCCCCATTAGGACCCACCCATGCCTTCTCAAGAGCCTATAATAACTTTAGATTGGAGTCCTTCACGAATTAGAACCCAATATTATGTTATATCTATCCCTAAAAGATAAATTTATCCTATGCATATTTAGAGTCAAGAAGAGGAGAAATGTATGGAGTTAGGTTCAAGAGATGTCTCAATTTTTCCAATTTCCCTATTAGCCCTTCATGAGGATTAAGGTACATCCAAGTTTGACAAGGTAATTAAAGAATGGAAGAAGAAGAATGTAGTGTCCAATTTTGATACTCCTAAGGATCCAAGATAGAAGATCACCCTAGAAGCTATCAAGCAAGATAATGAAGTAATTTTCCCTCCCACCCTCTCCTCTTGTGAAGAGTAACCAAATTCATTAAAGGCATACTTTGAGTATCCAAGTGCGGAGAAAAATTTATCAACACTAGTTAATGAGGTGGTAGTCCTTCAAGAGGTTGATCATGTTGTAGGTAAATATGAGTTTTAATAACACTTTAAAAAGGATAATTCAATAATATATGATGAGAAGATCACTATTGATACCCATATTCATCCTAACATATCATAATGTGAGCATGAAGTAAATTTAGATGATGTAAAGTAGTCACATTGGTATGATGTTGAATTAGATGAAGACAAATCACAAGAAACTTATCCTCTAGGAGATAACCATGGAAATGACCTACATGAGACCATTGTTGAAGCTAGGAAATTTTCAAGTGAGTTATATGATACTTGGTTGTAGTTGTACCATGAATTCTTAGGTGAGATTGAAGAACTCAACATGATAGCTTGGAATGGTGGAATAAGATAGCAGGTTGAGGTCTCAAGTGAAGGTAGCATTAATAATTTAGAACTTGAAGAAGGAAATTAATGTTTATAAATATAAATACAATATGAATTGGATCTTGAATGTATTTATAAGATCCCATTTTCCATAGAAGATGAGGATGACCAAGTTATAGTAGATCATGAGATTTGTTATGACTGTGTGGATGAGTTAGAAATACTTGATCAACATAATCCTTCACAAGTGAATGGTAATAATGATATTGAAATACATGTATTTTAAATTTATCATGAAGATATGTCCTTTTGGGAATACTCAAGGAACTTTTGTTCAATCTTAGATGATCTACCTCTACCCCATGATGAGCTTGAGGAGGATCTTAAAATGAACGCTATGGTAGTTGATCATTATGAGTCTCATAAGAAGAATCAAGGAGAGCCTAATGACATGTGGTAGACATGATTTTACACTTAGAAAGAAGTTGAAGGATTTGACAAGCCACCATCTCAAACAAATCTGAATGAAGACACTAACCAAGGCCTAATAGTTGCATTATTAAGATAATAACTGCACGAGCACATGACAAATTAGGAACAGCTCATAGCTAAGGTAAAAATTATATTTTTGATGAAAATAAGACATGTTTTTAATGAGTATTATTGGGTTTTGGACTCATATATCCAATGCATGCACATAAGGGTAGAGAAATAGGGTCCAACTTATCTCTTAAGAAGATATTAACTTGACAATGTATCCAACTGTAAGTGGAAGTCCTCATCCAGTGACCAATACCTAATTAGAATCCAATAAATACATGACAATAAGACCTCATGGTACCATGGTGATAAAAAAAAATCCATTTTATCCTGGAGGAGAAAAGAGTTTGGTCTCAGGTTAGTTGTTTATAGTGTTTGTTGTCTTGTTTTAATAAGTGTCAACACAAGTGAGTAGTTACTACCTTATTACTTTGGTGTCTTGTATTTTTAGTTCTTATGTGTTAGGTATGGTTTATTTGGTTTTCTTTGTTGGGTCATATGAGTTATTGTAGTCTTAAGAGGTGTCATAAAGTTCTAATCTATTTGATATTCCAAGAAGGTGGTCATCTAAGTCGTGAAATCATGTTGAAGTCTTCTCATTATCATGAAGAGTGTGTGGGTTCTCTTGACCAATAGGCTGGTCACCCATATCAGTCACCAAATTTGTTGATAGTTTGGCCTCCTAGGCCAAATATTAACCCCTACAATAAAACAATTTCATGATAACCCATCCTGGTTTGGCTATGGTGTCTAAAACTTGTCATGGTCTTATAAATTTCTCTTGAAAGTCTTGTAGCCTTTTAAAGAGTGTCATATATGTGTTATAACTTGACTACAAGGATAATCATATATAATACTTGTTTTGAGGTCTATTAGTGATGTGATAGTGGTCATAGTGATCCTTGAGTGAGCTAGAGAGTGCCAAGATGCATTGTGAGGACTAGAGAATGGTCTTAAACCTATTTGACAAGATTAAGGTCTTTTAACAAAAGTAAAGGTAATTTAGAGAAAATAAGGTTGCTAATCCTTATGGTTTTAGGCCTATAGTATGACATTTATTGAATAAAGACCTTATTTGGTAGGATGTATGGGTTTTAAACCTTTTTTAAATCCATACTATGAAGGTATAATGATGTATTGAATGTCATTGTTCATGGTTTATCCATTCAAGTAGTTTCAAGACTTCATAACCCCCTAGAGCCATCAAATGACTCTCAAATACCTCATATAAGCCTATTTTCAATGTAAAACTTAGGGAAATAATTTTTTGATGCCACATTATCTTTAAATGGGTCTTAATAGGGTCTCTTTGATAATATAAAGTCATTTACAATGGTTTCATGTGCATAGGGGGTCCATTTCAATAGTCAAATCTACTTTCCCACTCATCACATGGGTCCCACACATGGGAAAAGTATGTCTCTTCAACCCCCTACTGTAACTCATATTTTAAAGCAAGTTTTGACTTATGTTTTCCATCACTCTGCCTTCCAATGGTATCCCAAGGTCAAAAACTTGAAGAAAATATAGAAAAGAGAGTGTTTTTAGGTATTTTTGTAGGTTGTATGAACTTGTATGGTTAGTTCCATATAAGGGAGGTCATAAGTATGAATCATATCTCATTTAAGATTTATCATAAGAGTTTTAGGTCCAAAATATGTAAAACATGCCCAAAAACCATTTCTCTTTCTCCACCAAACTCCTTGGCAATCTCGACAAGCTTTCAAGTTTTTGGTCATTTCATATAGGAGAGATAAAATTAATCTATGAGACTTTGGAAAGAGGAAGGGGGTATCTTAAAATTATAATTTGTGACATTTATATGAAGGTTCATAGTATATTCTCTATGAACAAACACCTATAATATGGGCACTCAAATGGTCTTCTTCATATGTGTAAGGGGTTAAAAGTGCAATGGTTTTGGTGCATCCTTAAAGTGTTTTTGCAAACCAATGCTTGATGGTGATTAAAAGATTTATAATGGTATATTTACACTACTCCCAACCCTTAGTTCACATGTGTGGGGCTGTGGGAGTAGACAAAGCTTTAGGGTTTAAATTTTGTAGGCTATGTGGCAATGTTCCTTATATTGTAGAGCTTATAGTGCATAAAAATAGAGGCTAATAATGTTTTGACTTATTTGATGAGTCTATTTATACCTTTAAATCTTTATTTTTCAAAAAATAACTCATTTAAATCTCCATTAGGCTAAATAACCCTTCAAGTCCTACTACATGGTGATTTTTATGAGTGATGTGTAGCCTCCTTAGCATGTGGAGGGCAAGGTAGCTATAATAGGTCATCAAGTTGATTCAAATATATACATAAAACATATTTTTTAGTCATGTTGATACCACATGTCCCTCATTTCCTCTTACTCATGACCCTATGATTAGACCATTCTCATTCTCAATCCTTGTCAAACAAACTTCACAGCTACCGATAGACCTAAACTAAACTAGTCAAATGGAGGGCTACTGAGATGAGATTCAGATCGTGTGAAATAAAATTGAGGATAATAATAATTCATATGATTCTATGGAGGAAAATGAAATATGGTAAAACAAGTTTCAAAATGGATTAACCCTTCACCTCAAACCACTATGCAAAGATAAACCCCTCATAGTCATGTCAAATCTACTATGCAGGTTAAGAAGATGAGGTACCATTGTTGGGTTGAAATATTAGATGCATTGATAAGAACTAAGGAGTAATTTGGGAATATTAAAAATAATGGAAATGAAATAATCATGTTTAGGATTAGGATCAACACTCTCAACTCTCCTCAAGAGAGTGACTCAATCAAGATCCCAATAGAGATAACATTGTAATTGCATGGTTGAAAAAATGAAAACATGGTGAGGTTTACAATATTTTAATGGATTATAAATAGAAAAAAAGGTCATTATTAAAATAATATCATATAAAGGAGAAATGAGACATGGTTCATCCCTCAAAATGGCCACACATAGTCAAGTAGACCTCATTCACCACCTATAGTTAGAGTTATGAGGAGAAGATCTAGTGTCTTGGACTTTGAATAAGAGTTTAATGTGAGTAAAATAGATAATTATGAATATTTTACTTTAAAACCTTAGTATGGTTAAATAATTTTAACCTCTAATATAACACAAAAGAGCTCATGGCCTGATTAGGCCTACCAAGTTTAGATAGGTAGATAGTCAGGAAATTAGTTGGAATATAAAAGCATGAGAGACCAACAAGGGGGAGAAGTTTATAAAATAAAATAGGGTTTTCAAAATATTAATTATGTTTTAATATATTTATCTAAGTATTTGATAACAAGAAAATGCATAATGGCCCAATTTGATCTGGGCAACAATTTAGGTGACAATTCGGGTGACAGTTCCACCCCAATTGATGACAGAACTTTTGGAGACATAACTTTTGCACCGTAGCTCCAATTGACTCATCGTTTGAAGAATTGGAAAGATAATAATGAGGAGAACATCGTGAAATGGCATTGAGCTTTGCTCAATGAACTTTTACCCTTGAGAACCCAATGGAAGTGCCCCAAATTTTAATTTTAGTAGTGTAGTCTAAAAATAGTAAGTTTCTAAAAATAGTAATTCCTCAAATTCTATATTTTTTTAAATATTAGAAGTCAAACCACTTAATCTCCCTCAAGATTGGAGACCTTCCACATCCTCCCCATGCTTTCAAAATGTGTATAAATGAAGAGGTAACCTGAAATGTGAAGATAGACATCTCTTCCCAAAGATAAACATATATTTGTATTGTGATCTTGAGTAATACTACATCTCTTCTCAGAGAATTCATTGTTACTGTGTTATTTCTATGCTATTGAGATATTTATCAACTAGAACTTTTGAGTTTTGGATCACAATTAGGCTTACTAGGCCTAAAATTTGTATACATGGCTATGACTATAATCTAAAGTTATTTTCTATGTTTAGTGGATAATATGAAGATGAAGGAATATTATAATATTTGTGTACAAGTTAATTGTAATATATATCATGATAATTTATTCTTTATAATCTTATATGTTAATCAAAGGAGATGGTATGTGCTCACAGCCCCAAGCAAACCTAACTATTATCTATAAGTAGGACCTTAGTATGAAGATGAAAGTCTAAGAAATCATGTAAAGGAGTGAAGTGAAGAGGTGATAATAGGGTATATATCACAATTTAAGTAGGGATAAAATAACCTTTTTTATTATTTGATGCCTTGAGATGTCAAAGAGCCCTAACAGGCTAGTGAGGCTTACTAGGCCTAAAGGGTAATTTTAGATGAGTAGGGGCATAGGAGGAAGAGTTAAAGTGAGTGTTTAAATATGTAAAGAAGTAAGTTTAAATAATTAAATAGGGTTTATTACTTTTATTCATAATAATTTATTAGTGTTTCACATTTGTATGTTTCATTCCTTAGGGGCAATGAGATCCTAATGGCCTATACAGGCCTATGATTGAAAGCTAGAGATGAATGAATGATTGATGAAGTTTTTAGGGTTGTAAATCATCAAGAGAGATGTGTAAACTATAAAAGTGATAATAACCTCAATTAAATCATAGAAATCACTCAATCAATCCCTTAGGGATATAAAGGATTAACCTCCTACAAACCCTAGACTTGATTATATGAGGGTATGCAGTATGTAGAGTTAAATGAGAGCCTAATCCCAATGGTGTTGTCAAATCATGGAATAATATTAAATTTTTTTAGTCCAATAAACATTAAAGTGAAGTAAAGAAACCACTTAGCTCCCTACATTACTATCAAGTACTCAAACTAGCAGTGAGACTTACAGGTAGTCACATGAGAAAATGGAGATAGAGATGGAGTTTAGGTAGATGGGTAAAAATAATAAAGTTAAGAATAGGTGGGAGAAGTGATACATGATGATTTTGAGACCATAAACTACATACAGGTAACTCAAACCTTTGAGAATCAATTTAGGCCCATTAGTCCTAAAGCCAATCTTGGCTATTCAAGACTTCTTCCTCAATCTTTGTGACCAACCTAGACCCTCCCAAGTAGGAATAACATTAGGAGGATATGTATTATGTTGTTAAATTTCATAAAAGGTTTTTTAAAATAAGATAATGTAATCAAAAGGTCAAATTGGGTCTATAAACCTAACTCAAGTTACACAATCCTAGGCTGCCACCTTAAACAACACTTTCAATTACTCATATCTTTCATCACAAAGGGACTCAAGACCAATGATCTTATAATGATTTTTTAACCCTTATGGACTCAAAATACATTGAGGAGAGAGTGTTTTTTATGGTTCCACCTCTATGAATCATTGTTAAGACTTTAGACACATCCAAAAGGCATGTAAAGAGCTCAAAGTTCACCAACTTGCATTCATATATCCACACACAAGGTGAATGAGACCAAAATATTTTAAAGAGTTTTATGTGGGTCTATGGACTAAACATACATTACCATAAGTTTTAGATTGGAGGTCGGATATTTATGAATCATCCTTAAGATGGTAGACAACTAAAATCCTTCCTAAACACTAAGACAAACCCAACTTGGGAAAAGTGTATATTTTTGCACTCAAACACCTTGTTTTAAACTTATAAACACTTGAAACACCTAGAAAAATAATATAATATGCAATTAATAGTACTTATCTTTATGGATGGGTGTATAAACCTCCTAAAAACCATGTTTTTATAATGTTTTATGATGTTTACAAGGAGAAAAACTATTTGGAAGGTTTAAAAACATTATAGGGGGTGGTTTAGGACTTGATAAACCTTATTATATCATAAATTTATCACAATCCTTCTCAGAAAAACTTTTTCAAGTCTTCTCCAAATAGGTAGTCCAAGAAGGCTAATGGAAGGTGACCTAGTCACCTAGTTTGGCAAGGTTGTAGGTATATATTGATTAGAAAGGACTATGTCATGGCATGGTACATTTATTAAGGCCTAAAAATAAATTAATCACATGTTATTAAGGTTTTATATAGGTTTTAATTCCCACCAATCACAAACAACCAAGTAACTAAGCCTAATTGGCCTAGTAAACCTACTTGGGTCAATAAATAGAGATGGAATTTGGCATGGAGGGACTACTAGGAGGTAAATGTAGTGGAATTAAACATTTTAAATTCCATTATGAAGGATAATATATAAAATTTTCATGTTCATCATGGGAAATAGGTAGTTTTTTATCCAAGTCAACATGCAAAAGGAAATGGTGGGCTACTCAATGCCTCATGGAGGCCTAATTACACCTCATTCACACTTCGTAACCACCATAGGAGGAGTGATTGATAATTTTTGGCATTTTAATGCTTTATATTATTTAAAATAAGCTAAGTAACCCCACACCACTCCACCTTAATGCCTAAAGGGCCAACTGAAGACCATAGATGAAGAGACCAATGTCTGGAAAGATTTTGAGGGGCTGTTATAATTGATATAACATATAATGGAGTTATATATGGTCATTTTTGACCTTTTATCTACATCTCCATGCCAATTTCCCTCTTTTTCTCTCCTCATTCTTCTATTTATTTAGTCCTTAAGGCATTGGTATTTATCCCTCACCTAGGTATGAGGAAAATCTTCCTAGATATATACCTTATAACCTCTTAAGATAATGAAAATTGACTATTTTTAGACTCTTTAATACTATTTTATTATTTTATAATTTTTTTATTTACACATGTGGATGATTTTTCTCCCTTGCAATTCCTAGTCTCATCTAGTTGGTAGTATATCATCTTATACAGGTCATATAGTGCATTTGATTGATCAGTGGCCAAGTTTAGATTGGAAGTTTTATTGGTAAGTTCCTTGATCCAAACATTCCCATCATCACTCTCATGTTTTTACCACTTAGTGCATCCTCTATGTGAAACACTTTTACATATGAGTCCTTGGAGTTAGAAGATTTAGCCACTTGTCTTGCTTACTAGTGTTGGTTGAGGTCAATTTGAGTGGATGCATGATATTGGTGCATCACCATCCTTATATAATGTTTATTTTATGCACTATCTATCCATTTTAACCCCAAATTAAATAGGTATTATTTATTTGAGCCCTAATAGATGCACCAATGGAGCTAACCCCATAATCTAGAGGTCTATCCTAGTCATAAGTCACCCACAACTTTGGGTTATTCCCATGTTACCCCAGCCTTGAAGGTATGTTTCAATAAAATCCTTCTAGGGTGCAAGTTGGAGAGATAAAACTTACCTTAAACAATGCTCAATTCTTCATAATACCTCATTTGACCCTCTTTAATAAGGGAAATTGACATAAAATATCATGTTTTGGATTATACAGGTTGACATTTATCCTGGGAGGATAAAATATAAATCAATATAAAGATATGTCTCTACCTACAAATTTAAAATAACTTTAGTCTCAGTAGGGAAAAATCCAAGCCATAAGTCATTTTGTGGCATAATTAGCAAATAAAACTCAGTCATTCAAAAATTTCTCAAGAAAGATACTAAATTTGAATGGGACATTGCATTTCAACAAAATTTTGATACACTCAAACAATACTTATTGAATCCACCCATCTTGATACCACAAATAACTAATAGGCCACTTATCCTTTACATTTTATCCTTTGATCATGACCTTGGGGTACTTTTGGCACAACATGATGACTAACATAAAGAGGAGCTATTTACTACATTAGTCATACACTTGTTGATTATGAATGAAATTATTCCACATGTAAAAACTCTAATTAGCACTAATTTTTACTACACAAAATCTCTAACACTATATGATTAAAAATAAGATGCAAGTTATTATAAAATTAGATCTCTTAAAATTTATCATGGCCAAACTGTATCTTTCCATCTATATTTCTTAATGGGTAATTTTACTCATAGAATTCAATCTAAATATCATGTTAGAAGATCAATATAGGGATAGATAATTGTGGACCAATTGGAAGCAAGACCACTATTAGATACACATCCTATCAACGATACTTTTTAAGGTGATTTCATAGCTTAAAATGTCATTTCTAACACATGAATAATGTTATTTTGATAAATCTAGATGTGCATTAGGCACCATATCCAAAATTATCTTATCAACCCCTTGGGCACATAGAAATAATTGTATATTGGTCAAGTTTCTCATGCATACATAATATCATTGAATATAGGGCATGTATCCTTGGTCTCCAAGAAAATTAGGATCCCTAAATAAAATCTATTAAGGTCTATGTAGATTCTAGTTGGTCATAAATGAAGTTATATATGTCAACCAATCTAAGGAAGAACACTCGATTCTATATAATAATATGGTTCAATGTCTACAAGCTCAATTTAAATAATTTTCTATTGAAAATATCCCTTGCAAAGATAATCATCATGATGATGTAATGGTAAGTGTGACATCATTGATCCCCATTGATATCAATGATGAGAAGGATATGTTTACTATAAAATGGTTACAATCACCATTAGTATCCCAAGTTGAGATCACAACTGTATCAATTTTAGCCACCATGAACATTACAATAGTGTCTAAATGGTTTTACAATATATACAATTTTTTACACATGTTTATCCTGCTAGATACTTTCACCAAGAACAATAAGTGTACATTATATAGGAATTCCCTTAGTTATATCATCATTGGTGGAGATTAGTTTAAATGATATTTTGATGGACACCTACTCTGATGGTTGACATCTGATAAAGCTAAGATGGCCATTATAAAATTACATGACAATGACTGTGGTGGCCATTTTAGTGGGAAATACATGTCACACAAATTACTACATAACAATCTACTCTATTTTCCTTCACAACAATTATAACCTATTATCTCTCCATGGCCATTCATGATATGGGGCTTTGATCTATTGGTAAAATCAACCTATAATCAATAAGGGGACATATATTTAAAATTGTAGCCATAAAATACTTTACTAAGAGGGTGGAAGTAGTCCCATTAAAATCCACAAGATAAAATATATGTCACTTCCTCATGATAAACATCATTTCCTATTTTGAACTACTAGTGGCCATCATTACAAATAACAAAACTCATTTTAAGAATAAAATAGTGATGAAATTTTATGATAAATATAATATTTGACTATATTCTCTACTCCATAATACCCACATGGTAATGGTCAATAAAAATCTACAAATAATATAGTTAATAACATCCTAAGAAAAATGGGTACCAAATTAAGTGATGATTGACACATAAACTCCTATATGCACTTTGGAATTATTGTACCAACATTCACACACTGATAAGAGATACTTCTTATTCACAAGTTTATGAAACTAAAGTAGTTATTCTTCTAGAATTAAAAATACCATCCATACGAGTCTTTCTCAAAGGGATTATCATAGATGAGAAATACAAAGAAAAATATCTACATGAGATAGAAAACTTAGAACACACACATCTAATCCATAGAGAACCTTAGAACATACCAAAAATAAATCCAACAGGCATACAATATCCATGTTCATAGTAAATAATTCGAAGATAATGATCTCATTCCCAAAGAGAACCTTAGAAATGCCAATGCCAAAGAAGAAATAAAAGGAAAGTTCAAAATGGATTAGATTGGCTTGTATTTAATCATATAAAATCTCATTTCTAAGATATACCATTTATTTTCACTTGATGGTAAGGCATTAAGTAATCCACTAAACATCATGCATCTAAGGATATTTTATATCTAAATAACTCAAAATTTACTTGCACGTAGTTTCTCTTCCCTTGATCCTTGTATATAATTTTATTTTCATGTTTATTGTACATATCTTATACTTAGAAAAAATAAAAAATATAACATACTAAAAACAAATACAAAAACATTCAAATATTAGCTCAAAAAATACAAATTTTAGATTGTATGCATTTCCATGTTTACATTCCTTATATATACCAGGTATTAAATATGCTATATATGTTAGTATAGTCAATTTTATGATACATAAATGCTTTACTTATTCTTTTTTGAGTATTTAAAGATCACTATAGGACTCATGTCCTCTACATAGATCCATATTTTCTACTTTCTACCCATTGGGGTCACATACATAGATACATAGATTTAACATTGACACATTCACCCATTGGGGGCATCATAATACACAAATTTTGGTTTTCCAAGTTATATATTTATATACTCCACATCCTAGATTTAACACTGATTGTATATTAATATTTATCATCCAATATTGCTCATATTTTTTATTAACTACCTCAACTATAAACTCAGCTTATATACATATTTGTTCTTACATAGATTTATACCACATGTTCATACATACCTTCATTTATAACTTTCCTAGTTTAGACCTGATTGTATCTCTTTGATTCTAAATCTATTTAAGGGCATGCAAATATGCCATAGTTATATGACTCCATGCCAATTCCTTTCATTGTGTGTATAATTTGGACATGTGACCCTGTCCTTGTGTGTTCCTTCTTGATTATGTATGTAGACATTTGAACACATACTTCAATGTGTCTTTAAGACAACCTTTTTTCTCTATGAATATGTAGAAATTTAAACATGTCCTTATATGTTTCCTCTTTATACGACCTAGTGACATGTGCCCATGTCCCTTTTATTATGGCCCCTTGGAATATTTTGCATGTCTCATGTGTTTGTATGTATTATCTCATGTATGTTTCATGGCCATGGCACTTGTATCTTGCTTGTTTCTTACAAACTCAGGTTGCAATCACATTAGGGACCTTATACATTTCTCCTTCCTCCTTGGGTGCCTTGATGGACATCATGCCCCATACCCCTAGATAGTTACATAGATTATACTAGGATTTGATGTTCATAGACATGATTATATTTTTCTATCTATCTTGACAACCAAGTGAATGCTAGATCTAACATACATTGTACATTACCAACTTATGCTCAGACTATTTTACATTTCAATGTCATGTATACACATTATATTGGATTATCACATAGATATAATATGTTTTCAATCTAACACATAAGATGCATAGATATTATTTTGAGTATAATTATTGTAGAGGTTAAACAAGTCCCCTAAAAATAAGGGTAATTCATAGGGATTTGTCACAAAAAACAAGCCACCCTAATTCACTAAGAACATAGTTTTCAGTATGCAAATAGATTATAGAGCCTATATTTAGGAAAACAAAGTGAAAAATAGTCACATATAGTTCATTCTTAGTTTTTCATAGAAACAAAAAAGTTGGTCAATATCATGACACATAGGACACTAGAATAATGCACTACTATCCAAGGGACCAAACTACTGTCTAGTGGCCCCAAAAATAGAAAATTCTAGAATTATTAGAAAGTTATAATAGTTACAGTATAGATTTGCATAGTTCCATTTAAATTTTCAAATAGGCTCAGTATATACTTATTTTTCACATAGATTACATAGGTTATACTCAAATTGGGGGAATCATACATGGCATGATCATTCCTATTTCAGTTTTAGATACTCAAACATAGATTATTATGACTCAATCCAGAATCCATATGCATAGATATAATATTTAAAGGCATGTGTGTGATAAATTATTCCCATATGTTCAATTTAAAATTATTACTCTTATATGGAATGATATATCCATGTCATTCTACACACTAGTAATCCAAACACCATTTTCACTAGTTTTACACCAGATTGATGCCTTATTTTGTCTATAGTAGTTGGCACTACTGAGTAGTCCCTGAGCTAAAATTATGAGTGCTTGAGTGGCCCTTGAGTCATTTTTCATTTTAAATTTCTCAAGTGGCCCTAGAGCCATCCTAAAAAAAATCTAGTTGTACTTCAAAAAATTAGTTTTATATTCATTTACTACACATGGGTAGGCAATTATGGAGTTATAGCCTAGTTGAGTTCTTGATCCAACTACATAGGTGGGTTGGATAAGTCATTAGTCCAATGCAAGTTATTCATATATTATGATCCACCAAGAAGGGGTGGTCAATGATAGAGTCAAGGCCAACTTGAGTTATTGATCCACCCACACATAAGGATTGAGCAAGCCATTGGCTTAGTCTAAGTTATTCACCATTTGATCACCATCTACACACATAGAGGATGTCATCAAGTTTTAACATTGGTTCATGTACCCATCGAGGTGATTTCATTCATTTCCTCTCTCTATCATCTCTTTAATTAGTTTTATATTTTATTTATATGTTTATTAAGTAAGGACTAATTCCTTCATGTTTCATTTGTAGGACACATAATGGATCACACTTCAAAGAATCAAATCTAGATTCATGATATTCACCTATTACGTAAGTCTAGGTATGTTTATTTTCCTTTATCCTAGTCATTTTACTTTTCTCCATTTTTAAAATAAATGTGGGGAAAAATTTAGTCATTTAAACTCTCATTTGATTGAAATGAGTGTTACTTGATACCACCTTGTCCTATCTCAACCCTAAACCTATGTTAGGGCCTCTCTTGATCATGTTATAGATTTTAAGCAAGTCCAAACTATTTTTAGATACATCAAAAGTAGCATTAAGCCACCCCCTAGGAACCCATGTCTCATTCTTGTTTATTCTTTCCACCTCAACATTAGTTTGGCCCTTTCGAAACTTGTGCATTATGATATCAACCTAGGGATCATATTACTATCCTTTATCTTTTACTCCCCCAATGGATATCTTTCCATTCCTAAAAAAACCCTAGGTTTATATAGACTTATTTCACATCTTGATATGAAATAAAATTATATATATTGACTAATTTCATTCACTTATCCAGTAGATGGAAATTAGATGCAAATAATCATAAAAAAACTCAAAAATAGTTATGAAAATGAAGGTCATTAATCCCTATTCTACTCTACTTCTACATACACCCATCTATAATAGCCTAGAGCTTATATTACTTATATTTATAGTCTCAAGTCACACTCAAAACACTCAAACCAACACTTATACTAGAATTCAATACCAACACTTAGATTAGGAGAACTACATCGAGATTTATCCCCTTTCGAGGTATTGGTATGTGGAAAACACTCAACACATGGGGTGTTGAGGTCACATCTAGACTATATTTTTAATGCCACTCTTTTATAATTTTTCTCCTCAAATACCTTATTAAACATGGAGTCCTAGGGTTTGTAATTAAACTAGTCAAAATAGGGAACAAATAATAAACCAACATCTATGCACATAGGCACAGACTCCCCATAACTAGGTGAAGGTACACCTAGAAGGTCTACTATCCCTACTTGTAAAAGGACACTACCATGCCATAAAGGAAACTAAAACATTACACTAATATCCATAGGAACACACTACTATCTATGAGGGTTTTTGACTTATGTTTCTAGTTCCTGACACTCTACACAACCCCTGCACTAGTTTGTAACCTATCATTCATCTATCTCAAATAATTTCTGTCTAAGTACATATCTTATATTTAATTTGATATTCATAGAATAATTATAAATTTTAATTATTATACTAATCATTAACTGTAATTATTGCATATGTATTCCCTAATTTATTATTCTAACACTTAGAAAATTAGGGTTTTACATTTCATATTCCCCTTAATATTTAAATCACTAGGCATGGTAACATCATTTTAAAGAAATAAAAATTTGTTAAGAATAAATTCAATAATGCTTGAATAATAATGAATTCACTCTTATATTTTAAAAATTATGAGTTGATAAACTCATATTGATGCCCTTAAAAGTGCTTTATGTAGACACTACAATTTTTTACCCCTAGAAATGATTAATTAGGTGTCATAGGTCCTATTTATTTAAATCCCTAAATAAATCCTATCCTAAAGTTTAGTTTATTTACTATTTAATAGCCTAGTAAATAACCTTTACTCTTACCCCTTTACCATTTCCAACCTCCTAAAACCAATTATAACCTAGAAATCTACTCGTATAACTAATTCAACTGATGTGGAATAGTTACAAACAAAATCCACCAATTCCTAACCTATTCTCATCCATGGTTAAAACAAAGGCTCCATTTTGGGTGAATCAATGATGATTCCCCTATGACCGATGCCAATTCTATGGATTGGCATCGATCCATAGATATGCATCCTATGTGTGCATTTAGGATGGAACCAGAGCATTAAGAACCTTGAATTTTTATTTGAATTCCTTGAGACTTAGAAGACACTCATACTGGAAATATATTTGATTTTCATCTCATTCAATCACATCCTCTATGTAATCAAAATTGTAACTTGTGCTTGTGGAAGAAGACTATTCTACTCTCGACTGATCAAAGGTAAGTAACATATTTCATACTATCATTATGTTTCCAATCATTAATTATTTATCTATCCTTTTAATCAGTAAAGAATCTTTAGTATCCTTCAATATCTATTTAATCCATTTTTGCTATCAAATTTGCCTTGTTTCTAATCTTTGTTTATTAAACTAAGACACAGAGAATCAATGTTGATTCATTCTAAATCAGCATTGATTCTATCGATCATCATTGACCCTATCAGGATTGACAATAATCTATTGTGTTTAATACACAAGATTTAAGACCCTATCTTAAACTTCTATTTATAATCCCTATCCTGATTACTATTGTTTAAAATGGATTTCTCCTTGTAGATGACTCTACGTAGTTTAGTTCATGATGTGACTAGAATTATTGATATCCTTGTAGTCCCTTAGGATTTATTTACAAATTAGAGTGACATAGACTTTGAGATAGCCCTTAGTGTCATCATCTATGCAACCTCTTATGAATCTTATGAAAAATCATTAGCTATTATTCAAGATTATGTAAATTTTGCTTCTACTTACTAGGAAGAATACTTTATTTACATTGTTGAATTAATCAAGGAGGAAAATATAAATTAACATTATTATCACATAATTTATCTATTTGTAATTTATTATGCTATTATTTTGATTAATTAGATAAATAGTGGAATAACATCCATATAAAGAAGTGTACCACTTCTTAGAACTAATATTTGATCAGGTAGTCCACCCATCTCTTTATTAATCTATTTTTATCAAGTTTTCACATGTGTGTAGGTTAACCTTCCTAGCCAAAAAGGAGTTATCACTATCAATGGATTCAAAGTGGTGTAAAAACATATTACAATATATATTTTTCCACATAAACCCTATTATTTCAAGTTTTTAGTAAATCATATTTCAATTTAAAGAAAATGAAAAACTACTTAAACATTCTAGCATGCCTGATGGGAATCCTAAGGTCTCACTCTATTTGTTAAAATTAATTTCTCTTTCCCTTTCTTTTATGTGTATAATTCATCCAAAGAAAAACAAAATTTCATTTTTCCTTTTTAAAGGTTAAACAATCTACATTCATTTTTCTTGTTTAGTTTACTCACATAAGATAATCTAGATGGTAAATTCATCGTAGTCATCACTTTTATCACACACAAAAAAAAAATCACATTCATAATAAACTCATTAAAACAATTGATATAATAGAATTGATAGGGATTTCATCACCTCATGATAAACTTCTTCCAATTATCCCACATGAGTTTTACCACCAAGGGGAGGACCAACTCAGTTCTCTAGTTGAGTATAAACTCTAGTCTATTGGTATATTCTGGCTAAGCACCTGACATCCTTACATTGTGATGTGTGAAGTGATGGGGTAGGCCCCAACACCAAGATAAGTATCAATATCAATATATAAATCCTTGAGCACCAAAATAAAACTTGAGATCATCCTTAGATAGCTATTTATTATGACCTTTGGTATCCTTCTTTTTCTTTTTTCTCTATACTTTAAAAGTTAAGAAAGTAAAATCTTTTAGGAATGAATTTAGTATGTGTATATTTTCATCCTCATTAAAAAATGAGATAATCAAAAAGAATATTTTATGTGATTTTGATTTCTTAATTTTTATTGCTACATGGTTTTGGCATGACAACAATAAAATAATAAAGCCAAACCCCCATTTGCATATTTGTGTGTGGAGAATTCACCTAGCCCCCTACTTCTATTGATTCCATAGGAGAAGGCATCCATTAATACTACACTCAGGGTGATCCTAAGTTTTCCACCATACTAGATAGAAATCCCATAGATATTTCTCATTACTTCACCCTTAGATCCATACGTATCCTAGTATCTCATCATACATAATTCTCTCAACATCTATACAAAATGACTTTGGAAGAAGGTGAAGGATCTCCTACTGCTATGGTAACTTCCCATAATAATTCTATCCTACTAGTTTTGATACTATGATGCAACCCTTAAGTAACCCACCTTTGATTATGTTTAGCTTTCCATCTCTAACCATCACTTAAACTCTAAATGTTATCACTACTTAGCCTATATATACCCAACCAGTTACTACTTCACTTTAGAACCTAGCCATATCAGTTATAACAACACTTCCACCAATTCAAACTAGTATTCCCTTAAACACCCAAACACAACCATTATAATAAGCTCCTATGAATCAATTGCCTCAATAGTATGTACACTTGAACACCCAATATATAGTACCTACATAGACTATTAGGTCTACAACATCCCTTTGTAGGATCTATAGTATCTAATAATTTCTCATCTCATCATAACCACATTAGTAGGAAATCCCCTATCTCAGCTTTCTCCACATCATTATCTACATACCAACTCCCATAGTAAAACATTTTGGGGAGTCCCTAAACACAACATCCAACCTAATCTCATGAGCCTCTTTCTGAACAAGATGGTTAACATGGAATCTCCTGACTCTGGGGAAAAGAACATGTTCACCTATGAATAGATTTGTAATGATCCCATCAACCTGGTAGATCCTATTAGACCTTTTCCTCCATAGTGGGAACTCCTTAAGTTTGCTAATTTATATAATAAAGAAGACACACAACAACATATGAAAGTGTTTCAACATTATTTTTACCTCATAGCACATGATGATGCACTCCTTAGGATATTCCTTATGTCACTAGATATACCTACCTTGGATTGGTATAACTTGATCCCCCAACATTCCCTCTTTTCATTTGGGTAGCTAGCCCAAATATTCTTAGAATATTTTTCCATTAATATAGCAATAAAAGTTACCATTATAGAAATTTACACCATCTAGAAATTCAATGATGAATCCATTATTGACTTTGTATTTAGATGGAGAAGTTTAATTAACCATCTCACCTTCTCTCTATTGTAGCTCAAGTTAATTGAATTATTTATGAGAGCATGTTTCAAGCACATTTAATCAACACTATAGGTACAATCCTTTAAAAATTTTGATGAGGCCTTTTTAATGCCTACAAGCTTGAAATTAGATCCCTCTAAGACGGGAAGGTCAAACTATGAAATAAGAAATTTAAATTTGAACCCTCCAAAGGGACTATTAGTAATAAAAATAATAAAACCAAAGGGGATACCAACACCATAGTTGTGAAGTTAGCACCAACTCAATTTAAAAACCAATCCAAGCCCTCCATTTCACATGCATAATCTCAAAAGTTTTTCACACACTCTCCCCTAAGACAATGTACCCCTCTAGGATAATCCTATGCATATATTTTAGATAAAATCATGAATGCTTCTATTGTCAAACTCCCTCTTGTCAGACCTCTCAATAAGTTGTGTCCTAAACCTAGTTGGTTTAGGGAAAATGAATTATAAAATTTTCATCATATGATAGGTAATGATGTTAGTAGATGTCATTATTTTAAAGTATTAGTACAAAATATTACAGATCAGGGAGAATTACAATTAGATAATCCTAATACCCACACAAACTAATCGATAGATATATTCAGGCAACCTTTCCCAAATCATGCCTTTGCATTGAATTCTATACAATCTAAATTAGGATCTACATCAAAAATTAAGACTCACATAATTAACACCATCCGTGACCAACTTTCACCTAAATAAGTTATTGATGCCCCTATCACTAATCTCCTCATAAGAGACACTTTTAAACCATCCAAACCAAGCAAAGAAATCCTAAAAACTTCCTCTAATTTGATGGATCTCATTATTTGGGACCCATTGGAAGAATCAATATCTAAGGACACTCAAGAACCAAAAGAGGAAAAACTTATTGAAGGAAAGGTTTATGTTGACAATCTACAAGATTCCATTCCTCATACCATTTTGATCCCCATATCCAATATAGTTGTTTCCATTAGATTATTAATCCATGAGGAAACTACTATGTTACCTCACACTGTCTATAGATTAGTTCCCCCCATTACTTGGGAGACACTAAAACATAGATAAAATAAGGGGAAAGCTATAGATACCAGGAACAAAAATCTAGGAGCCCCAAGGGGAAGATATCTACAACATCCTCCTATTAAAATTGAACTACTTAAATAAGATATCCCCTCAAACCTAAAATAAATAAGAAAAGGAAAAAAGCACCGTTACCCTAATTAGGACTAAAACATCTATACTAGGGCCCCATCCTTCAACTAAACTAAAAGCTATTATTATAGAATATACCATTAAAACATAGGTACCATTACAATGAAATATATCCACTATGGTCATGCCAATCCATAATACATTAAACCCCTATTACCTACCTAATTTAAGAGTGAAAATCTGACATTAACATAAAATACCTACCATAAAGACTATCTAAACAACTAAATCTAGAGGCCAAGGTTTGAGACCATGTATATCTCCTTCACCAGCACCTAGAATGATGGAAAACCTAAGTCATGATCCATTGAAGGGATCTTATTCTAATATCCTCGACCATATTATATAGACTTCCTTAATCACACTATTGCTTGTAAAACTTATCAACCCTCACATTCAAAAAGTATCATGGTATAGAGAAAATAAGTCATGCACATACCATCAAACTATTGGGCATGACATAGAAAGTTGTAATGTGTTAAAGGTCATAGTCCAAAATTTGTTAGATCAAGATGATATCTTAACATAACAATCAGATCATACCCATCCCCCTATAGTTCCATCCACCATAGAAAATAACATGTCTGAGTAATCTATAAAGGAGGATAGAATTGTTGATTAGGTTTAACACCACTTTCCCCCTCCATGTGAGGATGACTCTAAGAGCACAATTAATCCCATTCTATTCAAAATAGATGTGGTTCATATATCCACTTGATCCCAAACATAGGGTCACAAGACCCACAATCATGAGAAAAAAAATGTAACTATCACTAAAGCACCAGTGCCTACTAAAAATAATCCAACAACACCTACCTCTAAACCTAAGGTCTCCATTTTAGGAAAGGCAAAAAATAATAATTCTTCAGAGCTTATACAAATATCTATACTAAAGCAACTACATCAACTATTAATCAAGATGTCCTTAAAAAACTTATCCAAACTCCCCAAATCATCATGAAGCCATGATAAAAGCCTTACAGGCTATAAAAATACGAACAGATGAGCCCCAACCACTATTGACCTTCATTGCATTTCTCTAGAAACCCTTGTCCATTATGTTTCATGATTTGGAGATACCACCTTTACAAGTAGGTGCTAAGATCCTAATTTATTTATCACTACCTAAATAAATAAAACATGGATTAAAAGAGGCATGATAGATAATAACACCAATATAAACATTATCTCTTCTCATTCATTTAAACAACTTTAACTACCTAAGATAGTGGTAGCCCAATCACCTTTTATTCTATAAACCTTTAATGATATCATTTCTCTTATGTTAATAATGGTAGTACTTCACATTTAGGTAGGTATGAGAGTCCTTTCAAAATTATTATACATTATTAAAGGAGAATTTTATATAATATCCTCCTAAAACATTCTTGGATACACTTCATGCAATGCATCCCCTTAAAATTACATCGATGCATTAAATTTGAATATAAGGGCAAAATCCATAGTCTCCCAACTGACCCCCATCCCTTTAGAAACTACAACCTTACCTTTTGACCCAATGAGGTCATAATCTCATTTCAAAGTGTTACCCCATCCCTATCCATAAAAAATCCATTAGCACAACCATCCCTACATATAGACAAGGTAAGGTAACCATCAATTCTACCTTCCAATAACTTTCAATTGGAGAGTACCAATTACTAATGCTTTATACCCTCCCTAAACCATAAGAATATGGATGCCTTGATTAAAAATAGCTTATTATCCAAATCTAGGGTAAATTATTCCCTTTGGTCCACCATTCCTTCGTATCCACCTAATTTATGAAGTAATTGACCAACCTTCCATGGGCCCTTATAAACAAACATAGGCTCAAACATTCACATCCAAATTTTCATTTCTTGATAAACCCTATTTTGTAGAAACATACCTACAATAATGCACCTAGAAAGGTTTTGGTATGGGACATTACAAATAGGGCCCATATGAGGTTATATTGGGGGAGTTTAGAAAATCCCATGAGAAACATGACCTAGGATTTAGAAAAATACCCAAATCTTCCTTAAAGTTTACTCTTCCTCCCATCCTTGAAGAGGATACACCATCCTTTCCATTCGACACCCCTTCCTAAACTAATAGTCTCTTATCTATTCCACCTAATTTTGTTTAGTCAATACCATTTTCATAGAACCTTTCATCTATCAATGTGATGGTGTGGTCCTCACCATTCCTCTATCCTACCCTAACATAATATGGTAGGATTCTCCCACCATCCCTATTCTTCAGTGTCAGGATCATGAGTCCATCTTGACTCATTTAGGTGATAAAAACTCTCATATATATAAATCCCTCCCATTATAAACCTCTAGTCTTATGAATGAGGCCACCATTGATTTTAACATATGACCCCTAAAGACTCCATGCATTATTATTTCAATAAATCCATATATCCCTAAGAATATCAAGACTTCACTACATTTCTAGTTGATCATAATGAGGCATTTACTTGGTCTTATAGTGATATGCTTGGTATTGATCCTACCATCATCATCCATAGTATTGTCACATTTCGTAATACTAAGCCTATCAAGCAAAATATTTAGAAAATGCATCTTCATGTTGCACTCTTACTTAAAGAAAATATATAGTGTCTCCTATCCATTAATTTTATCCAACCTATTGATAACACTCAATGGGTATCTAATATCATCCCTATAACAAAGCCTACAGGGGCACTTCACCTTTGGACATAATTTTGAGATCTCAATCTCACTTATCCAAAATATGACTTTACTCTCCCTAATATTTATCAATTAGTCAATTTAATCATTGTCCATGAAATGTTATCACTAATGGATGATTTTTTTTGGATACAATCAGATCCTTATTACACTAATAGACCAGCATAAGTCCTCATTTATTACCCCTGAGGGATTTCTCACTATCTTGTTATGAATTTTGTCCTAAAGAATGTAGGATTTAACTATCAAAGAGCCATGACCTTTATTTTTCATGATATTATCCATAATATTTTGGAAGATTATGTAGATGACTTCCTTGGTAAATTGAATTTATGAAAAGATCACCTTTCCATTCTAAAGGTTATTTTCAATCACCTAATCCAATTTCACATCCATTTAAACTCTAAGAAATGCATTTTTGGAGTATTGATGGGTAAAATCATAGGATTTATTGTCTCTACCCATGGGATAGAAGTTGACCCCAATAAAATAAAAGCCATCCTAGAAATGCCACCTCCATATAATCTTAAGCAACTTCATAGTTTTCAAGGCAAATTATAATCTTTTTATCATTTTATATCTTAGTTATTCGATAGTTGTCAACCCTTCCATCACCTTTTATGAAAGGATATATATTTTAAGTGGGATTTTGGTTGTCAAGAGGCTTTCAAAGCTCTTAATAGATACCTTTTATTATCACTAATTCTCACCTCTCCAAAAGAAGGACAACCATTCTTCTTGTACATTTATGCTACTGACCATGCCCTTAGAACTATGTTGGCTCATCATGATGAGAAGAATAAAGAGTAGGATATGTACTATATCAGTCATACACTTGTTGAATATGAGACACATTATTATTATATTAAAAATTTATGCCTATCTCTTATTTTCATCACTACTAAACTATGACATTATCTCCTCAATCACAAACATGTGTTGTTACAAAAACTAATCCCTTGAAATTCATGCACTCCAAGCCTTATCAAAATCAATGAATGGTCAAGTGGCTTATGCTTTTGGTGGAGTTTGATTTGGAGTTTATCCATAAAAATTCTATAAAGGATAAAATTATTACTAATCAACTTGTTGAGGAACCTCTTCCTGATAGTCAACCTATTAACTATGAATTTATAAATGAATCTATAGCTTTTATGTCTCAACTTGATCGAAAATATCAAATGACTCTTTTCTTTGATGGATCCAAGTGTGAGTGTGGTGGGGTAGCTAGAATTATCCTCATTCCTCTTGGGGGGACACCTATCCCTCTATCCCTTAAACTAGATTTTGATTTCACTAACAACATGGCAGAGTATGAAGATTTAGTCATAAGTCTTCAAACTACCTTAGCCTTAGGTATTAAAATGATCAATATCTATGGTGATTCCAAACTCATAATTAATAAAATCAAAGGCATCTATCAGTGTAAAAATGATATTCTTCAGATGTATAAGACATTATCTGATCAATTTTTAGCCACCTTTGAGCATTATGTGATCCAAGCCACCCCTCTACCAACTAACAAATTTGCAAATACCATGGCCTCCCTTACCTTTTTATCCCATCCTCATCTTAAGAGTCAAAGCTATCTATTCTCATTCATTAGATTAATCAATCTAATTTTACCAAAATTGACCTCCCATCCATCCACATTATAGAGGATGATCCATTATATCTCTGGTATTCCCAGATATTTGATTATCTATCTAGGGGGATTACTCCTCTGTATCTATCTATAAATGCTAAGTGAGCCTTTTAGAATTGTATCACCCATTTTATCATACTAGGGGGTATACTTTACACAAATGATTTTGATGGCATTATTCTTCATTATCTTTAGAATAATGAAGCTACACTTGTTATTAAGGAATCTCATGATGGATCATGTGGAGGACACTTTAATGATCACACTATTGCTAAAAGAATCCTATGGTTGGGTTATTTATTGACCAAATTTGACCCTATAGGTCAAATTGGGACCCCTATAGCTAAAAACATGATTTTTATGTGTTTATGGGTCTAATATATTATGTATAAATATGTATTATTGGTTAATTGATGTCATTTAATGTTATATTAGCCTTGGTCCTTAGTCTTTTTAATCCTTTGTCTTGGGAGTCATTTTGAGGTTAAAAAATGGGCATTTAATGACTTATACAGATTTATTGGGAAGAGTGAAGGTTCCATATGGTTATGTCACATTAAATGTGTCCTAAGAGGTCTCAATAAACTATCATAATTGAAAAGTGGTAAGTTTTTTTAAATAAATGGTAGTTTTCTTGGGAAAAGAGAAGAGTTTGGAACTTACACGACTCCTTAGGAAGTGTGCCACATGGGAGAAGGTAATATAATTACTTTTAAACTTCCTTAGATCTATCTCAATTATTTACATGCTTTGGAAGTGTTAAAAAAGGCCCAAAACCATTATGCTCTTTTTTCACCCTTGTATGCACATAGAACTAGTCTTTAGGTTTGTACTTGGTATGACCAGTAGGGGAGGTTTCAAACCAAATTAATTAATAAGGTGAAATTATACTAAAATAGATTAATTTTTATAATAATATTTTAAGGAATGTTGGTCTATGCTTTAAGAACCATCCTCATGAAGTTGACTGTGCTTTTATGCTTATTATTTTATGCACTCTATAGGTTTTGATCCATTTTGGGCAAGTACATACAAACAAATTACTAAGATTTATTCTAGATTATTTTACCTTCTTTATATAATTATTTCCATGTTTATTTTATTAGGTTAATGTGTTTTTATATGCTAATCATCTTAGGTTGTAGGAGAAAGTACTTTTTTGTGTAACAAGCAAGTTTTCACCATCCTCAAGACTTTCATGATTTTATGGTGACTTAAAGGGGTTGTGTTAGTTTAATTTTCATGATTAAAATGATATTATGATTAAATTTACCTTTAAATTCCATTTTCTAAGTAATCTCCATGATAATGTAGTCATAGAACACCATATAATCAATCTGCTATATGACTATCATACTAATCAGCTAGGTGCTTGAAAAGGAAAATCATGTTGAAATGAGGCTATTTCAGTTTTTTTAAAAATACTCAAAAGTTTAATTGAGTTAATTTAAACATTTTAATAAATTACATGATCCTTGAAAGTGAGACTCAGTCTCCATTACCTACGCATACAGTCTGCCTACTATAATTCAAATATTCACCTATAGGAGTCTTGGATGATGATGTCATGCCATTATGAGAACCTTTGTAGTGGTTTAAAGTTATTAAAGGTATGATAAATTCATTTTAATTTTTTAGGATGGATATAAAATTAAAGATAGGTCTAAATTAATACATATTGTCCATATTCTTCCCATTGCCTATATATACTAAAAATCAACATCTACATGTGACTTGGTAGAGAGTTATAGTGTCATTTTGGAGTGTTGTGGCATGAGGTGAGAAATTTATTAGATTTATAATGAATTTATCAAATCATATTAGGAATAATTTAAAGTTAGAGATGGTAAATGTAAATATTGATCACTTTCTAAAATTTAATGACTATGTTTAGGAACATGGGCCCTAAATTGAGAAAATAGAGGTCCAAGGGTGTTTTGGGAATAACATATAACATGTTTGACAAGATTTTACAAGAATGTGTGTGTGTGTGTGTGTGTGTGTGTGTGTGTGTGTGTGTGTGTGTGTGTGTGTGTGTGTGTGTGTGTGTGTGTGTGTGTGTGTGTGTGTGTGTGTGTGTGTGTGTGTGTGTGTGTGTGTGTGTGTGTGTGCGTGTGTGTGCATGTGTGTGCGTGTGTGCGTGTGTGCGTGTGTGCGTTTGTGCATGTGTGTGTGTGTGTGTGTGTGTGTGTGTGTGTGTGTGTGTGTGTGTGTGTGTGTGTGTGTGTGTGTGTGTGTGTGTGTGTGTGTGTGTGTGTGTGTGTGTGTGTGTGTGTGTGTGTGTGTGTGTATGTGTGTGTGTGATATTTTTATAATATAACATAGAAAATTACCTTGAAAAGTTTGAAGGATAGGGGGTTAGTGAAGGAGGGTGATTGAGAGGCCTAAAATTGCCCATAAAAACACTAAAACTAGGTAGTGACATCTACATGCTTAATCCTAAGAGAGACCTTTTTTCACCAAGGTTGCAATTTAGACCTTGCCTCTATGGTTAACGGGTTCTAATAGTTTAAATTTATTTTTTTGAGATAAGAGATCATTATTATGAAATAATATAATTTGTCTTACCTCTCATGTACACCTACAGGTGTTCACTTTTGAGCATTCACCTATAGTAGACCCTAGTTTTTAACCCATTCATGAAGTGAAATTCAAGCATGGATATATAATATAGGTGGTTTAAGGATAAATAATAACTATTTAAATGGTTTAAGGGAGTTTATAAATAATATATAACACAAGTTTCATATATGTAAGGCACATACAGGCCCCACACAGTCAGTTGTAGTTGATTGTGGGGGGTAGAGAGCAGAAAGGTTGAGATTCTTGGCATGGACTCAACTCAATATGAAATGAGTAGTTAAAAAAATAACCAAGTGACGTTGGGATATATCAATATTCTCATGACACTATCAAACAACACCTAAGAAAATTTCATCTATAGGCATGGTATCAAAGAGCAAGACAAAATCAAGATTTTATGCACACAATCTTGACTAGTTAGGGTAGTGGAAGAAGTATGGAGGGAATTTAAGTGTTAAAAGGACTTATAACACAATAATAATTACCATTAATGTATATATAATCTATTCATTATGAAATAAAAGTAGAGAGAGGACCCTTTCAAATGCAATACACAGTCTTGATGAAAATCTTGCATACACAATACTCTTTTGGCATGGTCTATTTTGGGTTTTAGAGCCTTTTGAGAGTCAAATAACCTGACTAAGGGATGGTTTTTTGTGTATATAATATATAAAACTTGGATGATATTTTAAAAAATTCAATTAGTCTAGGAAAATAGGGGAATTAACCTCTATTTTGTCTCAGATAGAGGGTACTTTCTCCATGCATAAACCCTACAATCTTGAGGGATGGAGAGAAATGGATAGGTAAAGAGATGTTTGAATTTTGATAGAAGTGTGGAAATATGAGGGACATATAAAAAAACATGAGGAACACTTCACAGGTGGAGGGAACTCAACAAGTGTTCCAAACCTACAAGAGTTGTAGTTAGACCTAAGGGCAAGGTTTTCAAAATAATAGATCAATCTTTCTATTTCTCTCAACTATTTCATCAATATAGTTCTCTCTCTCTCTCTCTCTCTCTCTCTCTCATTCTATAAAAACTAGCCATTTTGGCCATTGTAACTTATGCTCCACCTGAGTATGGTGAAACCCTACTCATTTGCATACCAGTTGATCAATAAGACTACTAATTTTTTACCTCTTCATGACTATTTATATATTTTTCTACTTGAATTTTGGATCTTTCTTAGTGAAGACTATGGATTCCTTAGTATGTTATCTCATTATTTGATCCTATTTGTAATTAGAAAGATTCTTCTTGTAGGGAATGTAAAGTGTTATGGGAAATGTCAAGGATTGAGTGAGTTAATAAAATACTAGTTTAATTCAAGGCCTCTTGTGTATTCATCCTAGATTTTCACATTCATCCATAACCTCATAATGTAACATTGATGTGAGAAGATGCAAATTGAAGGAGTGTATGTTTGGTTACTCCTTTATTCTCAGGTGTAACATGCTACTAGTTAGAAGTCATCATATTATTTTGTGTATCACCTCCCTTAGAATATTTTTATTTTATTTATTTCTCTCCCTTTCCCCCCAAATTTTAGGTTTAGTAGTGATCAAAATTAGTACATAAAGGGACCTATCCCTATCTAGAGATTCACCTCATCCTTAGGCTACCCACAAGACTAGAGGTGTTTAAATTATACCACTTGGATGAGGAGAGCTTAAATATCTCCTCAAAGGGTGAAAATCCAAGTGATAAAACTCTTATTTACCCACTTTAAATTAATATTTCTATGAGTATGTTAAGAAATGAATCAAGTATTATCAACACACTAACCTATCCCATATCCCTAGCCAAGCCTTACAGGTTGCTCAAGACTTTTGGCCTTTATCTCAGTGGGGGCTTGATATTATTAGACAAATTAATCATAAATAATCCCAAAATCATGGGTTTATGATTACCACCACTAATTAATTTACTAAGTTGGTAGAGGCTATCTCCCTTATCTTGAGCAAGTAAAATCATTGATTTCATTACTCAACATATCATTTGTCACTTTTGCATCCCTTATAAGATCATCATAGATAATGGAAAATATTTTAAGAATAAAAAGTTTCAAGTGATCTATGACTATTTTAATATTAAGCTCAATTTCTCCTCACCTTACTATCCCCAAGCTAGTGGTCAAGTTGAGGCATCTAGCAAAACTCTAGTCAAAATCCTAACCAAAGTAGTCAATGAATTAGGAAAAAATTAGCACTTGTATGTTCCCTATGCCTTATGGGCTTATCAAAATATTATTAAAACACCTAAAAGTGCTACACCTTTCTCTCTCATCTACGGTATTGAAACTATCCTTCTTATTTAAGTTCAAATTCCATCCCTTTTCATCTCCCTAAAGGATATCATTTCTAAAGATTATTTCCATCACGAGAGACTAACCCAATTTGAAATCTTAGATGAGCATCACTCAGCTACCCTTGATGATCTACATGTATATCAATAAATAATTAAAAATTCTTATAATAAACACTTAAAGCAACATGAATTTAACATTAGTGATCTTGTCTTAAAATAAAATTAGCATGTAACTAATATGGAAAAAAGCAGAAGGGGAAAATTTGATCCAAATTGGCTCAGACCATATATCATCACCCATAAATATGGATTTGGGGCATATCATTTAGCCTCTCTTAATGGAAAATTAGAGTGAAAAAATCTTAATGCCTTGTTTCTATGTCCTTTCCACCGCTAATCAATCTTAATCACTTTGGTTAGCCTAGTATATTTTTTAGGTTTCATATCCCTCTTACTCTTATACCCAATAATGATATCTAGAGACATGTTGTTATCTAGAATCTTTACCTATTATTAACCTTAAATATGAATACCCTATCTCTATTCATAGCATCTTATAATGGGATAATCTTCACCTATTATAAGAAGGAACACCAAGTCATTATTCCCTAAAGTCCTTCCTTATCACTAACTTCATTTTGAGAATAAGTGTTCTATCTTTTATATCAAAGCTTTGGGAAATTATTATAGGATACCTAAAACCAATCCATGAAATAAAAATAAAATTAGGATAAAAAATCAAAATTGAAACATCTATAAAATTAAAATCAAAACAAAGTTATTAGACTACTCCCTTGAATGACATCTATACTAAATTCACAAAATCTGCAAAACTATATGACATATCAAAAGCCCAAACTTATCCCTTGAAGGATAAATATTTCAAAAAATCATATCTTAATACATAAACCAATCCTTCTAAGGATGGCTACCGTGCATAATGGATCCCTATAAATCTTCCCGCATTGATCAAATTTCTTAATTTTGTAGACTTCTTGCATTGATCAGTTTACATGGATTAGTACACTAGGATTCTACGTTAACCCTTAGTTTGGGGTATTTAAGATGGAAACACCTTATTCTTAGAACCCATTTTTATCACATCCTAAAATCAAATCAATTATATCCTAAACTTAGTTCATCTAAAGTTGTTAAAACTTTTATTAGCACTGATTTAAGGATGCATGTGCATTACTTTTGATGATTTTCCTTGGGTCTTGGTACAAGTCAATAATGAGCATTAAGTCTTTTATAAATTAAATTAATCATCAAAATTATATCCATATTAAACAAATGTCCAAATAAATATATATAAATAAATTAGTATAATCCATTAATCCATAAATCATAATCCATAAACCATTACAATTATGATCCATAATAAGTAATCATGATCCATAACCCATAATCCATAATCACATATTGCATAAAATCTTCCAAATCACTAATCAAATAATAGAATACCCATCTATAAATCCATAAAAAATACATTAAATCATAATCACATAATCATAACCATATCCATTTTTGTTTTAAACATTAAATCCATCACATCCATATATCCATAATCCATATAAATCATATTCCTTTTAATCACAAAACATTAAATCTATACATCACAATCATAATCCATGAATTTCATAATTTAACTCATCTAATCACATCACATAAAAACTGATAATCATAATAATCTAATCTAATCCATAACATTAAAACCATCACATGTTAAAACCCATAATATAATTGCAAACTATAAATCCATAATTCATAAAATGCTAAATCCATCCTTAAATATATAATCCATAAAATCTATAACCATAAATCTATAATCCATTGCATCATATAAACCATAAACAATGTACACATCTATAAAATAATCCATAAATAGCTAATTCCATAACATCCATAAACATAATAATCCATCCATAAGCATAATCATCCATGAATCCATCAATCACATAATCGATAAAAAATGATATATATACATATTAAAATTTAATATACATCAAGATGTCTATATACATGTCCATGATTATCTACCTAGTATAATTGAAGAGATATACATGTAAAACTATTGTATGGACTCCAATCTACTAAGGTGGATACTCAATAGATCTCCACCCCCATCCCCACCCCCATATCTATCCCTATCTCTCCTCCATGTAATACTCCCTATGTTGATAGAATATATGTGAGTAAGCCTAAGGACCTACCTTGTGTGGCTCTATAGGTCATGTAGCAAGGAGTCTTTGGTATCTAATATAGGAAAATACACTCATAATATCTTAGCTCTACTACTATCTCCTTATAGTGATTCATACTCACTATCCCTTTTGGCCTCATGCTCAGCCCCACCATCTCCCTAATCACCTGCACTAAGGACTCCCTCTCCTCCACCCTCCTCCTAAGCATCTCTAGCTCTACCCTATACCTATCTTGATCCTATACCACCATGCCATGACTCAGCTATAAATAATCAAATCCAACCTATAAAGTATGCATCTAATCCTACATTGTATCCCACTCCACCCATGTTATAGTTAATGTTCCCTATGTTACAATTAGCTGTCTATCTAAATAGGCACATCATTATATAAGTATGTCACTCTCTATAATCAAATCAACAACATATATCTCCTCTTCCTCTATCTCCTCCTTATCTCTCCCAACCCCTCCCGTAAATACCTTATCACTTATCTCATCCCTAGTCTCATCCCTCATCTCCTCAAAATTAAAATCCCCCTCCTCCTCCTCTACATCTTCCATCTCATCCTCTCCTCCCTAGCATGGTTCAACCACACTATCCTAATATTCCCCCACTACTCTATCCACCAAGTTGTATATGCAGGAGTGCATCTTGCATCCTCTAAGTCCTCCCCTATTGGCACATAGTCCTCATCTACTAGGATGTCTCCCATCACTAATCTTGGTAGATATCACTTTGTCTCATCTTTCTTATATATATGTGGGGCCCATGGTATATCCTATACCAAACCAAAATTTCCCACACTCAACCAAAATGGAGATACTCCCACTGATACCTCCTCCTTGTAACCCATCACTCCCTCCATATCCCAACCAACTCTACCTCCATCCTTGGCTACTTAGGAAATCATAGATAGGTCCTCCATATGATATCTATCACCCTTAACCCATCTAAGACTCTCTTATAGCAATCAAAATATTTGATAATACCATCTATGCATCTACATTCTAGATTAACCTTCCACCATAAGAAGGCCATGCTATAGTTGATCGCATACCACCATATCCATAGGGTACCTATGGGCCACACTATCTAAATGTGTTCATAATCCCAACATTTTAGTATCATTATAACATCTAATCCATATCTCTTATGGGTCATCTAACCCTAGAGCTCCTTGTATATCTATGATAGTAAAGTGGGCCCATGTAAAAATATTATAATGTTTGAACATATTTGCAACAACTCTAGTCAAGTCTCATGGAAATATCCCCCTCTTAAATTTGGGAATGCATAGCAGGAGATCACCAACATCATTATCATCCAAATTTCTCTCCCTATTGTGTCTGCATAGTAAATGGATAAAAAATGAAACCTTGATAATAAATATAATACCATCTACATCATTTCTATAAAATCATATAAAATTTACTTTGTGGCCCTACTCATCTATAAGTACTATGGGTGCTCTTTGCATCAAAATTTATAATATCATATAAATTTCCTCCTTAATGATGGTCATCTCACTAGTCAGCAACCAAAAATTCCTAGTAGTGACATCCTATAATTATATCAATGCCACCAAAAATCTAATATCTCTTTGGATGCATTAGTAATGATGTACCCCTCCTAATCCTAGAACCTCCAAGTAGGCCTAGTCATCATCACTCAGTCACACTAATAGATCCTCTAGTAATGGTATAAATTGATACTATAATTATAATAACACTCATGCCTATAATCAATATCTCTTATAAACCTAAAAATTTCCTAAAACCTATAACTTAGCCTAAAGCCCTATCTATATCCTAAGCCCATTACACTTGGTGTGAATTGGTTTTGATTGCCTATGGATTGATGTTCTTTTAGATCAACATCATTTCAATGAAATGATGTTGATTCCCTATGAATCATCATTAATTCACTATGGAATTGAAACTGATTATATAGTGTCATTCTTAAATAATCTACCCTAACTTTAAATCTTAAAAATACTAAAAATATTTAAAACTTCAAAAAAAATTGAAATAAATAACAAAATACATGACTTGCCTCATCAGAGGACCGTCATCATCATCGTGAACCACTACCATTAGCCACCATCTTGTCTTATGGTAATCTCATCATTTGAGCTCTCAAGCATTGTTTGGGGTCTCTTAGATTTAAAATGAGCTCTTTTATATTGTAAATATTATCATTGATGTGAAATTGTAATCATAAATTTTATTAAGGAAATTAATCATGAAAATAACAATCATATATTTGTGTGGAATCGAAGATAAATCAACAACCTAATCGGATTAAAGAGATAATTATGGTGAAGGTGTCAAGGCATTTTTTAAGGCTAAAATGGTCCCTAACTTTAGTTGACCTGATTTCTAAGAAGTCATTCCACCTTTGGGAAGACTTGTGACCATTCAAATGGACCCTTTCATTTGAAGAGTTATGACCTTAATTTATGGCTTTCCATGGGTTATAAATAAGTACATAATGAGTGGAAAGTTTGTAGATTTGAAATTGGAATAAAAGAAAGAAGAGCAAAAATATTTGAAAGTAGATTTTTGTGAGAATATTTAAAATAAAAACAATCAAGTATAAGGTAGATCATAATAGCAAAAACACTCAAGTGTAGATCAAATCAAAAGGAGATAAAGTAGTGCTTTATCATTTGTTGTGTTAACAAAAAATCAAAGATAGAAGAGTGATTATTTTTAGAAGGTTGGTGCTTTCTTTTTGAAGAGATTGGTGTCTTTTTCTGAGTTGGTGATCATTTAAAGGGGTTCATTTTCCTATAGGTTAGTGCCTACAAAATTATATTTGGGGTTGGTGCTCTAGTAGGTTGGTGCTTATGAATATTTATATTGAGAAATAATTCTCTGTGGTTTCCTTCCAAAAGGGTTTCCACATATATCTGGTGTTGCTTTGCATTGTGTTATCTTTTATTGTGATTTAATTACTTTGAATATCTTAATTGGAATAAGTGAATAACTTTTATAGATGAAAAGAATATATAATAGTGATTTAACCCCCTCTAAGTATTATCATGTGCTCAACAATTGGTATCAGAGTGGGTTCCTTTAGAAATAGGTTAACTGCTAGAAGGTAGATTTTACAATCACACATAGATGGATCAAAAGTTCAAGATGGATTTTCAACTAATAAGGCACCATTATCTAATGTTATAAATTATACATTATGGAGCATAAAAATGAATACATATCTAATGGCTCTTGGGTTTGATATTTGGCAAGTAGTAGTAACTAGGTACCAAACACCATCAATTCCACCAATAGATATTATTATAAAGAAGGATAGTGAGAATAATTATAAAGAAATGAATGCAATTCTATGTGGCCTTTCAGAATTACAATTCATAAAAGTCATGCAATGTGATTCTGTAAGAGAGATTTGAAAAAACTTAAAATTATCTATGAGGGTGATAGCAAGGTAAGACAAGCAAAATTCCAAACTCATAGGAGATAATTTGAGAGTTTAAATATGAAGATAGAAGATAACATTAAAAGATACTTGATCCAGGTTGATGAAATATTCAATTTTATTCAAGGACTTAGATAAATCATGGAAGAGTCTACAATCTTCCAAAAGGTGCTAAGATCCTTACTATTGAGGTTTGATGTGATAGTCTATGTTGTTGAATAAATGAAAGATTTGGATAAATAAAAGATGGATGAGATGCATGAAATCCTCACATTATATGAAATAAGGATATAATCTAAAATACCATCAAAAAGAGAAGTAGAATTCAAAGAATCAAATAAGGAGAAAGTCAAGGAACCTGAGACAAGTGATAACTGAAATAGCGAAGAAGAAGAAAAGGAGGATCTATTCATTCAAAAGATAAAGAAAGGTTTGGTAAAATATAAAGGTAAGTTACCATTAAAATGTTCTAATTATGGTAAGATTGGTCATTTTGAAGCTAAGTTCCTAGATAAAGATAATAATGATGAAGAGGAAAAGAAACTAAAATTCAAGAAGGGATTCAAGAAAAATAAATACAAGAAGAGATTTAATAAATAAAATAAAATCTTATACTCTAGGAGGAACTCTACCTCATCTAAGGAAAGTGGAACTAGTGCTTTTGATAATGACAATGAAGAAACATTGTTCATGACCATAGAATATAATGCTTCCACAAGTAGAAATAACTTAGAGGAAGAAGAAGATGAAGGTGAGGTAAATCTCAAAGAAGATATTATTTGTGCCTTAAGAGAGATAAAATATCTTTAAAAAAGAACATGAAATAAAATCTTCTAGTTCAAAAATATGAAAAAGAGAATCAGGACTCATAAGCCAGAATATCACAAGGTCTTGATGAATCAAAGAAGATAATTACTAATCTAAAAGTCCAAATTCAAGAGGCAAATAAAATTGAAGAAGATCTAATGGATCAAATAAATAAGAAATTAGAAGACTATGAAATGTGTGAATCTTATATTTCTATTTTAAAAAGGGATCTAAAAAAGGTGAATACTAAATTAGCAAGTTACTTGAAATTTTAGAAAAGAACCCAAGTTTTGAATAAATTTTTAGAGAGTCAAAGATCACCATCTAATAAGCCAAGCATTAGGTATGAGAAGGAAAAGATAAATTTAAAATATATGTTTAAACTCTTAAGGAACCTATGAAAAAGGATACCAAGAAGGAAGAAGGCTAGAATACAAAAACCAACTCTATCAACAAAGAAAGTAAAAGAAAACAAAACTTCAAGAGACCACTTTCTCCAATATATACAAATAAAACTAGGTTTGGTAATTATTTTTATGGATATTTTTATTATTGCAATCATTTTGGTCATAAGAAGTTAGATTTTAGAAAGAGACCCAAGGATATTGAAGTCAGGAGTAGAAACAAGGGAACCTATGGAGCTTTAAATAAAAACTATAATTTATTTGCTCCCATATCAAACTTTGATGAAGAATATATAGTCTATTACAAGTAAAACAACTATGGACATATAACATGATATTGTAGAAGTGTTTTGAAAATTTTAAGACAAAATCAGAAGTTCAAGGCTCTAGTGATAAATAAAAGGGAACCAACAAAGACTTGGAAGAAGAAGCAAGAAGAATCCATGATTATTGAAATAGCATTTCATGCTAGAGACTAAAGACAACAATGGTTCATTGATAGTGGATGTTTAAGACACATGACTAGAGATAAAAGAAATTTTATCTCATTAAAAAATTCCAATGAAATTATGGTAAAGTTTGAAGACAACATTACGACTAGAATAATAAGAAAAGATATGTGAAGTCTCGATAATGGAAAAACCAAAATAGAGAATGTGTTATATGTGGAAGGGTTAAAGCATAATATTCTAAGTGTGATCCAAATGTGTGATCAAGGACACACTCAACTTATTTTCTAAATGTTGCAAGATCATAAAAAGAGACATAAGAGAGTTAATTGCAGAGGCTCATAGGACAATAAATAATATATGCATGCTTATAGAAGTCAAAAGAGAGAAGTGTTGTTTGAGTCAAGTTTAAGAAAGTTGGCTATGGCATAGTAGAATGGGCCATATAAATTTTCATAACCTTGTGATTATTATTAAGAACAAAGACATCAATCATGCTTTGTAAGCAATGGCATCATGGGAAGCAAACTAGGACAAGATTTAGAATGAAGGAATATTCCACCACAAATAAATTAGAGCTCATTCATATAGATTTGTTTGGATCCACTAGAATGAAAATTATACAATGTGAGAGGTATTTTATGCTATTAATTGATGATTATACTAGAATGACATGGGTTGAATTTTTGAAATAAAATTTTGAGGCCTTTAGAAAATTCAAAGCATTAATTGAAAATGAAAATAGTTTAAGGATCAAATTATTAAGGTAAATAGAGGAGGTGAGTTCATGTCAAATGAATTCATTGAGTATTGTGAAGACCATGGGATAAAAAGATAGTACTCAGTTGTAAGAACCCCAAAGTATAATGGGGTATTAGAATTAAAGAATAAGACTATCTAATTAATAGTTGAGATAATGTTGAATGAATCTAAGTTATTAGATAAATATTGGAAAGAAGAAATCTACACAATTATATATATATCCTAAATAGAGGGTAGATCAGAGTCAATAATGATAAGACCCCACATGAGTTATGGATGGGAGAACCAACTTCCATCAAATATTTAAAAGTATTTAGAAGTAAGTGCTTTATGAAGAGGACTGAAGATGATTTGGGAAAATTTGACTCAAGAGCCAATAAAGGATTTTTTTTGGGATATTCCACCAAAATAAAGGACTACAAACATTATAATAAGAGAACACAAACTAATGTAGAAAGTGCCAGTGTTAGAGTAGATGAAACTAGAACTCAAAAGGCAAGTAATACATTAGATGAACCAAATATCATTGAAGAAGAAGATGTTTAAGTAGATAATATGTATGAACAATAATGGCAAGATGCCAAGGCACCATATCATTTCATTTAGAATAACCATGTTAAAAGCCAAATCATTGGTAATAGAGATGTTGGAGTACAGACTAAAATAAGGATTATAAGAAATTTTGATTAAGTAATTTTTTATTTTTTATCTAAAATATAGCCTAAGAATTTTTTAGAGCTAAACCAAATTGAGAATAATAAGACATGGGAACTAGTACCCAGACTGAAGGATCATAATGTGATCACCAATAAATGGGAATACGAGAACAAACTAAATGAGGATGGTTAAGTGATTAAAAAAAATGCCCAAATTGTATGCAAAGGATATGATCAAATAAAAGGTATTGACTTTGAATAATCCTTCACTCACATAGAAATATTAGCATCAATTAGAATATTTCTTGACTATTTTTTTTCAAGAACTTCAAGGTATATCATTGGATGTAAAATCTACTTTTATAAATGGTTAATTAGACAAGGAAATGTACATCAAGTAACCAAATGGATTACTTCTATCAAAAGATATAAAATATGTATGAAAATTAAAGAAGTCCTTGTATAGATTAAAGCAAGCCCCCAAAGCTTGGTATTCAACACTTGAAAAGAATCTACAAGACCAAGGATTTAAGATAGGATTTGTTGATAGTAATTTGTACATCAAAACTAAAGGTGAGAATCAGTTAATTATTTTAGTTTATGTTGATGATATAATATTTGGAGGAGATAGTGAGAAATTGTCCAAAGGATTCATCAAAGACATGCAAAAGGAATTTGAGATGTCCATGCTTGGTGATCTATCATTCTTTCTTGGATTGAAAATATCTTAGTCTAGTGAAGGAATATTCATCTCCTAGACAAAGAATTTTAAATAAATGTTGAATAAATTTGGAATGGAAAACTGTGCACCAATTGGCATGCCTATGTCTATAATAAATAAGTTGAGTAAGGATGATGAATTATTGAATATAGATCAGTCCCTCTATACATCAATGACTAGAAGTATTTTTTACATAAAAACATCCAGCCCATATATCATGCAAGTAGTGGGCATGGTAGAATGCTATTAGGTAACTCTTAAAGAAACACATGTGCAAAAAGTGAAGTGGATATTAAAATATATGAAAGGGACCTTGGAGTATAGATTATGGTACCCTACAGGGAAGGATTTCACTTTGGTAGAATATACAAACTTAGATTAGGTAAGATGACTAGATGATAGAAAAGCACAAGTGGAAGAGTATTTTTCTTTGGAGATAGCCTAGTGTCTTGGCTAATAAAAAGAAGAATTTAGTTTCTTTATCCAAAATAGAGGTAGAGTACATATCATTAGTATTATGTTTTACTCAGATTATTTAGATGAAATACACACTTCAAGACATCAAGGTAGAATATGATCATCTAATTTCAATATACTATGACAACACCAATGTTATCCACATCTCAAAGAATCTATGATACATTCTAGAAAAAATCACATTTAAATTATATACCATTTCTTGTGAGATCAAGTTGTAAAAAAATAGGTAAAATTGGAATATATTACCACCATAGAGTAGATAGAAAACATTTTACCAAACCACTTCCAAAGGACACATTTTAATATCTATATGAGAAGTTGGGAGTTGTCTCTTTTGCTTCCTACCACTGAAGGGAAGTATTGATTAAGGGGGAGATAAGCATTGTATTATCTAACTTTTGGGTAGTCCCTTTGCAATTTATTTCAAAGGGGGAGAAGTGTGAAAAGAGGGAGTCATAGAAAGGGGGAGATATAGAAAAGAATATCTTTGACAAAATAAATAGTATCGCAAGGGGAGAAGATTTAGTACGTGGTTTCCATCAATGATAAAGGGGGATATTTTTGGAAATATTTCATTGATGTCAAAGGGTAATCATAAATTTGATTGAGGTAATTAATCATGCAAATAATAGTCATATCTTTATGTGGAATCAAAGATAAATTAACTATGTCTAATGGGATTAAAGAAATAATTATGGCAAATGTTTTAAGGTAGTTTTAAGGCTAAAATGGTTCCCAACTTTGGGAGACCTGATTTCGAAGAATTCATCCAATCTTTGGGAGGAGTTGTGACCATTCTAATGGACCTTTTCATTTGAAAAGTCACAACCTTAATTTTTGGCTTTCCATAGGTTATAAATAAGTGCATATCAAGTGGAAAATCTGTACATTCTAAAGTGGAAGAAAAAAAAGAAGATAAAAAATATTTGAAAGTAGATTTTTGTGAGAATATTGAAAATAAAAACCAATAAGGATAAGGTAGAGCATAACAACAAAAACACTCAAGTGTAGATCAAATAAAAAGGAGATAAATTAGTGTTATATCATCTATTATGTTAAAAATAAATTAGAGATAGAAGAGTGATTCTTGTGATAAGGTTGGTGCTTTCATTTTGAAGAGATTGGTGTCCTTTGCTGAGTTGGTGCTTAGCGAAAGGGATTGGTGATATTGTAGGTTGGCCTATAAAATTATATTTGGGGTTGGTTATTTAGTAGGTTCATGCCTAAAAATATCTATATTGAGAAATATTTCTCTATGGTTTTGTCTTGAAAGGTTTCCACATATATCTAGTGTCACTTTACATTGTGTTATCTTGTGTTGTGATTTGATTTATTTGAATATCTTAATTATAATAAGTGATTAAGTATTAGAAAAGAAAATAATATATAATATTAATTCACTAGACTCTTAGTATTAGCATGTGATCAACATTTTATACATAAACTTACTTATATTCCTAAAATTATATCGGCATCGATCCATTCTAGATCAGTGCCATTCAGTTGGATTATCATTGACTCATTTTAGATTGGTACTGATTGGCTCCTTTTTACACTACTTGTACTCTCATGTACATCCAATATTGATCTTTAGCTATTCATATTTCCTTGCCATATTTAACCTATTATTCAATCCACACCATTTTTATTTTTTGTATTTTGACCCCTTAATGGTCCCATAACCTACATAAGGCATGTATTCTTTTGGGTATCTCCCCTTAGCAGGTCTTGAGAGTACATTATCCCTTGAGAAAAGTTGTTTATAAGTAGCTCACACATTATATAACACACCAAATTCTTTAGTAAGCCAAACCTATCCTTTTTTTATCTTTTTTATCCTTTGTTAAGCCCACCTATTCATAATTGTGGCATCTGGTTATCGAATTTGCCTTGGGGCATCTCTGCCTATATTATCTTCCATCCTGCTAGTGCAAAACATATGCTTGATGTTATGAATCCATGTTTATTAGAACCTATCTATTATTTATCCATCCCACCCATTTTTAAAACCCATTACCTATTATTTTTCCTCTTCCAACTCCTAGTTTGAGGGGGGATACTTCCTCACATAAACATGGGAAAGTGGACCCTTCATAGTTTTTGTCTTACGACACATATCCCATACCACTACATAAAAAGGGGGAAATGTAGACACTATAATTTTTTACCCCTAAGGATGATTAATTAGGTGTCATAGTCCCTATTTATTTAAATCCTTAAATAAACCCTATCCTAAAGTTTATATTATTTACCATTTACTAGCCCAATAAATAATCTGTAATCTTACCCCTTTATAATTCCCAACCTCCTAAAACTAATAACCTAGGAATGTAAGTGTATAATTAATTCACCCCATGTGGAATCATTAAGAAAAACTCCACCCATTCCTAAAATATTCTCATCCATGGTTTAAAAAAGGCTCCATTTTAGGGGAATTGATGATGATTCCCTAAGATCAGTGTCAATTCTCTATATTAGCATTAATCCATATATACACAGCCTCTATATACATTCACAATAGAATAAAAACATTGAGATCCTTGAATTACTATTTGAATTCCTTGAGACTTTTATGAAACTCATAATGACACTCTACTAGATCTTCAACTCATTCAATAACAGCCTCTATACAATCATAACTACAACCTTGCTTGTGTAATATGACCATTTTATTCCTAGTTGATGAAAGGTAAGTACTACATTTCATTTTATCATTGTCTTTCCAATCATCAGTTATTTATCTATCCTTTTAATTAGTAAAACATAATTAACATCCCTCATTGTCTATTTAATCCATTTTTGTTATCAAATCTACCCCATTTGTATTCTCTATTTATTAAACTCAAACATAGAGAATTGATGTCAATTCATTAAATCAACACCTATTCTATAAATCAACATTGATCTTATTAGGATTAGCATAAATTTGTCACATTTAATACATAGGATCCAAGACCTTAAGATTTTGTTTGAAATCCTTATTCTAATTACTATCATTTGAAAATGGCTTTCTCCTTGTAGATGACTTTACCTAGTTTAGTTCATGACATGACTAGCATTATTATTCTCCATATAGTGCCTCAACCTTTATTTATAGATCATATCAATATATCCTTTGAGTTATCCATTTGTGCCATCACCTATGCACCTTATCATGAATCCTATGAAGAATCATTATCTATTATTCAAGATGATGTATATTTTACTTTTGCTTATTGGAAATAATACTTTATTTACATTATTGAATTAATTGAGGAGGAAAATATGGATTAGCATTATCATCACATCATTTATCTATTTATAATTTATTATGCTATTATTTCACTTAATTAAATAAATAGTGGATTGACATCCATCGAATGAAGTGTACCACTTCCTATAACTGAGATTTGATTAGATAATCCACCCATCTCTTTATTAATCTATTTTTGCCAAGTTTTCACATGTGTGCATGTTATCCTTCCCAACCAAAAAGGAGTTTTCATTGTCACTGAATTCAAAGTGGTGCATAAACATATTCCAATCCATATGTATCAATGTAAACCATATTATTTTGAGTTTTTAATAATTCATATTTCACTTTAAAGAAAATAAAAAACTACTTAAACACTTGATTAGCCTTGGATTCCCATTTAAGGGGATGGTTGGGGAAGAAGTTAAAACAAATGGGTCCTTGAAAAAGAGAGTAAGAATAAAGAATGAGAGAAATATACTAGCTTGAAATTATAAGAAAGGATAAATTATGGATGAGTCTCCAAAGAGGGAAATCTTGGTTTATCTCAATAATGTGCCCTAGTAAGTAGATATGATTGTTGATTCAAGGAACTACCCTAGTAAGGTGAATTTGACATTGATCAGTCTAAATAGTTTTCTCGAATAAGGAAGATTTTTTGTTTTGATAAATGATAATGAGGTAATTGATTAATTGGCTAGAGGATATTAGACAAGGATTTCCTTTTTCTTCAACATTCCCTATGAGACTTATAGAACTTGATTTTTGATGCATCACTGAATGATATCTACCATGAAATGAAACACCATGATGACTAGGCTATAATGTGCATAAGGACTAACCCATAATATAATAAAAATTTGAAATAATTCAATAATGATAAAAACCATGATAAACATGTTTTCATATGCCAATATAGGGACTCAAGTATAAATGCATAATAGGAATCACCATATGATGACCTCTCCAGCATAAGGGACTGAGTTGAGGAAACAATAGAAAAATACAAAAAACAAATAAGCAAAGAAGTTATCAAACACAAACTAAAAATAAAATCAATAAAAAACATCATGTTTCTCAAGAAGAAAAATAAATAAATGCACCAATAACAATAAAAAAAATCATTATTAACAAACACAAATGCACCATAAAATAATAAATTAGTTAATCATTTGTGCGTGTGTGAATGTAAGGTGTTAATCTTGGATATTTTTCCCCTAATATCTAGAGGACAAATAAAAGGTCAATATGAAAACCTAGATGGGAGGGGAAAAATAGAAAATTGAAATAATGCACCAATGATAAAAACCATGATGAACATGTTTTCATATGCAAATATAGGGACTCAAGTATAAATGAATAATAGGAATCACCATATGATGACCTCTCCAACACAAGGGACTGAGTTGAGGAAACAATAGAAAAATATAAAAAACAAATAAGCAAAGAAGTTATCAAACACAAACTAAAAATAAAATCAATAAAAACATCATGTTTCTCAAGAAGAAAAATAAAGAAATGCACCAAAAACAATAAAAAAAATCATTATTAACAAACACAAATGCACCATAAAATAATAAATTAGTGAATCATTTGTGTGTGTGTGTGTGTGTGTGTAAATGTAAGGTGTTAATCTTGGATATTTTGTCCCTAATCTCTAGAGGATAAATAATAGGTCAATATGAAAACTTAGATGGGAAGGGGGAAATAAAAGAAAAAGGAAGGGGTGGTTGAGATATCTCTAAATTCCCTATGAAATTTGACATTGTTTACATAGTCAAATGGACTTCAATCCAAATGTAGTTCTCTTGGGGATGTGGGAAAAAACAAAATTGATGATAAATAAGAGATTTTATTATAGAATAAGAATAGGAAAGGTACACTTAAAAAATGGTGAGAGTGTTAAGATAACTTAGGAAAATTAGAATGGAAATAATATTAGCTAAGTTGACCTGAAATGCTCCATTCATCCAAGTGTTACTTACATAGTCCATGTGGACCTCAGGGCAATGTAGTTCTCCTAAAAATGGAGGGCAAATGAAGGAATGGAAATAGTAAATTAGAAAAGACAATTGTTTGGATAAGGGGCTTCCACTTATAAAATATAGTAAAACATGCCATATAGAATAAATCCAAAGGCCACTAATGGACATGATGATAAAATAAGCAAATATTTTATGGTTTAATATCTCTCATGGAGATTTTAAGCCCCATTTTTAAACTTCTTGATTTTTAGGCTATTTTTTAAATTTTGGCATCTTAACTCGGTGGAGGATTACAATATGTATAATACTTTAACTTGAAAAAAGGTGAGAGCATGGCATAGGTTACTTGAAAAATGGTACATGAGTGGCTTAGTTTGTTCACAAAATGGAAAGAGTGTAAAAATTATTATTAAAAAATGGCAAGGGCATGGATTAAATTTCTTAAAAAATTATGAGAACATGGCTTAAGTTACTTATAAAATGGTGAGATCGTGGAAAATGGGTGATCGTGATAACCTTATAAATTAAGTGATACCTACATAGTCCAAATGGACCTCAAGTCAATGTAGTCAAACCTTATTGGAAGATACTTTAGATCAATAGTAGGGTTGAAAATATGAATGGCATATGAATAGAAAAAGTAGTACAAGATTTAACAAGAGCTAAAGGATGCATTTAAAATACCATTATATATGGAAATCATGCATAAGCTACTCTAAGATACATCCTATTTTATGTGTTGATGGTGACCAAATTTGAATAAGTTACTTGAAACTTTATCAAAATTTTGGCATTTGAAATTGTTTATTGTACTTATGAACCAAAATCAAGATTAGGATTGGTAATAGGATGAGAGAATAATATTAGGATGGAATCATTTAGAATTTTTATGAAAGGAGGGTATTTTTAGGTAATTCTCCAAAGCAAGGGTCCTCATAAATAATGGTCAAGAAACTCTAGTTTAAAAATGCTTGAGATGCTAAATATTCTTGGGCTCATCTAACACTTCTCCATCTAGTGTAGCCTATCTATATTCCCTATATCCATAGTTAGTTATGATGATGAATGTGCCTAGGTAATTAGGTTTAAACTTTCCCTTATTTTGATAGGTGGAATTGGTATTATTTTGGTTTTATTATAGGACCAAGTCACCAAGTTCAAAATGTATGTGTTTGATACGCTTGTTGTAGCTATGACACAATCTGCTTTGATATGCCTAGAGATTATTCAAGAAAAATACCCATTTTTCATCAAGTGGTTTTAATTATTACAGTTGAGAAACTTTGTATTCCTCCTCATCAATGATATCTTGAAATTAAATGCACAAGGTAACTTGATCTCAATATGGAGAATAGATGTAGGGTCATAAACAAGGTAATATCATGTGGATCCTATTAGAGTGGATATATTGGTAAAGTAGGCCCATAGGGTGGGAAATAATTACAAATTCCAATCATGGACAAAATAATTAACAATATTTTAAGGATTTGGAAAAGGGTTTTGTTATATGCTTCAGCTTGACCATTATTTTGAAGAAAATAGGTAGTGCAAAAGTGTTTCTTGATATGGTATTTATCATATAGGGCTTTGACATCCATAATTTTATAGGATTTGACATTTTTATAAATGAGGTTAGTGGGAATGTAAAAGTGGACAATGAGATGATTAAGGATGAATTTATAAATTTGCTTACCAATTATGTGAGTGGAAAGGCTTCAAAACACTTTGTAAAATATTTGGTTGTAGTGAGGCTATGTTTATGGGAATCTAAATAAACATAATTGATTTTCTCTATGAGATCGAGCCCCCATGTGAAAAATAGCCATGGCATAGTGATCAGTTAAAGTGGATGAGATGACAAATGAATGAGATATCTATGCTTTTGACAAGCCACACACTTTTTCACATAAGCACATGCATCAACCTCCATAGTGGGAAAGTCATACCATATATTCAAGAGTTTCTTGTCAAAGACCATTCCACTAGTGTGGGTCCCATAAATACCTTCATGTACTTATTTAATAACTAATATAGAATTTACCAAATCCAAACAACAAATTAGAGCTCTATCATATCCTCTATGATAGAGTATGGAAATGAGATGCCATAATGATAGGTATTATGAATGAAGTATTTTTTTTTGTTAAGAGAAAGGTTATAAGGGAAAATATGATAATGAAGATGGGAATATATATCAAAGTACCAAGGCAAGATGGGACCAAAAATATCAAATACCATTTCATATATGGAACATTTGTGATTTGTTTTTTAGAGATGTTCAATAAGGAACTTGTAATCTATAACATAATTTATGGTTACTATTAGTGATCTGATTGTGGCCATTACATCTCTAGTCATGTTACTAGATATTGAAATCTATTTAGGTTGGATGTGTTTAAATATTTGTTTAAGATGGTCCATCATATTCTTGTAAGGAATAAGCTTGTCATATTTGGTTTTATATTGCTTTATCACCTGGTTGATATTAAATTAGAATCTCCATGAACATTTAATTTTTAGATATTCTATTGTACTTCTAGAGGAATTCTTATAATGAATGCTTCATACTCTAATATATTATTGGTGTTGGAAATATTGTCATTAATGTCAAAGGTCTAGCATTTTTGGTGATAAAGGTCCCATTGCATTTAATGTTGTTTGTAATAGATATATCTTGTCTAATGTGAATTAATATTTATTTAATATTAATGAATATATTTTTGGTTGCATATGAGACAAAAGAAGGACCCATGGAGAAGTCAAAGAGCCACAAAGTAAAGACAAAAGAAGGATGGGACACATTTTCCCATGAAGAGTCATCTTGGGGAATTCCAAGAGTCACCAAGTGAAGAAAAAAGAGGAAGGGCAAAATTTCTCATGAAGGGACACTTTGAGGAATATGAAAAGTCACCAAGATAAGGACAAACAAGGGAAGGACATTTTTGCTCATGAAGGGTCACCACATGACTTTTCAAAGGCAAGGATATGAAGGGTCATATAAGTTTGGTGCCATTTTATATGAGGATTGAAGGGTCACAAAGGGGAAGGCTAAAGGTCATTTGGAAAGCTATAAATAAAGGCTTGAGATGAAATTTGCAGTATGAGAGAGAGAGAGAGAGAGAGAGAGAGAGAGAGAGAGAGAGAGAGAGAGAGAGAGAGAGAGAGAGAGAGAGGGAGGTTGATTTGATATTGTAATTGCTACGCCCCTAACCTATCACATGTATGATGATAGTATTAGCTGACTTGTGGCTTACTTATCATTCTTTGATGTTATATTATATTTATGTATGCTTTCTTTTTATTAGTAGGTCAGCCTATGGAGTAACCATGGCCTAGATAGACTATATATAAGAGGTAGTGGGTAATTATTTATCATCATATTGTGAATTCTACTCTTATTGAAGCTTGTGGAGGTTTCCCCCTCAAAGTGACTTATCTATTATCATATATTTGGATATATTTCATTCATATTTGGATATGATTCTTCTATTATACTTAATTCTTGAAGTAATTTCATTACAAGTGGTATCAGAGCTGCGATTTGGGCAATCTTGTGGGTGAAACACTAAATTTTAAATTTTTTGATAGATAAAAAATGGTTTTGAACTTCTCTACAAAATTTTTATTGGAGGTGATAAATAATCAAATTAAGCTTCCATTAAAATTTTAGATCATTTGGATTTGTTTTACAAAAGTTATCTCTATTTTATGGTTTTTCATAAAATTACTCTATAGTGCGTAATTCAAAGAATTTTTCTGAGTTATTTACATTTTTGGAAATATTAGAAAAATTTGGCTATGGTATGTTCTTTGTATATTTTGATTTGAGGCTGAAATAATTCCAAAATTGCTTGGTCAAAGTTGGGTCAAAAGTGCCAATAAGGGTCGACATCGTAAAACCCTTTTATGGCAGGTCCACAAACTCAGGGCTGAGGAAAGGGTGCTAAAACTCTAGGTAAAACTCCTAACAAGGATGAGATGGATTCAAAAGGGGGATGTACTAGACCCTTTATACTAGGGTTTTCTGACATAGATCACAAAGTGAGCCAGCTTGACTATAGTGTGCAAGGCATTCAGAGTGAGGTATAAGGCATACAATCTAATATGCAATCCATACAAGATAGTTCAGGATATATCATGATAGCATTAAAAATTAATCAGTCAAATAATCAAGCTAACTCTATTGCAAAACCCCACCAGGGTGGTTCTCCTAACCAGTCTACTTCAAATCTAACTCCATGGCCACAGAGGAACCTATTACTAAAGGTGGATATGCGCAAATTTGATAAAAAAGATCCACTCAATTGGATCAACTAAATGGAGAATTTTTTTGAACTACATCAGATTCTAGGTGGATATAAGGTTACCATGGCATCCTTGTATCTTGAACCTGATCAATTCATTTGGTATTGATGGTTGTGTGCTCAAAATAAAAAGATGACTCTCAATGTCTCTTGGTCAGTTTTTACAGAGGAGCTGCAATTACACTATGGCAATAGTGTGACAGAGAATTAATTTAGCCAACTGGTAAAATTATGACAAAATGGCTCTGTCAAGGATTATATTCATCATTTTTAGAACCTATCCTTACATGTGGAGACAATTTTTGAAGCAAACTTGAATGACCTATTTTTGGGTGGACTCAAGGACCACATTCAACATGAGGTACACATGTTTAATCCACTTAATATTTTTTATTCTATTATCATGGCACGTAGAGCTAAGGAAAAAATCATAGCCAACAAGAATCAACCATTCACTCACTTCAAAGATCATAGCATATCGTCACCAACATTTCCTCCACCTATTAGATTAACCCCTCAAAAAATTGAAGAGAAGATGCAAAAGGATTATGTTTCAGTTGTGACAGCAAGTGGAGTAAAGGACATAGATGTGATGAGAAGAATTTATTCTACATTAAAGGACCAAACAAAGATGAAGAAGCAGATGATGCCTCCAATGATGATGAGGAAGATATAGAGGAGGTACCTGAAGATTCCCAACCTATAATCTCTTGTCATGCACTTGCAGGTATTAGCACTCCACAAACTCTTAAGGTGGTGGGTTTCCTAAAGAAATAAAAGGTGACAATGTTGATTGATTTAGGGAGCACACATAACTTTATAAACCATAAGTTGGCCACTCAATTTAACTATTTCATCTACCTAGCACCAGAATTTTAGGTCATGATTGCAGATGGTGGCACAATTAATTATTCAGAAAAATGCCATAGTATTAAGCTTACTATGGGTGGGTACAATCTCAAATCCCCTATGTTTGTTATTTCCATAGGTAACATAGACATTGTTTTGGGAGTCTAATGGCTCACAACCTTAGGTACCATTGAGATGAACTTCCAAGAACTATTCATGCGCTTTCATTCTGAAGGTAAGAAAATTGAACTACGTGGATTACATGCAAAATCTGCACAATTGATTAGTTCACATTAGATGACCAAGATGCTAAAAAAGGGGTAGAGGCAATTATTGTATGATTATGCTCCATATATTTTTAACCCACATAGGCATCTACACATCCTGATCTATAGATAATTCTTGAGGACCACTCATCTATTTTTGGGGACATGCCAAAAGGACTACCACCAAAAAAAGAACATGATCATGCCATTCAACTAATTCCAGGTAGTCAACCACCAAATATCGGACCATATAGATATCCATATGCACAAAAGAGTGAAATTGAAAAGATGGTCCATGAGATGTTGGAGGCAAGGATCATCAACCATAGCCAAAGTGCATATTCATCACCAGTGGTCATGGTGTAGAAGAAGGATGACACATGGAGGATGTGCCCAGATTATAGGGAACTCAACAAGTACACCATCAAAGATAAGTTTCATATTCTAGTAATTGATGATTTACTTGATGAGTTTCATGGTGCTAATTATTTCACAAAATTGGATCTTCACTCGTGGTACCATCAAATTAGAATCAAGGATGAAGATGTTCATAAAACTACTTATAGAACACATGAGGGCCATTATGAGTTTTTGGTAATGACCTTTGGTCTTAAAAATACACCATCTACTTTTTAGATCTTGACAAACACTATTTTTAGGCCTTTTTTAAGGAATTTTGTGCTAGTTTTCTTTGATGACATATTGATTTATAGTCAGACATGGGAAGCACATCTGCAACATGTGAAACAGGTGTTTATAGTTTTGGAGAAGCACCAACTTTATGTGAAGCCATCTAAATGTGCTTTTGGAGTATAGGAGGTAGAGTACCTCAGTCACATTATTTCCCATGAAGGTGTCAAAGTTGATCCCCAAAAGATCAAAGTGATAATGGAATGGCCCATGCCAAAAACTCTCAAAAACTATTGAGGGTTCCTTGGACTAATAGGTTACTATAGAAGATTTGTGAAAGGTTATGGTAGCATAGCAACTTTACTCATTGCATTTCTAAATAAGGATGATTTCCATTGGAATGATGAAGCCACCAAAGCATTTGAGAAAAATAAAGTAACTATGTGCACCACTCTAGTTTTGGCTACTCCAGACTTCTCACAGACATTCACTATTGAATGTGATGCTTTTAGGTCTGGATTGGGGGCAGTATTAATGCAAGAAGGAAGACCCATTGCATTTGAAATTCATCAATTCAAAGGTAAGAATCTACAAAAACCTATTTATGAGAAAGAAATGATGGCTATTCCTCATCCAGTTAAACAATGGAGGCCTTATCTGATGGGTAGACACTTATAGGTGAAAATGGATCATGATAGTCTCAAATACTTTTTGGAGAAAAGATTATCATCTGAGGAACAACAAAAATGGTTAACCAAAATTTTGGGTTATGATTTTGAAATCATCTAAAAGAAGGGTAAAGATAATGTAGTAGCAGATGCACTATCCAGATGCGATGCATCCACAGAAGCATTACTTTGTGCAATGTCCATGTTGCAAGCAGATTGGGTGGATGAAGCTAGGTTATAATGAGAGCAAGATAAGGATACATATGTTCTAATTCAGAATCTCCATCAAGGTAATTTAGCCTCTAACAAATTTTAATGTAAAGGTAATGCCCTATGGTATAAGGGTAGGTTATACTTGTGCAAAAATTTAGAGCTTAAGCATAAGATTCTTGTAGAGTTGCATGCATCTCCAATTGGAGGACACTCAGGGTTCTTGAAAACTTATCATAGAATTAAGAAAGAATTATTTTGGGAAGGACTCAAGGGAGATGTACAAATTTTTTTGGAAGAATGCTTGATATGCCAACAAAATAAAGGTGAAATAGTTAAGACCCCAGGTCTGTTACAACCATTACCAATTCCTAGTCAAAGGTGGGAGGAGGTTTCCATGGATTTCATCACTGGGTTGCCTTATTATGAAGGTAAGAATGTTATCTTGGTCATTATGGATAGGCTTACAAAATATGCCCATTGTTGTGCTCTCTCACACCCATTTTCAGCAAGTACAGTAGCAGTTATTTTTATGGAAGCAGTTCTCAAATTACATGGAACCCCAAAAATAATTGTAAGTGATCATCATTCTATTTTTACTAGTAATTTCTGGACTAAACTATTTTCTTGTTTAGGTACTCAGCTAGCTCATAGCTCATCTTACTACCCCTAATCTAATGGAAAAATTAAAGTGGTTAACAAATGTTTAGAGGGGTATCTCTGTTATTTTGTATCAAATAAACAAGAACATTGGATTAAATGGTTACCACTTGCAGAATGATGGTATAACACATCTTTCCATACCTCTTCTAAAATGTCTCCATTTCTAGCACTATATGGTTACCATCCACCTTCCATCACTTCTTCATTAAAGGTGCACACCAAGGTTTGAGATGTGGAAGAGCACATTCAACATCAACAAGAGGATCTGGCTAGTTTGAGAGAGAATTTGGCCTTGGCACAAAATAGGATGAAGCAACAAGTAGATCAACACTGTAGTTAGTGAAATTTTGAGGTGGGTGACTGGGTATTTGTTTATTTGTATCCTTATAAGAAAATGTCCTTGAAGCAATAGAAAAAGGACAACAAACTTGACCTTAAGTATTATGGCCCTTATCAGGGTCTAAAAAAAATTGGAAGTGTGGCTTACAAGCTTGAGTTACCTCATTCATCTCACAGACACCCAGTATTTCATGTTTCCTATTTGAAGAAGGTCATTGGACAGAAAGTTTCAGCCTAGATAAAGCTCCTAGAATTAGATGAAGAAGGATGAGTCATTTTTGAACCAGAGAAGATCCTCCAAACACGTACTAAGAGGTTGAGAACCCAAGAGATTAGGGAATATTTGATCAAGTGGAAAAACTAGAGCAATGGAGATGAAACTTGGGAAGGTGAAGATTTTCTGCAACAACATCCAGAGTTGTTCAACATTAAGGACAACATTGGTTTGAAGGGGAAGGGCATGCTACGCCCCTAACCTATCACATGTATGAAGATAGTATTAGCCAACTTGTGGCTTACTTATCCCTCTTTGATTTTATATTACATTTATCTATGATTTCTTTTGATTAGTAGGTCAGCCTATGGAGTAACCATAGCCTAGATAGACTATATATAGGAGGTAGTGGGTAATTATTTATCATCATATTGTGAATTATTCTCTTATTGAAGGTTGTGGAGGTTGCCCCCTTGAAGTGGCTTATCTATTATCATATATTTGGATATATTTTAGTCATATATGGATATAATTCTACTATTATACTTAATTCTTGAAGTAATTTCATTACAGTAATATCTAGCTTAGAAGAGCATTTGAGAGAGAAGAATATGATTTGTATTTATTATATCTAGCTTAGAAGAGCAAAGGTGAGAGAGAGGAAAGAGATGTTGTAATGAACTATCATTTATTGAGATATCAACATTGAGATATAGTTGTGTGGTATACATAAAAGGGTTGGTGCTCCTATGGGTTGGTGCTCACGAATTGTTGCTGGGTTGGTGCTCGGCAAAGGGGTTGGTGCTCTTGTGGGTTGGTGCTCACAAATTGTTTCTGGGTTGGTGCTCGGTAAAGGGGTTGGTGATCATGTGGGTTGGTGCTCATGAATAGTTGTTGTGTTGGTGCTCAGCAAAGGGGTTGGTGCTTTTGTAAGTTGGTGCTTGTGAATATTGTTTGGGTTGGTGCTTATTCATATACTTGAGATTGTTCTTTGTGGTTTTTCCCACGTTGGGTTTCCATGTTATATCTAGTGTCTCTCTCTATCTTGTGTGGTGTTTATTGTTTGAGTTTTATTGCATATCTTGAATGTTTGATTAAGTGGAATTTGGTTAAGGGAAAGTTTTATAAGATATATGATATACTAATTCACCCCCCCTCTTAGTATATCCTATGCTTAACAATTGGTATCAGAGTAGGTTCTTTTTTGAAAAGTTTTATAGCTTGAAGGTAGATCGAGAAAGCATGATGGCTGGGTCACAGGAAGGATTTTCTACAAATAAGGCACCTTTATTTTATGGAATGAATTATGATTTTTGGAGCATCAGAATGAAGATTTATTTGATGGCCCTTGGATTCAACATATGGCAAGCAGTGGTGGAGGAATATGAAGAGCCATAAACATCTGTAATTACTCCAATAGAAAAGAAGGCAAGTGAATGTAATGCTAAAGCTTTAAATGTTATTTTATGTGGTTTATGTGAATCTGAATTTATTAAATTTATGCAATGTAAATCTTCTCATGAAATTTGGGTAAAACTTGAGAATATTTACAAAGGTGATGGAAAGGTTCAAAAGCTAAGCTTCAGACTTTTAGAAGATAGTTTGAAAGTTTGAAGATGGAAGAAGAAGATATAACAAGTTATCTTTTGTGAGTTGATCAAATCATAAATCAGATTCAAGGTCTTGGAGAAACATTGGAAGAGTCAACAGTAGTAAAAAAGGTTTTGAGATTTTTACCAATGAGATATGATACAAAGGTTTTGGCAATTGAGGAGATGGAGAATTTAGCCAAGCTAAAGATGGATGAGCTTCATGGTATACTCATGGCATCTGAGATGCGGATAGAAAAAGATAAACCCTCAAAGAGAGAAGTATCTTTCAAGACATCAAAGAAAGAGAAAGCTAAGATTGAAGAATCAAGTGATAGTTCCAGCGATAATGAAGATGACAACGGAGCATTTTTCATTCACAAGCCAAAAAGAGGAATAGGTAAATATCAAGGAAAATTACCTTTTAAATGTTTTAATTGTGGAAATATTGGACATTTTTTAGCTAGATGCCCAAATAAGGGTAATGATGATGAAGAAAAAATCCTACATACAAGAAGAATTTTGAAGGCAAATCTAAGAAGGGATTCAAGAAGAAGAGCCTATATTCTAAGGATCCTAGCTTAGTTAAAGATAGTGGAGTCAACGATTCAGAAGAAGAAGAGATTCTATTCATGGCCATACATGAAGATGATCAAGAAGAAGAAGAGGAGGAATTTGAAGTGAATATGGAAGGAGAACTCATTTGTGCCCTAGAAGAGTTAAAAGCTATTGAGAAGAATTATCGAAGATTAAAGTGTCATATCAAGAAAAATGAACATGAGTCAAAGGAAATGATTGAAGATCTACAAGAAACACTTTGAAGAAGCCAAGAAGAATGAAGAAGATCTCATAGCATATTTGGAAATAACAAGAAAAGAATGTGAAAGGTATGTTATTAAAATTACCTCTTTAAAAGAAGATATTAAGAAAGCAGTTAATGATAAAGTAGTTAGTGACTCAAAATTTGAGGATAACACTAACATGCTAAATAAGATATTGGAAAGTCAAAAAGAAAATTTAGATAAGACAGGGATTAGATTTGAAAATAAGAGCTATGTTGAAGCTCTTAAAAAAGAGGAAACAAGGGAAGAAGTGAATAATATAGAGGACATTTCAAACAGAGAAGGATGGAGAGAACAAAGCTACAAAAGACAATCAGGTCAGAGATATATAGACACGTCTTATTTTTATGACTATTTTTTTTATTGTAATGGATATGGTCACAAGAAATTAGAATGTAGAAAAAGAGCTAACAATTTCATAAATAAGGAGAAGGAAATTCAAGTAGAGTCAAGCAGAAGCCACAACTCTTTTGCTCCTCTATCAAGCTTTGATGAAGAGACCATAGTATGCTACAAGTGCAACAACTTCAAACACATAGCTTGGTATTATATAAGTGTGTTTAAGTTAGTCAAGAAGGATCAGAGTTTCAAAGCTCCATTCATCAAGAAGAAGGATCAAAGTTTCAAAGCTCCATTCATTAGGAAGAAGGTTTAGACATGTTCATGGCAGAAGAAACAACCTGAAGATTCTATGTTGGTGCAAACAGCTTTGCATGTAAGAAATAAAGATCAGTCATGGCTCATTGATAGTGGATGTTCGAGGCATATGATAGGAGATAAAAGTAAGTTCATAACTCTAAAGAAGATCAATGGTGGCACAGTGAGATTTAGAGATAAAACAATTGCCAGGATAGCTGGAAAAGGTACTTTGAGTTTGGATTATGGTAGAACTAAGACTAAAAATGTTTTATATGTAAAAGGTCTTAAGCATAATCTATTGAATGTTAGTCAAATATGTGATCAAGGATACACATTAAAGTTTCATGTTTAAGGTTGTGAGATTAGAAGAAAATATTTAAATGAGTTGATTGCAGATGCTCAAAGGATAGGGAACAATGTGTATGTATTATCAGATATCTTTTCAAAGGCACGATCAAAGGACACATTCAAAGATCTGCGAGAGGAGTTGGGAGTAATTTCTATTACTTCTTGCCATTGATGTTTAACATCAATTGAGGAAGAACTAAGTGTTAGTTACAAGTAGGCCCTTTCCCATTAATTTCAAAGGGGGAGAATAACAAGTACATGTGTAGAAATAGGTACAAGGAATAGGTACAGGTTACTACAGTAAGGGGGAGTTATTATATGTTTTCATATGATAGTATGTGTAGGTGATAGGATGTGGTAGTTTTAGGATTGATGTTGCTATTAATGACAAAGGGGGAGATTGTTGGAAATATTGTCATTGATGTCAAAGGTCTAGCATTTTTGGTGATAAAGGCCCCATTGCATTTAATGTTGTTTGTAATAGATATATCTTGGCTAATGTGAGTTAATATTTATTTAATATTAACAAATATATTTTTGGTTGCATATGAGACAAAAAAAATGGCCCATGGAGAAGTCAAAGAGCCATGGGGTAAAGATAAAAGAAGGATGGGACGTATTTTCCCATGAAGAGTCATCTTGGGGAATTCCAAGAGTCACCAAGTGAAGACAAAAGAGGAAGGGTGAAATTTCTCATGAAGGGACACTTTGAGGAATATGAAAAGTCACCAAGATAAGGACAAAAGAGGGAAGGATTTTTTTGCTCATGAAGGGTCACCACATGACTTTTCAAAGGCAAGGATATGAAGGGTCATATAAGTTTGGTGCCATTTTCCATGAGGATTGAAGGGTCACAAAGGGGGAAGGCCAAAGGTCATTTGGAAAGCTATAAATAAAGGCTTGAGAAGTCATTTGTAATATGAGAGAGAGAGGTTGATTTGATATTGTAATATATAGCTTAGAAGAGAATTTGAGAGAGAAGAATATGATTTGTATTTGTTATATCTAGCTTAGAAGAGCAAAGGTGAGAGGAAAGAGATGTTGTAATGAACTACCATTTGTTGAGATAAAAACATTGAGAGATAGTTGTGTGGTATACACAAAGGGGCTGGTGCTCCTATGGGTTGGTGCTTGGCAAAGGGGTTAGTGCTCTTGTGGGTTGGTGCTCACGAATTGTTGTTGGGTTGGTGCTCGGAAAAGGGGTTAGTACTCCTATGGGTTGGTGCTTAGGAATAGTTGCTGGGTTGGTGCTCAACAAAGGGGTTAGTGGTCCTACAAGTTGGTGCTTGCGAATATTTTTTGGGTTGGTGCTCATTCATATACTTGAGATGGTTCTCCATGGTTTTTCCCACATTGGGTTTCCACATTATATCTAGTGTCTCTCTCTATCTTGTGTGGTGTTTATTGTTTGAGTTTTATTGCATATCTTGAATGTTTGATTAAGTGGAATTTGGTTAAGGGAAAGTTTTATAAGATATATGATATACTGATTCACCCCCCCTCTCAGTATATCCTATGCTTAAAAATTGGTCTAAAAAAAACCAATGTGGAATTATTTGGTAATAATATCCTCTTTCAATGTTATGAATATAATGCAATGTTATGAGTATAGGGTTCAATGTTAAGGCTTAGTAGAATTGTTACTCAGAGTCATGTTTGACTCATCAAGGAAATTTAAAATCAGTGGATTGGTATCTGACAAGGGTGATTTAGTGTTGATCATGGTCATTAATGTTTGGTTTACATTGATGTCAAAGAGAGCATGTTATACTAATGCATTAATGACAAAGTGATTATATTGATGGTTTAGAGAGATATGGCATATTTACAGGTCTATAAGGACAAAGAAGAAGTTGTGAGGCATATATAGATGTCTTGATGAAGTCCTGATATGTATTTTGATCATTTGGAATGAGGAATATGCATACTATAGATTAAGAGAAGCTAGACCATCATATACCATCATGTAGACATGAATGAACCAAAAAGTTTGTGTATTTATTTTAGGCACCCAAAAAGTCAAACAAAGTTAATGGATTTCATGGAGATGTTGTCTATAGTGCCAAGAAGGTACCCTAAAGATTCATAGTCCTAAAGTGTTTTCTATCTCAAGATATAAATATTTAAAGTTGCACCTATAGACTTTGATGGGCCAGAGACCATCAAGTAAAACTATGTTGAAGTTCAAGGTTATCTAGTTAGTAGATTTAATGATGCAGATTAAATCATAGATCTTGATCCAAAAGCGTACATAAAAGTTAGTATGTCAAACAATGAATGTGATAGTGACATATGTCACATTCATGGATCTTAGAAAGAAGATCAATGATGAGTGTATGATCATGTATTTAGAATATAATGACATGTGTTAAAGTCAATGAGTCAAATCCATAGAAGACACATGGGGTTACCAAGTTGCATAATCATGAGAGCTTAGAGCTTAGATAAATTATGAGCATTGCAAGATAAAGACCTGGCTAATCCATATAGATTTATAGAGTGTATTTATTCAAATTTGTTAGTGTGCATGAGATGGGGTCATCATTACCAATGTTTAACAACTGTACAGTGACCATTGGAATTTGAATATTCAAATTAATGAAGGAAAACTAGTGCTTAGTTTTTGAGTTATAACTTTTGATCCAAGAAAAATTTATTGAAGTAGTAAAAAGAAAAGTTGTAGAAGAATTCAAGATATATCCATTAAATTTGGTTATAAGGTCTGAATGTTTGTACATTCAAATATATTAATCTCTAAATTAGAATATGTTCTATAAGTGACCCAAGAAGGATAATTGAGTTATTCTTAATGGTATTTGGATGTTTCAAGGTGACTTAGATATTCTCCATGAGAATCATTTTTATGTATTTTGGAGGTTTGACCAATCTATATTTAGTATGAAAAAATGCTTATATGTTGACTATTTGTTCTTTCATGGTGTTCTTGTGTAAAAGGCTAATGTTTGAGTAGATTAAGCATATGTATATGTATGTAATGATGACTGTAATCATTTAAAATGTCTAATAGGTCATGTGGTATGGACCTATCCATTTGGAAGTGGTCTTATGTTTCTAATTTGCTTTTTAAAGTGCTAAAGGGTTAAATAGGTCTTCATGAGACCTATAAGGGCTACTAAGGCCTAATTGAAAGGTGTAGTTTCTTAAGTGTGACCCATAGTTGCTATGGCTAACTTGTGAGAGTGGTATTGAGCTATATTAGATGTGTTAAGGGATAATTCAAGTATTATGGCCAAGTAAGAAGATAATAATCATGAAGGATCTATAAAAGGTGAAATCAAAGGTAATGATTTCTAGACTTGTAAGAAGAGGTGTGTGTAAGTATTATAGAGTGAAGGAAATAAGAAAGGGTGTGTGCATAGTGGATGGGTTGTAGAGAAGAGTAGGTTTATGAATATTTTTATGACCTATAGGTCATTTTTATGAATTCAAAATAGCGATCTTACAAGTTTGAAGATTGAGGATGAGCGAAGAGGTCTAGATTGATCCAAAAGGATATTTTAGATGCCTTCAATGTAAGTGAAGGATAGATGATGTCTATTTGAATTTGGTGGTTGATTTGAGATGGATATTAGAGTGTGGTTTGTGTGTATGACCATTTGGTCATATTGTTGAGGATGTGATAGAGTTATTGCTAAGAAGTGTAGAGTGATCCAAAAGGTGGTTTTAGATGGTTATGAGTGTGTGAATAAGTGAAGGGGGTTATGTTTTTAGGGTGTCTCCATTAGATTGGTAGGAAATAAATAATTAGGAGATATTCATATCATAGGTGGTGGGAGGGTATTCAAAATATAGGTTAGGACTTAAACATACTATGGGAAGGTGCTCCTTGTAGAAAAAGTGTTTCACTAAAGTCTGGTTAGAAGGACTTGACCATCCTAGGGGTAGGTGCTCCTTGTGGAATAAGTGTTTCACTAAATTATGGTTAGAAGGACTTGAGCATCCTAGGGGCAAGTGCTCTTTATAGAACATGTGTTTCACTAAAGTCTCATGTTTGCATACTTCTTATAGGACAAGTAGTCCATGTGTTTGAAGGTTTGAGAGTGGTTTTTATTCCCAAAGAGGTTTTCCGACATAGATCTTGTGTTGTGTGTTTAATATTGCATTATCTATTTATTCATTACCATAAACATCTTAAATGTTTCATTAATGGTTTTATTGAATGCTTAAGTGTTTGAAGGTTTTGGAAATTGAATTGGATTGTTTTCCATCATTGATTCACCCCCCTCTTAGTGTTTTGTATCTCTAATAATTGGTATCAGAGTAGGTCCTTTGGTAAAGGCTTGACATCTTGAAGGAGATCTAAGGTAAAATATGGATAGCCATCAAATGCAAGGAGGATTTTCCACTAAGAAATAACCAATGTTCAATGGATCTAATTATGCTTTTTCAAGTTTAAGGATGAGGACCTACAACATGTCCCTAGGGTTTTACACTTGGCAATCTATTATGGATGGTTATTTTACATCTATTATTCCACCATATAGTGTTGCACATAAGAAGTTGTTTGAGAACAATTCTAAAGTAATGAATGTTATCACGTGTGGTCTTCCAAAGATTAAATACACCAAGGTAATACATTGCATATCTACCATGGAAATGTGGGATAAATTGAATATTATTTATGAAGGAGATTCAAAGGTTAAGCTGTCAAAGTCTTAAACTCATTGAAGACAATTTGAGAATCTTAAGATGAAAGAAGAAGATTTTGTGGCATCCTTTCTAGAGATAGTTGATGAGATTATGAACATCATCAGAGGTCTTGGAGAGAAGTTTGAAGAAGATACCATAGTTAAAAAGGTATTAAGGTCTCTCTCTCTCTCTCTCTCTCTCTCTCTCAAGTTTGATTCAAAAGTGTTTACTATAGAATAAATTCATGATCTTACTTAGTTGAAGATGGATGAATTATATGGCATCCTTACTACCTATGATATGAGAGTAAATGATGATATACCACCAAAGAAAGAAGTAACATTTAAGATATAAATGGATCTAAAGAATAAGTTCCAAGGTAATAAACTTAAGGAGGATGAAATATATGATATCGATGAAGATAAACTAATTTATTTATAAGGAAATTAAAAATAGGGTCAGGAAAATATAAGGGTAAACTATCCTTTAAATGCTTCAATTATGGAGAGGTAGGACATTTTGCTAATAAGTGCCCTTATAAGAATAAGAAGAATGATGATGAATATCATGGTGATGGCCAATATGAAGACAAGAAGATAGACACATCTAATAAAGGAGGAAGGGATTTAAGAAGTATGACAATAAGAAGAAGTCCTTTAAGGATAAGAAGAGTCTTTACACCAATAAATATTGTAGCTCATCAGATGAGAGTGGAGATAGTGACTCAAATTATGATCATGAAGATGATGGTCCTATTTAAGGTAATTACCTCTTTATGGTTGAGGAATGAAGTCTCTCATATCAAAAGGAGTTTACTTAGGGTGATTTAGATGATGATAAAGATGAGGTGGACTATAAGACTAAATTGATGAATGCTCTTGAAGAACTAAATATTGAGAAGAAGATTAACAAGAAGATGCAGTCTTAAATCAAGGAATGTGAAGAGAAACTTAGTTTATTTTAGGTAAGAATGAATGAAAACACCAAGGAGTAGGAAGATATAGTCAAACATCTTAGTTATCAATCATAAATCTTGTCTATAAGCTTGAAAGCTAAAGAAGATGAATGTTCAAGGTATGTAATTGAAAATGAGTCATTAAAATTTGAGTTAGATAAGACATCTAGTAAGATGAAATCATTTTTGAGATTTGAAAAGAGATCAAGTGATCTAGACAATATTATGAGTTATCAAAAGCCTACAACTGATAGAATTGGTCTTGGATACAAAGAAGAACCAAAAAATTCAACTCAAGACAAGATGAAGAGTAATGTAAATTAGACCTTAAAGGTCAACAATCAGTTAATGGTAGAATGAAGATAAATCAAATCCGAAAACTAAATACCATGAGGTATGCAAGTTTGACTAGTTACTATTACACATGTAATCAGTTTGGGCATAGAGATAGAGAATGCAAGAGACTTGTTAGAAATGAGTTTTCATGGAACTATGATGGGGGTCATTAGTCAAAAGGTAAGTCTTTTTCAAAAGGAGTAGTTTATTTCAATTTTAAAAAGAATGGACATATTACAAGATTTTTTTCTAATTATGAAAGTTAGGATAAGCTTCTTGTAAAAGGTATAGTGTGCTTCAACTATCAACAAAGAGGTCACATTGCTATGTTATATAAGCAAAGGCCTATAAGATAGAATAAGTTTAATTAGGTTTCTAGAGTGAAATAAAGAAGGGAAGTTAACTCATGGAAACCAAAGGTGGTAATGTTAGTCATGATGAGTCTAAAGGTCTAAGTAATCCATTTTCTATGGTGTAGAATGCTATAGAAGATGAAGAGTGCCAATGACTCTCATTGTTTGCTCATGTTGTGAATGAAGAGACCAAGCTCAAAGAGAATACCAAGGTGTTTGTTGAGGCTAGTTCTAAAGTGTGTATGGATTCAAGTGAATATTTTGATGTTGTTGAGCAAGTTTCATGCAAATAACATCAATTGTCCATACCTATTGATGAGGTTCCAAATTACAAGAAAGATTCTTCAATTGGAAAGGTATGTCATGAATCTATGTTATCCCCATGTGTTGTCAATAGTCTTAAAAGAGAAGGAGAATGTTGTAGTAGATTATCAAGTTGTTTATCTTAAACTAAAGAAAAAGAAGAAGAATAACTATCAATATTAGATTACCAATTAAGAGAAGGACTATTAGGGTTTGTGGGAAAATTTTAGTTTCACATTGTTCTAAGGAGCCATGTGAAGTAGGGTGTCTCTACCTATGATTATTAGGAGACATATTTCTTTTGGAGAAGTAAATATGTGTGATCAAGGTGTATTTAAGGACTTTGGTCTTAAATTTAGAATAGTTTTCAAGGTTATATTGAAGGTTTCTTGGTGGAAAAGGAGGATTTAAGAGATTTCATTGGAAAGGTCTATTGACCTTATTATAGCATGCTCTAGGTGGTTTTGAGTTCTAAAGGTATGTTGAAGTCCAATTGGATATTTTTTAGTGCTCTCAGTTTTCTTAGTTTTCGCTTAAGGGCAAGTGGGACTAAAATGGGTTATAGGATGTATGGGTTCCCAAAAGTATGGAGGCTCAAACCTTGGTCTTGAATTGTGTGATGGTTGTCTCTAGGTGTGCAAGAAGTTTTAGAGGTGAGCATTGACTAGAAGGAGGTTTGTTGACCTTGTTTGTTTTAATATTCTAGAGTTTAGGGATATGTTATAAAAGTGTTTTGACTTATGAATTTAGGTATAATACTTCTTAATAGGTTGAATGGGACAAATGAGTTGTAAAATTAAGGTTCATATATATTTGAAGGTTTTTGGTTTTCAAATTATTTAAGTTTTTATCAAGATGGAGTCATAATTGGATAGTAGGTTTATGAAGTATGTTACAAAGGATGAGCTAGGTGATGAAAGATTAGTGTTCTTGAGGGATCATATGAGAGTGCTCTAGATATGAATTTTTAGGTCCTGAAGATGTGTCTACTAAAATTTATGGGCTTTACAAGTTCTAGATAGGGTTATAAGGAGTCTAGATAGGCCTAGTGTGTAGAAGAGTGATTTTTGATCAATTTATCCAAAAGAGCATGGTATGAGTATTTCAATGTAAGTTATATGGTTAATTTAGAAAATATTTCTTATTTAGTGTGTGTATTGAATATTTTTTGGTATTTACAAAGGTGGCTTGCAAGTGAGAGTATGAAAGTAGAATGGTGTTCTTTGAAGACCTAAAGTAGTTCAGTGTTTTGAGTTTGATATTTTAATGTTATTGAGGCCATAAAGGTGTTCTCAAAAGTTATAAATGTGAGTTTTGGTTATGAATATCAAGGGGGAGTCTTTTAGGTTGGCATGAGGAGCATGGAATTAGGGGAAGCTAACTCAGATGGCTTGAGAAGCTATGCATGATGTGAGGGGAAGCATATGTGAGATGCTTCAGTCACATTAAAGATATGGTGATATCTTCTATAGATGATAATTAAATAAGGTAAATAGGTCCAAGGATCAAAATAATCCAAAGTTCAAATTGATGTATGTGAAATAAAATATGACATGAGATGGATCATGATGTTAAGGGGATTTTTCTAAACTTTGTGAGCAGTTTGTTAGGTCCAAGGATCAAAGATGTCCAAGTTTAGTTTGATGCACATCAAAGGGGGATAAAATTTTCATATGATTTAAAGTATGTAGGTATCCTAAGTATCTTAAATAGTAATTTAATTCATACATGATGCTGATAAATGATTGTTGGCATGTCAAGGAAGAGACCCTTTATCATTAATTTTAAATCTGGAGAAAGATCAAAATGAAATCATTATACAAATAAAGTTATTCTAAGGGTGTTTTGTCTTCAATGACAAAGGGGGAGATTATTTATCATGTTAATTTATTTTTGGTTTTCAATGATGTCAAAAAGAACATGTTTTACTAATGCATCAATGATAAAGTGATCAGAATGATGGTTTGGAGAGATATGGCACATTTGTAGGTCTGTAAGGACAAAGAAGTTATGAGGAATCCATATATGTATTAATGAAGTGCTGATATGTATTTTGATAATTTGGAATGAGTAACATTCATATTATATATTAAGAGAAGCTAGACCATCATGCAGACATGAATGAACCAATAATTTTGTTTATTTATTTTAGGCACCCAAAAATTCAAACAAGGTCAACAAATTCCATGGAGATGTTTTCTATAGTGCCAAGAAGGTACCCTAAAGATTCAAAGTCCTGAAGTGTTTTCTATCTCTAGATATAAATCTTTAAATTTGCACTTATAGACTGTGATGGGCCAGAGACTGTCAAGTTAAACTACATTGAAGTCTAAAATCATCTAATTGATAGATATAATGGTGCACATTAAATCATAGGTATTGATCCAATGGTGCACATAAAATTAAATATTTCAAAGAATTAATGAACTAGTTAAATTTTTCACATTCATGGAGCTTTGATATAAGATCAATAGTGATCATATTATCATGCAATTATAAGATCGATGATGCATGTTAAAGTCAATGAGTCAAATGTACAAAAGGCATGTAGGGCTACCGAGTGGCACAATCATGGGAGCTCATAGCTTAGATTAATGATGAGAATTATAAGATAAATACCTAGTAAATCCTTAGATATTGATGATGTGTATTTAGTCAAATTTGTTAGGGTGCATGAGATGTTGTTAACATGACCAATGTTTAATAGTTGTTCAAATTAATGAAGGAAAATTAGTGGTTAGGTTTTGAGCTATAACTTTTGATCCTAGATGATTTTTTTGATGTAGTACAAATCATAGTTGTAGATTAATTCAAGGTGCATCTATTGAATCTATTTATAAGGTTTTAATGTTTGTACAATCAAATTTATTAAGATCCAAAGTTGACTATGTGTTTGACCATGTTCTATAAGTGACCCAAGAAGGATAATTGAGTTGTTATTGATGGTATTTGGATGTTTCAAGGTGACTTAACTATTGAAAAGTGTTTTATACTCTATGAAGATAATCTATATGTATTTTTGATGTTTGACCAATCCATATTCAATATGAAAATATGCTTATAAGTTGGCTATTTTTTCATTCATGATGTTCTTATATACAAGACTAATGTTTGAGTAGATTAAGAATACATAGAGGTGCATAATAATGACTATAATCATTTTAGGATGTCTAAGAGGTCATGTGGAGAGGACCTATGCATTTTTAAGTGGTATTGTGATTTTTATTTGATCATTTAAGTGCTAAAGGGGTGAATAGCACTCTATGAGACCTATAAGGGCTACTAAGGCCTAATTGAAAGGTGTAGCTACTTAAATGTGACCCAAAGTTGTTATGACTGACCTGTGAGAGTGGTACTGCGATTTGTTATATGTATTAAGGCATAAGGTAAGTATTATGTCTGACCAAGAAGATAATAATCGTGAAGGCTCTATAAAATATGAAATCAAAGGTGATGATTTCTAGACTTATAAGAAGAGGTGTGTGTTAAGTTTTGTAGAGAAAAGGAAAGAATAAAGGGTGTGTGCCTAGTGGATGGGTTGTAGATAAGATTAGGTTGATGACTATGTATATGAATTAAAGGTCATATTTTTGATGTTATAATAGTGCTCTTGTAGGTTTGAAGATTGAGGATAAGTGAAAAGGTATAGATTGATCCAAAATGATGTTTTGGATGCCTTGAGTGTGAGTAAAGAATAATGTCTATGTGAGCTTGGTGATTAATTTGAGAGGTAGATGATAGTATGGTCTATGTGTATGATTATTTATTCATATTTTGAGGATGAGATAGAGTTGTTGATGAGAAGTGTAGAGTGATCCAAAAGGTTGTTTTTGGTGTTTGTGAGTGTGTAATAAAGTGAAGGGGGTTGTGTTTGTAGGGTGTCTCCATCAAATTAGAAGGTAATGAGTGATCAATAGATGTTCATATCATATTTTTTGGGAGGGTACACAACATCTAGGTCAGAAGGACTTGACCATCCTAGTGGTAGGTGCTCCTTATGGAACAAGTGTTTCACTAAAGTCTGGTCAAAAGGGCTTGACTATCTTATGGGTAGGTGCTCCTTTTGGAACATGTGTTTCACTAAATTTTCGTCAAAAGGACTTGACCATCCTAGGGTTAGGTGTTCCTTGTTGAATATGTGTTTTACTAAAGTCTCATGTTTGCATACTTCTTATAGGATAATTAGTCCATGTGTTTTCAAGCTTGAGAGTGGTTTTTATTCCCCAAGAGGGTTTCCCACATAGATCTTGTGTTGTGTGTGTAATCTTGCATGATCTATTTTTTCATTGATATAAACATCTTAAATGCTTAATTAATGGTTTAATTTAATGCTTAAGTGTTTTAAGGGTTTGTAAATTTAATTGAATTGTTTTCCACCACTAATTCACCCCTCCCCCCTTAGTGGTTTGTACCTCTAACATTCAAAAATTGATACACAAGTAAACATTTTATGGCCTTTTGATGTAGATATTCAATATTAAATTCACTTAATATCATGATCTATTTTTCCATATAACTATTCAAGGATACCTTAGAAAGTAGGTATTTGAGTGTGTACAATTTAGTAATGATAATGGTATCATTATTGAGTGTATAATGTTGTAATTTTTGGGTTTTAAATACCATAGCTAAGCAGGCCTTCTCAAAAAAAAATTTAATTATGTTAACAATATAACAATGTGTGGTTTAAGTAATATACAAATATTTATTTCCCTTTATCTTTATGTTATGATAGGATTTCCCCCAAAGCACATTCAGTTGCTGAAATGTATAAAAGTAATGGTTTTCTAGGTATTGGTAGAGTGAGAATAGGTGGATTTGCTAGATATTATTTTAATTTCTCAAATTCCTTTTTATAATAGTTATTCCATGATAAAATGGTACCCTTTTTTATAATATGAGTGAAGGGATGGAATATTTATACCAAATAATAAATAAACCACTTGATAGATTGGATCTTGCTTGACAAGCTATGGATCTACTTTAGATTAAAAGGTGGAGGCATTTATATAATGGTCTTAACCTTGGATAGATAAACTTAAATTACCTAATGAGAGATAATGAAACCTATAAATTTACCTAAAGTAACACCAAAGATGCACATTTAGGGTTAATCCTTAATTTATATTCATGAAGCCTTTCAAATATTCTTTGTAATATATCTTGATGTCCTATTCTGGTCTTGAATTTATCCAAAATATCATCCACATAGTCTTAAATAATATCATGCATCATTTCATGGATAATTATAGTTAATTTTGGTATGTAACACCAACATTCTTGAGGCCAAATGACATCACTTGATAGCAAAATGTTCCCCATGGAGTGGCGAATGTTGTATTGTGTTGGTATTCATGTGTTATCTTGATCTGATTATATATAGGTAATCCATCCATAAGAGATATAATATTTTACCTTATTATGGAATATAAAATCATATCAATGTTAGGCAAAATAAATTCATGCTTTGGGCATGTTTTATTTATATCTTTAAAATTGGTACACAATCAGATTCCTTGTGGATTTTTATTGACTAGGAATATATTTTATATCCACTCTAAATAATTTAAAGGATGGATACACCCTACCTTGAATAATTTGTATAATTCTTTATTGAAAAGTATATTTATGAAAATGATGCATTTTTCTCAACTTCTACTTGATTATCTTGGCACTGAGGTATATATTAAGGTGTAATCCAGGTATATATTAATAATACTAAGTAAAAATATGAATAAATTCATGAATGAGGGAAGTAATAATATCACGTTCCTCTTTAATGAGGGACACTATAAGTTTGATCCATTTGGTATTAACAAGTGTTGCAATATGAATTATATGGTATCCTCCACAAGTAGTGTGGAACCATCTTATAAAATAGTTGGTAATGTGGTACATTGGTATTAATATTTGTATATTGGCTTCATTGGCTCATTGAGTTCACCCATGTAGGAATAATATAAATCACCAAGGTTTGGTAAAGGCCATTTTTTAAAGTCTTGCAAGAAAATTTGAGCTAATTGATCAAATAGTTCTGATCCTTTAAATTGATTCTTGATCGGCATGAAGTTACAAGGACTAGAGAAGGCCTAGGTTTTATTTGAAAGAGGGTGAATTTACCCATCCAATGTCACCTAAAATATGTTTTCACCATGAGACTCATCTTTTTATTTACTTTTTCCCTGGTTGAAAAACACCTTAAAGATGTTTTCACTTTGGGACCTCAATGTTTAATTTTAATTCTATTTTTATTTATGATGAAATAAATTAACCTACTCTCCAAAATAGGTAGTAGGATCTAATGTAATAGAAAACCCATATTTTTTTTATCACCATGTAGAAAATTATCTTTGAGGTCCAATAATTCATGAATTGCCTCATTAATCTGAAAATTGTCTAATGATATGTATGAGTCTTGTTGGTCCCAGTCGATCAATTAGGGATGATAGAGGAAAATTGGGGAATAAGATGTCACATAAATAATTATATAAATGGTATTAGCTTCAAATATGTTAGTGGCATCCAACTCATCATAAATTATATAGTAGGACTCTACATTGATGTTGGAATTTCCAATTTTAGATGATAATTTAATGTCACTCTGGAGATCTAATGGGTAATCCCTAGGTGGTTTTTAGCCATTACCTCAAGTTATTTTATTTTTGGAAACTAATACTAGATAAATATATCCCTGATACTTTACCCTTAGGCCTTTTCCATTATAGTCTTAATTCATCCATTACCCAATTTGGATTATGACACTTTGTGTTTTAGTAGCAGGTGAAAAAATAATCATTATATAACCATAAATCATTTTTGTCCTTGATTTTTTATTCCTCCTATGAAGTGATTTTGATGAAAACTATATGTTATTTTTGATGATAATCATCCTTATTATAGCATTCCATGTTAGGAGTTTTAAATTTAGGTCTATGATATGATTTAGGCATCTTAGGTAGTTTGTCTATATGGAAAACATTAGCAATTTTGTATTTCCCAAGGCCATTATCTTGAATAGTAAATTATGTGATATAAATGAAGTGGAGGTAATATTACTTGTATCCACATAATTGGACTCAAATAATTTATCAACTATATCCTTATCTTTTTTAGGGATAGGCTCTATCCCAAAGTGATAGTTATAGCTTTCATATTCCACTTCCAAGTGTTTATATAATTGGTAATGCTATATGTTGCTAGGAATAGTAATTTATAACAAGGAATGGGGATATTTTATATATTGATTGAAAGTATAAGGTATAACATGTAATTCATGAATTTAAGGTTGCCAAAGGAGTAAATTATACGATAGTTCTAAATCAAGAGCATGACAAAGATTATCATGATTTACAGGCCCAATGATAATAGGTAAACACATGGTACCCTAAGATTCATGATCCTTATTATCATATGATTTAATAGTGATAGTATCTAGCTGAAGATCTATTATTTTGTAGCCTAAGTATCTAACTAGCTTCAGAGTTACAATATTTAGCCCTGAACCATTATCTATGAGGACTTGTCTAACTTTATACTGAGAAATGATTACCTCTATGTAAAGTGGGTTATTATCTAAAGGTCTAAGAGATGAAATATTAGTTTGATCAAAGGTGATTTTTTAGTGTGGAGACAAATGAATCACAAGCATTTGTAATTTGTTAGGTACAATGTCACTTGGGACCTTATACTGACTTAGAATCTCATTCAATATGTTCTTTTGGACATTTGACACAAGCAAAAGATATAAAATAGAATTTTTCACCAATGTCTTTTGTAGTTGTTCCAAACTATCATAATTGTTTTCATTAATATAAGTAATCAACTTGGTCTTCTAAGGTGGAGGACTTTAAATGGGATTTTTAGATGAAGAAGGAATAGGACCTTGAATGGTAACATTAAAGAATTGAGTTATGATTGAATAAGCTCAAGTTAGAAAAGGGTTACTATAATTATAAGAAGGGGAATGAAGGTTTGAAATGGAAACTCTTGGCTATTGATAAGCATTTGGGATATTACAAGACAAATGAGGATTACCATCAAATGGAGGTTGAGGTCTTTAAAAGGATGGTGAAGGTTATTGGGTACTATTGGTATCTATCTTAGGATTGATCTTAATGGTAATGATATGCCCATTAGTGATGCAATATACAAAATTCTAGTCTCAACTGACATTATTATAGTTAACCTGATTGGAATGGGCATCTTAACCTTGATTCTAATTTATTGACATTAGTTTTATCTCTATTTTTTATTGTTAGGAGGTTTATTTTGGTTTTGGTTGTTATCTTGATGCTTATTTTAGTTTTAAATTTTTTTGGAGTTATGTTTTACAAAAGGGTTTTGATAGATACCCAAATTATGATTAGACATTATGGACACATTATCCAATGCAATTTCACCACTTTTAAGCAAATATCAAACAATTTGGTGAGGCTACACACCTCTATGAATGGAATGAAATTTAACACAATGATAATAAAAAATGACTTTCTCATTATAACAATCAAGTTTAGGTTGGTTTTCTGGAAATGGTTTTGGCACTGGCTAAATGATCATACTAGCAACAACTAGCTTTTGAAAAACCATCTCAATAGGGTCATGATTATTTTTTTTAAATATATTATGATAATGACCTCTTCTTGGAGGGGGTATTTAAAAATTGAAAGGTTGAGTAGGTGGGTCTGATTGAATGGGTATTGGTTTCACCATTTTCACATGTCAAGATTAAGTTACCCCATCTCTTACAACATTTTTATTCTTGTTGAATGGTTTAGGCTTATCTAATGCACTTGATTACTCTCATGGAAGAGTGTGTGTCTGAGACTTATTATAAGCTAGGTTATAAGAGTAAGTCTTGATTATCCCTTTGTCAATGAGATATTTTTATATTACCTTGAAAATAACTTCTTCAAATGTATTGGTGCAATGAAGCTTGATATTATGAATTACATCAAACTACATATTAGTAGTGGACATTGTAGCTAATTATTTATTGGGGAGATTATGTGGGATTCAACTAGCTAATGGGAACCACTATTGTAAATAGGTAGCAAATCTTTACATTGTTATTTATCCTAACATAAATAAACCATAGTCAGTTCATGTTCTACATCAAAATATAAGTGTTGCATGAATATCTCTAACAAGTCATCAAAATTATTAATGGAATTCTTAGGTAGACTAAAGAGCCATTATAAGTCATGCCTAGACAAACTATATGACATGAGATGAAGAAATATTTTAGATACTCCTTGGGATCACCTTTTCCTTTTTATTTTCAAAATTTAGGCATATCAAAATGATGTGTAAAAGTTATCTGAAGATATCTCATATTAAAGGGATAAAAAATCATTTCATATAGTTTAAACTTATTATTCTAATTTCCTACCTGAATGGCTAAAGATGCATCTTAAGCCTCCTATAACTCCTAAAATGTGGGACTAGAGTGAGAGGGAGTGGTTATATACACATAATATTTTCAAGTTTGATCAAATATTGATGTTTTACATCTTGTGAGAACCCATCGAGACTCAATCTCTTTGAGTGAACACCCTAATGGGTGCACCAAGAAAGGGGTGGGTAGACCTTTGGTGCTTCATAGGATTTTTTTCCATTTTACCACACTATTACCAATCCAACCAGCTCCCAAAATCATTCCCTAAGCTATTTATCCTCCCTTGAGTATTCCTTGAATATTTTCCTCTTTTAATTCATCTTTTTATTACCTTAAACTCCTTTTTGACTATCAATTGTATTGGGTCAACCCAATATAGTTTAGAGGTATTCTTTACTTTATTAGCTTATTAGCCTTTTAGCCAACCTAGCTCAGACTTGGTAAATTATCCCCAAAAACACACTGGGTCATCTAGGTTGACCCTATACAACTAATGTTCCTAGAAGGATTTAGGGTAAGATCCACTTATATATATAAGATCATTTCAGTCATTATTCATATATGTAATCAAGAGTTATTTATTCACTCATGCTTCTTCACAATATGATCTTCCACCATTCTACATGAGGAGACTTTGCTTAAGTTTCTTATTTTAGATAATCTAGTCTTATGGATAAGTAATGGATGTTTTGGAATTTATTAATGATCCTTACAAACCATAAAAATCCCTTGCAAAGCCCCTTTGTCCAAGGGAGAGATTGAGTCTTGATGGGTTCACATTTAGGTAAGTATATTCTAACTTTGTTCTCCTCTCTTTTAGTAGATAGAATTAGCATAAGTGTTGGCTCGAATAAAACTATCTTTCATATTTTATGTATTAGGGTGTTACTCATACTTACTTTAATTGAATATCCCTATATATGTTTGTTTTATTGATTCTAACCCCTACTTTGTGCTACAAGATTTGGTGTGCACTAGATTAGATTTTACTTTCTTTATATTAGTATAAGTGAATGTTTTAAAACCTTATGACTCCATTAGGGTTATTGTGTGATTATGTTATACTATAGTCTTTGGAACCCTTCATATCATGATATGTTGTGATAAGTGATATAATTGATCCCCTAATCAGGTCTAGTGAATCCCCATACTTGTCATGCTCTCACTTAATAAGTGTATTCCCAATTAAAAGTGTAGGTGTGATCTATCTTATCTAATCTAGGATTAATTCATAAACATGATGCATTTCTAATTTCATACATTCTAGTGAACCCAATGTGAACTAACCCTTATATGATTTTTCATATTTTACTTCATTTATTTCCTTTTTTATCATAATTTTATCACTTATTTATTCCCTATTTTCATTCTCTACATCATCATTAATCCAATGCATTCTATAGTTTGAAAAATAGATTATTAGAACCAAAGATATAGGTAAAACAAGGAATTTACCTATTTCTAGCCTCTATTCACTGTACAAGATAAACCCAATCAACCTTGTACTATCTATAGACCTTTTATAGCCCTTGTTCATTATACTGAATCAACCTTATATAGTCTACATCTCTTTTTCCATCTTTTTCCTACCTCTGTTCACTATATTGGATTGACCTAATTGACCTTGTATAATTTATAGGCTCTATTTTTTGTACTATATCGATCAGGTTAACCCTATATTATTTCCTACCTTCTTTGATTTCCAATTTAACTTCTTGCTTTCCCTATATATCTGATTTAACTCTCTATTTTTCATTCATCTCGCTTAGCATTCTTTTCCTTTCCTCAAGCATCATATCCCCTATTAGACTCTTCTTTGATAACTTGAATCCATTTAGACACTATATGGGGTTATCTTTTCTTCTTATCTTTTCCTATATTTTCTTCCTCTTTTTAGCTTGTGGGGCATCTTGCAATGCCCATGCACACATTACTCTAGCCTTTGGAGTATCTTTCGATTCCCACCTATATATCATTTTCAACTTTGGGGAATCTTGTGATGCCCATCCCTACATCCACTTACCATTTGGGGAATATTTCAATGCCCACTATTATTCTCTATTATATGCCACCAAACTAATTCAACTTCAAGAAACATTATGAGATACCTAGGCTTGTCTATCACATTATCATCCTTGATATAGCCATTAATGTAAGATCTTCCTAATTCTTGTCACATATATATATATATATATATATATATATATAATTTTTTTTAGGTTACTTAAACATGGGTCTCTCCCTCTACAATAGTTTCCTTCCTTTTGAAAAACTTTAGTCCTCCCTTTTGGTCTTTTGGTTCCTTGATGTAGCATAGTCTTCCTTATCTTTTTGAATTTTATCTTGTTTTTTTCACCCCTTGGGTTTTTATTTTGTGAGTTGATTTATAATATCATAGATAAGACCCAACATTCCTCATAAAACCACCATATTTTAATCCTTTTTTTCTCTTATTGTTGCTTGCCAATGTTGTTTTGGTATCCTTTGGGTTTTTATTTTATGAATTGCTTTGTAAGAAGGTTCCCTCACTTTAATTTTCTCTGATTTGTCATCACCCTCATGGTTCTCTCTTTTATTAGTTTCTTTGTGAGACCATGGATAGGACTTGGCCATCCTCATAAAATTACCACCTTTTCATATTTTTTATCCTTGTTCTCAACTTTAGCTTTTGCTCCTTTTTCTAGATGAAATATACACAATAATATATGTTAGCATTTTTTCCTCCATTTCCCTCTTTTCTTATGATAAAGAATCACAATTTACTATCATAATATCCCTCATTTCCCTTTGTAACATTAATTTCAATTTTAAGTAATTTAAATTGTTCCATGTGTCATCTCTCTGGATTTACCCTTCTTTTCATCTCCTTATTAGATCAAACAAGGTCAAAGTCAAGATAACACTTTTATTTTACCTAGATTGATGAGAATGTTAGACCCCATGCTCTTTTAAGTTCTCTCTCTTAGTAACCTTGTCTCAAGTATTCAAATTTAATTTATCTTTTTCACCCATGTTTGGTTTTCCAAATCCATATAGAGAAGGTATCTTAAAAAAAGAAATCAAGAAAATTAAAATCCAAATCATTTGAAAACAAAAGGCAATGATATCTAAAAGGAAACATACAAATCTTAAAAGTCAAATTCACACCAAAAGACATTATTCCAAGCACATCTCCTATCTCCAATCAAATCTCAAACTCCGTAGTAGGCTAGTAGATTGGAATAGGATATTTCAATAAAAACTCTATGGTAGTACCTACTTTCTCATGCAAGTACCCAATCTTCGTAGTAAACGGATGAATCTTAAGGGCTCCTAAAGAATAGTGAACATGTCATGGAAAGGTAGGTCCATTTTAATTTAATGCATATAGCCTTCATGGGATGATCTATATACTTTATTTTTTGACCCAAGATTGGTGTTGTTAAGAGAAGTTCTTCGTAGTCATTAAGGTTGAAAGTCATCTTGTTTTGACAAACCTCATTTAAGTGTCTTAACTTAAATAAATATTTCTTCTACCTTGGTGTTTCATTCATTATCCCCTCCATCCATTTAATTTTCCCCCTTGATAGACAAATTGTGATTCCAAATATATTTTCCCTTCTTATTTAATTCCTTCTTCTTCACCTCTTAAAAACATGCTAGCACTACTTTGTTTCAATTTTATCTATCCTTAGAGTGAAACAACATGTTGGAGAAACTATGGATTATTACTTTATTTACACCATGATTTTACATTTCTACACTTACTTTACCTTCCTTTTACCATTTATCATGATTTTGTTGTCTTTTTGTTATGGACAATTGAGTTAGTACCCTTTTTCCATTGTTGAGTGTGGTTGGCTTGTTACTTCTCACTCGACAAAGTTGTTTTGCCTTTTATGAATCCTTTTCCATTATTGAGTGAGATGTTAATTGTTATCTCTCACTCAGAAATATTCTTTTAACATTTTGTTTAGTTTCTTACCCATTGATTTGTTTTTATTTTACCATCTTGTTTGACATGTATCCTTGGTTTGATTTGGTGAGTTTGCCTTTCTTACTTAAGGATAACTTGTTTGAATTTCTTGGTCTTTAGTTTCCTTGGATTTTATATTACTCAATTTAATCTTATTGTTTGACTTGGTCATTTGGTCTAACATAGCACCTATCACCTTACCTTACCAAATTTCCAAAGTACATCCCATCCTCATAGCACTAATTATCTTGGCCTTTCTTGTTTCTATTTTGTTTTTGCTCTTTAGTTTTATATTATTGGGTTTGTTAAAATTAGTTTATGTGCCCTACACAATCAAAAATAATAACACATTAGACAACCATCTTATGATAAAGATAAGTCAAGGTATGCATCAAATTTTTTTATTTACTTTTTATATTAGTTTCCTTTTTCATTCAGTTACTTTATGTTATTTTATGCTTTAAAATACTATAGTTTTTTTAGCATCAGTGTTGTGTGTTATTATGTTGTTTCTCGAAGAACCATCCCCTATTACACCTTAGTTACACATGATGAGATTTAATTGGGGCTTATGTATACACATAATATTTTCAAATTTTATCAGATAATGGTGCTTTACATCTTGTAAGAACCTGTCAAAACTCAATATCTCTAAGTGCATGCCCTAAGGGGTGCATCAAGAAAGGGGTGGCCAAACCTTTGGCACTTTTTAAGATTATTGTCCCTTTTTGACATAATATTACCAATCCAACTAGCTCTCAAAACCATTGCATAAGTTATTTCTCCTCCCTTGAGTATTCCTCCAATCTTTTCCTCTTTCCATTATGATTTTTCTTGCCTTAAACTCCTTTTTCACTATTAGTTGCACTAGGTCCACTAGGTTGACCTAGTATATTTTAAGGGCATTCTTTGCTTTCCTAGATTGTTAACCTTTTCGCTGACCTAGCTTAGACTTAGTAAATTATCCCTAAAAACATACTAGGTTGACTGGGTCAACCCTATATAGCTGATATAACTAGAAGGATTTAGGGTAAGATATACCTATATATAAAAGATAATTTTGATCATTATTCATATGTGAAATAAAGAGTTATTTATTCACTTATACTTCTTCACAATCTACTCTTCCACCATTCTACTTGAGGAGACTTAGCTTAGGTTTCTTATTTTGGAGAATCTAGTCTTATGGATAAGTATTAGATGCTCTGTACTTTCTTAGTGATCCTTATAAACCATAAGAACTTCTTAGGAATCCCCTTTGGCTAAGAAAGATATTGATTATTGATGGGTTCACATTCAAGTAAGTATATTCTAACTTTTTTCTCCTCTCTTTTAATAGATATAAGTAGCATAAGTGCTCATACTTACTTTAATTGAAGTTACATATACATGTTTATTTTATTGCTTTTAACCCCCACTTTGTACCATAAGATTTGGTGTTCACTAGATTAGATTTTAATTTCTTTATATTATTAAAGTGAACATTTTAAAACCTTAGGAATTCATTAGGGTTGTTATTTAATTGTGTTAGACTGTAGGCTTTGGAATAATTCCTAGCATGATATATTATGACAAGTGATACAAGTTATCCCATAATTGGGTCTTGTGGATCCACATATTGGTCATGCACCCACTTAAAAAGTGTATTCCCAATCAAAAGTATAGGTGTGATCTATCTTATCTGATCTAGGATTGATTCATAAACATGACGCATTTATGATTACATACAGTGGGCATATTTTATTAGATATTCAAAGGTACATTATTTTTTCCTAGATATATGTGGAATAGAATATTAGGTAATTTGTAAATGATTGGTTCTACTAGGAATATTTACTCTTTCATTAGATGTTTACTATTGATATAGGACTTATTGTTGATAAGGCACTTACTACTGAGTGATGCATTGATTTAGAGGGAATTGAAGCCTAAATAGAGGAATGTTTTGTTGGATATTATTGACTAATTTGACCCCAAGTCAAAAAGGTTCAACCCCCTATATATTCAAAACTTGTTATAGGGTCTCGTAGATTGAAGTGGTCATTAATGATGTCAAATATGTGTTTTCACCCTCATCACATTTGTATAGTTTGTCATATGTCATTTTAAGGTCACATTTTGAGTCATTTAATAAAGTGGTATGGTTTTCATAGGAATAAAAGTGATTAAAGAGAATATTAAATGTCCCACATGTCAAAAATAGTCAAAGAAACTATTTTGGGACTAACATTTTACAGGTGTAATGTCTATCTAAGAAGATCAAGCAATTTTAGGTGGTTTTAAGAAGTTGTATGGCCTGTATAATAGTTAAGGCACATGGGAAGAATTCAAAAGTGTCTATTTAGGTACCCTTAGTTTAATTCAAATCTTAGGTAGCTTTTATAGGCTCAAAAATGGAATAAAATGACCTCTCTTTCCTATTGGTCTCCAAGATAATGTCAAACATGTCAACTTGTTTCAACCTGGTATGAACAAGAGGTGGTGAGTTAGAGCATGTGTACTTGGTAGATGGTAGTAATATTTATGTAGTTAAAATTCATGTAAATAGGAATAGGTTTGGTTGTTTGTGCTTCATGAACCATTGATAATAAGGTTGATGACTCTTTTCTACCTGCACATCTCCATGGCCTCTAGTTTTCTTCTCTATTTGGACTAGTCTATATATATAAAGTGGTGTACCTAATATTCAGGAGTATGAGAATAATTATCACAAGGTTTTATTCTATTTTTCATGTGTGGTGTCAAGGAGATAGGCATAAATATCTCATTCTACTAGTATAAGACTCCATCCAGTCTATAGATAATGTTGCATTAGTTGTATAAGCTTATCTCCCTATTTTGATCTTCAAAACAAGGGTAATGCAAGGTGATATGTTGTTTCAATTATCTTATGGTATGGTGATCAGTTTTTCTATTTAAGTTTTAGAATTGATGGAGTGAATAGGTCTATCACATAAACATAGTTATATTTCCTTGTGACTGTCACCTACAGCCAAATAGAGATCAACCCGAATCAATCATGCTAATTAAATAAGAATATTATAAGGATTGAAAAGATACTCTAAAATTGGAAATAATATGAATTATTTTTTCAAGGAGTTAGAGACTAGTTATGAGAACTAATTCCTAGTACACAATCATATAATGTCTTCACCTACATGCAATCACTAATAATGATCTAATGCCAACACCATAGAAGATAGAGGAGTATTAAACTGAAGGTGTTAGAAATAATTTGGGACCTTAAATCATATCTAAGATAATTTATAAGGATATTATTATAGTGGTAAATTAATAATATGGTAGAACCTAGAACCATGTCTATAGGTTGAGAAACTTTCAATTGAGAAATTTTACCTTAACTTTTCTGAATAAGGTATTTATTGATTCAAAAGACATCCCATGGTGAATTTACATGAAGTATACCCATTACTAATTTTTTTTATCATGTATACAAAGCCTAGAGTAATGTCTTGAGATGATATAGTGGTTTTTTGGTCAAGATAATGTGATGTAAGTAGGCCTTTAATTCAATCAAATTCTCATTATAGACTTTTAGTAAGCTACAATAATCTTAAATCCAAAATGGTATTACAACACAACATGACACAATGGTTGTTTTAATCAATACATAGTAACTCTATTTGGTTTGATATGACACTAATTACCTCAAGATAAATTAAGGTAGTTGAGGTACAATGAATTGAATCAGGTCATCACCTATAGGAGTCTATGTTCTTATATTACCACCTAAAGTTAGTATATATAGCATACTAGTTCTTGGTAGTAGTTAGATAATGACCTTAAGATAGATATTATAACTCCCTATATTCATTTATCACCATAGATAATCATGTAAATACTCAACTACACAATTCACTATAGGCAGTCTTGGATAAATATTGAAAATGACAAGTGATTTCCTAGTGAGAAGAAGAGAGGTCTAATTTGGGATATTTTTTAGGTATTATTGATGGATTGGAAAGAAAATGTGTTCTAAATAGGTTTCCTAACACCTATTCCATGGATTTACTTAAGCAATTTCTAGTCACCCTGATGAAAAATGTGAAGATTGAAGCCAAGAGGGCTAGTAGGTGACTGCAGATAGTGAACATAAGTGTCAAGAGGGAGGATATAAATTAGGGAAGTATATAATGACTATCAAACCTTGTTTCCAACCTCCTTAATAAATTACATATGTGTTAATACTCCCTATTTTAGTTTCAAGTGGTTAATTAATGCTTCATCATGAAGGTAGTTTTCAAGAGGGCTATTTGAAGATTATATGCCAATTTGAAGAGTTTGTTATGATTCATATGAACACTTGTAAAAAAATACCTTCATGGTCTATTATCCAATACATTATCTCAAATTTTAAATTATTTCCATGTCTTTACATTTATCTTTGTGACCTTTCCACTTCCCTTCTTATCTCTCCTCTCATATGCTATATAAATGCAAGCCATTTTAGCTTTTATAACAAAAAAAATCCACACCTAGTATGGTGAAGACATGCTGGTTTGAATACTATATTTGACTTTGAAATAAATATTTCAAATCTATTTTTTATTTCATCAACTTCTTTTCTAAGTGTTTGAAGTGGTTCATAGTGAATGTTAAGTGATAAATATATATCATTGCCTTCTCTCTACTCTTCCATGTTTGATGTAAGTAGTTCTCCCTCTAATAGGTCACATGAATTATAGATAGTGTATTTGTATATATTCAAGTGTAAGGAGTAGAATTAGTGTTTGTAATATGATCTCATTTTTACTCACCTTGAGTAGTATAATGCATATAACCTCTATGTTTAAAATATTGATGTTAGAGAAATTTAGGGTGTTGAGACTAGTATTGTAAGCCATGTTTCTTAGTACAAGTGTATGGTAGTATAGTAGACACCATTATGGTGTATCACCTCATTCTATTATTTTAATTTCATGTTTTTTTATATCCCTTTTCCTCTAAGCAAGTAGGTAGTATAGGTGATAAGCTATAAAAGTCTAATCTAGGGAGTTAGCCCTTAAACCTAGAGGTTTACATATGATATAGCCAACCCATAGGCCTATAGGTAATAAAACGTTTCACTCAATCTAGTTTATGCTTGAACAACCATATATAGGGTGAAATATTGAGTGACAACAATTCTGGCATGCCTAGTGAGACTATTATCTAAAGTACATCTTGTCAAGGTGAATGTTGGTCTTGACAACATCACATCTAAATATGGTGTTATAATCAACATTTGGCAGCTCCATTCTAGGTAATATATAGTTTTAGAACAAATTTTATAATTCCTTTATTCATAATTTATGGGCATTACCAGGTCAAATACTAGTAGAGGTATCAATCCTTTAACCTAAACTTCCTCTTGAAGTTCAACATCTTTAGCCTATCCTGACATTTGAAGAATAAGAAGACTTTACAAGTCAAGAAGACTAGTAACATGAAGAGGAACTTAGGAAAACATGGCTAGGTAACATGACTTCCAAGCCTTTAACATTGAAAAAACCTATCCACCTCAATGTATATGATGATATACCTCTTAATGCTACTAAGAGTGTTCCCACTTTTAATGGAGGTCATGTCACCCCAAGTGAGCATGTTAAGGACATCTCTAACTTATTCAACTTTCATAATGTCACTAAAATTAACATTTAAATTTGGTTAATTTCCATATATCTTAGAGGGAAGAACCTTGACTGGTATATGACATTACTGAGAGGATGAATCACCACTTGGGATGATTTTGGAGATTTTCTAACCTCAAGGTTTGAAGATAAAAATGATCACACATCCCTTATTCACTAGCTAAATGTGACTCAAAGAGGTCCCAAGGGGACTATACATGACTTCAATGAGAGGTTTCAAATAACTTGGTATAGGCTTCTTCCTCCCATGAGACCACCTGAAAGCTTTATTTTCCCTATATATCTATGGGCTATTGGAACTAACATATCCATCATGTTACAATCCATGGGTGGTTACACCTTACTTGAAGATTATGACATAGCTATTAGAGATGAAAATGGAATAATACAAGATATAAAACTACCTCCAAAAGTCTCCATGCCTATTTTTAAAAATATGTCTACTTCTAATCCAAGTGTTGCTCCAATCTTAAATGCAAACATCAAGTCTAGAGATTCCCATAAGAAGGTAAAAGATACCATTGATTGAAAGGAAAGATCTAATGATTTTGAGGCTCAAGTTAAACAACTAAATCTATAGTATGGATTTAACCAAAACTACTACCCTTATCCTCAACAAGTAAATAGGTTCCCACCTTATTAATATGGTCAAGGGAGAGGGAAAGGACAACTTAACTTCAATAGGCCACCCAATGTATATAACCTAACTTCTACTTCCAACACAAGAGCTATGGTTCCAGTCTAAAGTAACTTGGTCCAAGGAGAATATTGACATCAAGGATAATACATGGATGCCAATTAAGGTGGGTAACAAGATTTTGTAGCTCAAGGAGGATTTACTCCTCAATTGTCAGTAAAAGATGAGAACTTCATAAAAGTAAATGAAGAATGGTATCCCCAAAGAGTGAACCTTGAAAACTTCTTAGTGGAAGATAAATTTGTCCTCAATCAAAATACTTCAATTAAAAATAATACTAGAGAAAAAAGGAAGGCTTTGGGATATGTCCATGGTGTTGATACAAGTTTAAATAACCCTCCTATAAGGCAGTAATGTGTGAGTGCAAGTATGATAGTCCCTATAACTTTTTCACCTATTTCAAATAGAAATATAGGAAGGGTGACTTAAAGTGTTCCAATGCCTCAAGTTCAAGGCACTTATTTTAATTAAACAATGAAATAAAAGGTAAGATTTCTTAGTTTGAATATTGTTGATTATTTGAAGAGTGATAAGACTAGTCTCTTTCTTTGGGAAGTACTTCACATGCCTAGTCAAAAGGATCTTATTCAAGAACAACTATCCCATATCCACATTAGTCATAAACCATCAAGACATTGTGATGTTTCACTCACTAATTCTCCTATTCACATTGTTTAACCCTATTCTAAATCTAAAAATCCCCCACCCTTCTACCTAACTCTCATTTTGGGGGAGTTCATAACTGCATTATGGATAGTGGGGCAAGTACCTAAGTTTTGTCTAATATTGTGGTAGATAAATTAATCTTGAAATATGATCCATACAAAAATGGAGTGATACAACCTGATGGGACACTAACTAAGTCAGTGGGACCTTTCAAAGGTTTGAGAGTTTTCTTTCATGATTGTCCAAGCTTCTCAATCCTTCAAGATAGAGTAGTGGTTGATTTACCTACTCACTTTACTATCTACCTCTCAATGGATTTAAAAACCAAGATAGGAGGATACCTCTTAGATGATTTGTCCTTCTTGGCCTTCAAGACAAGGTATGGAACAAAGGTTACCATTAGGACATAACCATTGGCTAAGTGTCATATTGAGCCTTATGTGGAAGTAATCTCTAATCTCAATTGTGTCATCAATGTTCGAGAGGAGTATGTTATGGGTTATGGATAATCCTCCAATATTGAGGGTATCTCTAACATGTTCCTATATGATTATGAAATTGATACTTATGGACATGATCCATTCACTTTCATTAAGTAGACTGATCTTGGCACATGCATCATCCATGAGGAAGGAAATGAATAATATGAGGTAAGAATTGAAAATTATTTTCCACAAGATGATGAGGGTAATTACCTTATCAATATGCATGATGATGATGGTCTTAAAAGTATGGTACATCAATATGATGAAGAATTTAAATCCATTCTACCTGCATAAGATGGAGGAGTCTTTAAAGGTGATATCCGTGAAGAAGAAGATGATATATGGCAATAATTTCATGGAATAGTTCAAGAATTTAAATAGATGAATAATTCAACTCCCCATATTAATAATATTGAATCTAATAGTAAGATTATTTATGAATCTTCTAATCATGAAGGAGATTGTCTTATCAAGCATAAGGGTGAAGGCAAAAATGTGTGTGTTTAAAGAGTAGTCCAAACCTCAACCTGAGGTTGAATAACATTCAGATGTGTTGGAGCAAAAATAAAACAAGCTTGATGGTTCTAAAAATCAAGTGTATCATGTTATAGAAGAATTTAAAGTTGAAATAACTTTGATGACTCCCAATACTTAGTTTGGGAAGTACCAATTCAACATGATAGAGATCAAGCAAGCTATAAATCCAAACATGACTCTTGAAGGGATAGATAGAGTATCCTTTAAAGATCCCAAGAAGACCTAAAGATGGTAAGTCATTTAACCTTTATATAAGTAATTTTTTAATGATAATTATGCTTCATATGATGGATTGCTTTCATGGAGAAACAATGATGCAAGATGCACTATATTTGACCTTAGTTGAAGCATGTAATGAAATTACTTAGATATTTGCATATAATGATTTTATATTTCATAGAATAAGAAAATATGAGAGATTACATAGTGATAATTGATGGAAGAATAGAATCATGGATAATATAGCAAAGCCACTTTGAGGGGGAAACCTCCACAATAATATACTAATAGCATAATATTAACATGATGATTAAAGACTAACCACTAACTCTTATATATAGTCTACTTAGCCAATGTTATTCCATAGGCTGACCTATCTAAGAACATAGAGAAATTTAACAAGTAAATAAAAGAGGTATGTTAAGTCAGCCACACATATCCCTAGACACACCAATGGTTAAAGGTATAACAAGCCCTTCCCCTTTAAAACAATGTTTTCTTTAATGTTTTGGTAACTCTAAATGTTGTTGCAAAAATGCCTCATCCTCCCAAGTGGCATCTTCACATAGTAGATTATTCCATTTGATCAACTATTCTATAGTTACTTTATAACATAGTTGCTTGGTGCACCATTGAAGGATCACCTTAGGATCAAGAACAACTCTATTTTATTCATCCAATTATGGTAATTTTATTTGAATGCTAACTATGTGTCCAATGACTTTATTTAGGAAAGATACATGAAATATTGGATGTATACGAGTGGATGAAGGAAAATCTAACTTGTAGGCCACACTACCAATTTTCTACAAGATCTGATAAGGCCCATAATACTTAATGGAAAACTTATTATAGTTTTTTTCTTCAATGACATCTATTTATATGGCTGTAACAGAACAAAGACACAATCACCAATGTCAAAATTCCTCTCACTTCTATGTTGATATGCTTGTTTCTTCATGCAATTCTGGGCCATAGCTAAGTTTTCATGGAAACTTGCAAGGACCTCCTATTGATGGTGAATATGTTCTTTAACTAGATGAATCTTAGGATGGTCCTTCAAGGTTGAAGTGATGGATGGAGGGTGGTATCCATATATTTTCATAAAAAGAGACATTTTGGAAGAACTATGAATAGAATTATTATACCACCATTCAACAAGTGGTAGCCAATGAACTCATTTATCCTATTTATCAGAAACAAAACAATAGAGATATCCTTATAGACATTTTTTGAATACCTCAATTTGTCCATAATTTTGAGGATGATAGGATGAATTATGAGCCAATTAGGTGAATAAACATGTAAATAACTTAGTCCAAAAATTACTATTAAAAATGGGATCTTTATCGCTGATAATGTTCTTAGGTGTCCCATGTAGTTTTCAAACTATATTGAGAAAAGTATAAGCTACTTTACTAGCAAAAAATGGCTAGGATAATGAACAAAAATGATTATACTTACTGAGATGATTTAAAACAACCATGATAACATTTTGACCATCAGATCTTGTTAACCTTGTAATGAAATCCATAGGTACCTCTTCCCAACACTAGCTAGGGATAGATAAAGTTTATAAAAAAACCTAGAGTTTTGATGGTTTTGCCTTTATTTTGTTGATAGATCATACATTCAACCATGTATTTATGGACATCCCCCTTGAGACCTTCCCAAACAAAATCCTTCTTGATTTTTTGATAGGTTTTCAAAAATCTTGAATGACCCCCAATTAGAGTTACATGAGGTTCTTGAAGTATTTTTTGTTTAAGAAGAGAATTCTTACGTAGGTAAAATCTATTTTTATACCATAATGCATTACCTTTCCATGTGAATTTTTCAAATCCACCTAAACCTTATTGAAGATTTTTAATCAAATCATGAGTAGTACTATCATGTTTCCATTCTGATCATTATTCCTCTAGCCAATCTACCTAGAAAATGGTTATGGCACATAACAATGCCTTAACTGATTCATATTTTATGGATAGTGCATTTGACACCACATTGTCCTTGCCTTTCTTGTAGACTATTTTAAAATCATAGTCTAACATATTAGTTACCAATTTTTATTGTTATTTAGATGACAACCTTTATTCTTAAAAATATTTGAAACTATCATGATCAATTTTTGCCTAAAAGAGACAACCCATCAAATAAGGTCTCCATTGTTTAACTGCATGCAAAATGGCCATCATTTCCTTCTCATAGATGGGCTTTTGCTAATTTTTACCCTTGAGTTGATGAATTTCAAACTCTAGTGGTATGCCTTCTTGCATCAGTACACCACCCATACCACACCCAGATGCATCACATTCAACCACAAATGTCTTATAAAAATTAGGAGTGGCCAATACTGGAATAGTGCACATAGCCAATTTAAATTTTTCAAATGCCTGAGTAGCTACATCATTAAAATAAATGGAGTATTTTCTTAACAAAGAGGTAAGTGGGGTTGTAATACTACCATAATTTTTGACAACTATTTGATAGTAACCAATAAGCCCCAAAAATCCTTGAAGTTGTTTGATTGTCTTAGGAATCGGCTAGTCCACCATTTCTTGGATTTTTTTAGGATCCACTTTCACTCCTTCATAAGACACCAAATGACCCAAATATTCAACCTCACTAGCCCCAAAATTACATTTAGATGGTTTGGCATAAAATTGATTTTGCTCCAAAATTGAGAGTACCTGTTTCACATGTTATAAATGGTCTACCCAATTTTTACTATAAATGAGCATATCATCAAAGAATACCAAAAAAAATTTCCTCAAAAAAGGATTAAAAAAGTATTCATCAAACTCTAAAATGTAGATGGTGCATTTGTTAGGCAAAAAGGCATAACCAAAAACTCACAATGGCCCTGATGAGTCCTGAAAGTGGTTTTGGGTATGTCTACATCATGGATCCTAATTTGTTGATACCCAAAACATAGATATAACTTGGTAAAATAAAGAGCACCATTCAATTCATATAGAAAATAATCAATGATAGGAATTGGAAACTTATCTTTGATTGTGTACTTATGAGTTCTCTGTAGTCAGGGCATATTCTTCAAGTGTCATCTTTCTTTCTCACCATGATAATTAGTGAAGAGTATTCACTTTGGCTATGGTGAATGATTCTTGAATCCAACATCTCTTGTACCATATTTTCAATTTCATTTTTTTGGGCATATGGATACTTAGATGTCCTGATATTAGGTTGTGTACTACCAAGAATAAGTGTGATGGCATGATCATGCATGCAACTAGGTGGAAGTCTTTTTGTCAAGTCTCCAAAAACAATAAAATGATCATAAATTATTTTTTATAGATCAAGAGGTGGAGATGGCTGAGTTGGTTTTACTTCCATAGAAAACAAGTGAGCTACAAATCCCTTAGTACCCTTATAGAAAATCTTTGTCATTTGAAGGAGCTAACAAGTTAGGGATATTTAGCCTGTATTCCTCTTAGCTCAAATGTCCTTTCTTTAGAATGAAAATTCATGAATAACTCTTGAAAATTTATCTCAATAGTGCCTAAAGTGGTGAGCCACTGGACTCCCAGAACAATATCAACTCCACCCATCAGAATAACAAACATAAGAGAATCGAATAAGTAATCTCCCATGGCCAACTTAATCCATGACATTTTCCTAAATAGCTAATAGTACCACCATCTACAATCATAACCTAAAATTATAGAGCTGGATAAATGAAATAGTTCAAATGAGCAACCAACTTACTGTGGATGAAATTGTGTGTGCTCCCAAAATCAATCAAGATAGTGACCTTCTATTTCTTAAGGAAACCCATGACCTTAAGAGTTTGGGGAGTATTAATACTTGATATGGCATGACATGAAATAATAGGCTAAGAGTCTTTAGATTCCTCTTTAGGAACTTTTGCATCTGCATCATGTACTTTAACATCATCTTCATCATCATTGGCACCTTTAATGTAGAAAAACTTATTTTTAGCATAATGATGGTCTTTGCTCCATTTTTTGTCACAACTATAACACGACCATTTGGCTCACTTCTCCTTAATTTTTTGTTGTGTTAATCTAGTGGGATGTGGAAATGATGTTGTAAAGTTTTGATTATGACCAGTAGTGAAAGTTTTAATTTTGACCATCTCTTTTTATTTTATCATGCATGCCTTAGGGATATATTTTGATATAGATGTTGGGTTATACATTCAAACCTTGTATTGGATGATATATTTAAGGCCACCCAAAATCAAATCTATCAAATTTCTCTTAGTGATATTTTCCACTCATAAAGAGAGATTCTGAAATTGATGAATATAATCCTTCATAGTTCTTGTTTACCACAGCTTGGCTAATTAGCTGAAATAGTTCTCAAAGACATTATTCTAATAATGATCTATCAACTCCTCAATAAAAATAGTCCATATAATAGGATCACCATTCTTTTTCTTTTGAACACATAACTAGTGATACCAAATGAATTGATTAGGTTCCATATACAAGAATGCCACCATCACCCTCTAAGAACTAGGGGTTTGATGCAACTCAAATAAATTCTCAATTTGGGTAATCCAAGTAAGAGGATTCTTACCATCAAACTTATGCATGTCCACTTTTGACAACATCAGTTTCATACTAGCATGGGAGTTGTTGAGAGGAAGATTTGAATGTTGAAGTGGAGGATTGTTAGGCTAAAATAGAGATGTGAGGGTAGCTAATTGTGTATTAATATGCTCCAATGCAATATGAACCCCATTAATCTCTTTTTGCATCCCTAAAACATTAGCTTGGACTGCAATAAAGTCATCATGCCTCACTAGGTTTTTTATGTCCTCTTAAAGCTAAGAAATCATTAGATCTAAAGTTCTAGATTCCATGTCATCGATAAAAGGAGTCTTAGGAGTTTTTGGTGCCCCTTTTCTTCCTCAAGTTGAAGTACCTACCATAAACAAACCCTAGGAGGGTTTTGACCCCCCCAAAATAAGTGTATGAGGAAATTATACCATTGAGATCACCTTATCAAGATGAATCCAATGATTACCTTTGTACACTAGAGTAAAATTTTTGGTACCAAAAAAGTGTACCAATAGAATATACCATTGCAATTATCTCACTGAGATGAATCCAATGATTGCAAGTGTGCAAGGGGAAAATTTTCTAGAATTTTCTTTTGAAATGTATTTTTTCAAAAAATCATTTTGAGCAATACTGCACTAACAGAAAAATTAATTCTTCCTAGATTGCAAGTTATGTTTTTTCACATTCACTGCTCCCAAAAGCCATGCCTCACTAGATATAAAAAAAAATGTCACAGGAAACTTACCCAAATCGAAGATCTAATACCAATTTTAATGAAATTACTTAGGTATTCGCACATAATGATTTTATATTGCATAGAATAAGAAAATATGAGAGATTACACAATGATAATTGATAGAAGAATAGAATACTAGATAATATAGCAAAGCCACTTCAAGGGTCCAACCTCCACAATAATACACTAATAGCATAATACTTAACATGATGATTAAATACTATCCACTATCTCTTATATATAGTTTACTTAGCCAAGGTTATTCCATAGGCTGACCTATCTAAGAACATAGAAAAATGTAACAAATAAATAAAAGAGGTATGTAAGCCACAAATCAGCCACACATATCCATAGACACACCAATGGTTAAGGTCATAACAAAGAAATGGTTATTTTTTCTCCACCTTAGGTGTTTGAGGTCTTGTATATACTAGGATAGGTGTGTGTTTTTTACTATGTTGTGTGTGTTTTTCTATAAGTGTTATTGAGAACATAAGTGTGTTTGCCTTGGTATGTGTCTTATTTGTTTGTTTCCTATTATTTAGTTTGGTGTAGTGTTCTTTTATAGGTATTTTCATGTCAATTATAGTGTATAGGTGAATCCATATCCTAATGGATATGAGAAGGCTACTGGTCTTTGTCATAACTAGCTTACCACACCTAAGAAATCACCAAAATGTTGACTAATTAGACCACAATTAAAATTTGGTCAACCCCTTATATATTAAAAACTTATTATAGGGTATATTAAGTTGAAGTGGTCATCAATGAGGTCAAATATGTGTTTTTACCCTTGTCACATTTGTATAGTTTGTCGTATGTCATTCTAAGGTTACATTTTGAGTCATTAAATGAATTGGTATGGTTTTCATAGGGAGAAAAGTGTTTTAATATCATATTAAATGTCCCACATGTCAATAATATTTATAAAAATCATTTTTAGACTAGAATTTTGTAGGTGTGATGTCCATCTAAGAAGATCAAGCAGTTTCAAGTGGTTTTAAGTAGTTGTATAAGATGTACAAAAGTCAAAGCACTAAGAAGACTTAAAAAGTGTATCTTCATGTCCCCTTATTTCACTTAGGCACTCAATTATCTTTTAACATCTCCAAAATGGCAAAAATTGACCTCTCTTTCCCATCACGCTCTTAGACAAGGTCAAATAGGTCAACTAGTTTTAACTAGGTACAAATAGGAGGAGGTGAGTTAGAGCAAGTAAACTTTGTAGATGGTAGTAATATTTGTTTACTAAAATTTCATGGTAATAGTCATAGGTTTGGTTATTTTTGATTCATAAATAATTTATAATAAGGTTGATGACTCTTTTTTACTTACACATCCCCATGGCCTCTAGTTTTTTTCTCTAATTAGACTGGTCTCCACATATCAAGTGGTGTACATGATCTTGAGGAGTATAATCATCCTCATCATAAGGTTTCAATCTATTTTGAATGTTTGGTGTGAAGGAGATAGGTATAAACATCTCATTATACTAGTAGAAGATTCCACTTAGTCTGTAGATAATGTTCCATTAGTTGGAGAGGCTTATCTCCCTATTTTGATCTTTAGAACAAGGGTAATACAAGGTGATATGGTGTTTTCAATGTATTATATCATGGTGACTAGTTTTTATTTTTAAGGTTTAGCATTGATGGAGTGAAGAGGCCTAATACATAAGCATAATCAAATTTCCTTGTGATTATCACCTATATCCAAATGGAGCTAATCCTTAATTAGTCATGATGATTAAATGAGAATTTTAAAAGGATTGTGAAGATGATCTCAAATTGGAAACAATAAGACTGAGTTTTTCAAGGAGTTAGAGATTGGTTTTGAAACCAATTGCTAGTACACATTCATATACTATCTTCACCTACAAGTAATCACCAATAATGATCTAATGACAACACCACATAGGTTAGAAGAGTGTTGAAATGAAGGTGTTGGAAATGAATTGGGACCTTCAATCATATACAATAGTATTGGGAAGGCCATTGTGATAATGGTAAAGTCATAACATGGAAGATAAAATTATAACCATGTCTACAGGTTGAGAAAGTTGCAATGGAGAAATTTTACCTTAACTTCTTTGAATAAGGTATTTTCTAACAGAAAAGACATCCCATGGTGAATTTCCTTGAAGTCTACCCAAGCCTAATGGTTTTTCTCATGTATTCAGAGGAAAGACTAATGTTTTGACATGGGAAATTAGTTTTTTGGTCAAGATAAGGTGATGTAATTAGGTCTCCAATTAAAACAAATTATCATTATAGACTTGTAGTAAGCTACAATACTCTTGAAGCCAAAATGGTCTTACAACACAACATGACATAATGGTTATGTGACTCAAGACATAATGAATCTATTTATTTTGAGATGACACTAAGAACCTTTGATAAATTAAGGGAGTTGAGGTATAATGATTTGACTCAGGTCATCACCTATAGGAGTCATTATTCTTCCTATATCACCACATATAGTTAGTACATATAGCATATTAGTTCTTGGTAGTAGTAAGAGCATGACCTATAGATAGATATGATTCCATTAAATTATGAAATGGTATTAGTGACCTTAAGAGGATATTATTAAACTAAAAATTATGTTCAAGTGTTAAATATCACCTATAGGAATCTCATTTACCTAAGATGAGACATATACAATTTGACTATAGACTATTTCTAGCAAATGAGAGATGTGAGAATGGAAGGTTAGTAGAGATGCATGATGGATTGAACATAAAAAATTCAATTTTAGAATTATGAATCCATATTTGATGTGTTTTTTAGATATAGGAAACAAAGTAGGAATACTAACCTACAATCAAAGTCCTAAAGTTCCTCAAAACTTTGTCAATCTTTGTAGAATCAAGTCATATAAACCTATCTTAAAGAGTTTATGATGTTGAGGACTATAAAAGAGTGATCTAAACATGAAAATTTGTGTAAATGGTCTCCATGACCTAATCTCGTATCTTATGGTCTCATTTTGTCTAAGTAAATAGGGGAGATGCCTTCTATTTTATCTCAAACAAAGGGCACTCTAGGAGTAAGAAACATGTAGGCTTAGTGTGTAAATTAATAATAGGTGAAAGGGGGAACAAGAGGCATTTTAGAATGGTTTGAATATTTTTAAGAAGATAAAAAAATGTTTGGAATCACTGACAGTTCTAAGAAACCACTCAGAGGTGGTCATGTATGAAGAGACATAGTTAGGCCTATTAGGCCTATAACCAGGTGTAAGCCTTATATATGCCTAGTTCCATTTTCATGACCACATAACCTTACTAAGAAACTTTATAGACTTTAAGGGAGTTATAAGGTTGATCATAGCCATTGGTTTGCATAAAGTTTACACCAAGATAGTCATTTTGACCTAGTTATATAATAGGGGTATATAAAATGCAAGAGAAAGCTCAACATGCTATTATAACACTCATACCTATAAAGACACATTACATGGTGTCTCAAGGTGTGAAGGGTGTTGAGCAGGGTCATGAACTTAAGAATTGTGTAATTGGTTTAGGGGTTAGACACATGATTTTTATGAACTATCACTAAGAAACAAAACCTTCTAAACCCCTCCTAAAACCCTTACTAGAATTTGATGAAGAAAAAACATCTAGAGATTCATCCAAAAGTGATAAAATGGCCTAGAAACTAATTTAGTCCTGTATAAAACTCTCCCATGATTCTTCCCACCTAGATGATCCATACTATCACTTGTACATATAAGGTAAAATCTAAGTTTTTTACAAGTTTTTGGGTGTTTTATAGGTATAGAAGAGAATGAATAGGTGAGATTAATTTAAAGATGTCAATAGGGACTTATTATAACTTCTTATATTCATTTCTCACCACATGTAACCATGTAAATACCTCTACTACATAGTTCACTACAAACAATCATGGACAAATAGTGAAAATGATAAGTGACTACCTAGTGAGAATATGAGAAGCCTAATTTGGGATATTTTTAAGGTCTATCTGATGGAGTGGAAGGCAAAGAAGTTTTAAATAGGTGTCCTAACACCTCTTCTATGGATTTACTTAAGAAAATGTTAGTCACCCTGATGACAAATGTGAATATTGATACCAAGAGGGCTAGTAGGTGACTATATATAGTGAATACAAGTGTCAAGAGGGAGGCTATAAATTAGGGAAGTATTTGATGACTATCACACCTTTTTTATAACCTCCCTAAGAAAGTGTATATGTGTCAAGACTCCCTATTTTAGTTTCAAGATGTCAAGTAATGCTTCATCATGAATGTAGTTTTCAAGAGGGCTACTTGAGAACTCTACACTAGTTTGAAGAGTTTGTCATGCTTTAGATGGAAACTTTTATAATACTACCTTCATGGTATATTATCTACTCCATTATCTCAAATTATAGCTAATTTCTAAGTCTTGACATTTTGATTTATGACCTTTCCACTTCCTTTATTATCTCTTCTCTCATATGCTCTATAAATTCAATCCATTTTTGCTTTTGTAACAAAAAAATCCAAACCTAGTATGGAAAAGACTTGATGGGTTGAATAAAGTGTTTGCCTTTTAAATAAAGATTTTCCAATCTGGTTTTAATTTCATCAACTTTTTGTCTAAGTGTGTGAAGTGGTACATAATGAATGTCAAGTGATAAGTATTTATACTTGACTTGTCTCTACTCTTCCATGTTTGATGCAGGCAGTTCTTCCTCTAATAGGTCACATGAAGGATAGCTAGTTTATTCATCTATCTTCAAGTATAAGGAGTAGAATTATTTTTTTGTAATCTAACCTCATGTTCACTCACCTTGAGTAGTATAATGCATATCACCTCCATGTTTAAAATATTGATGTTACAATAAGTTAAGATGTTGAGACTAGTATTATAAGTCATGTTTCCTAGTACAAGTGTATGTTAGTGTTTCTACGCTAATTTTGCTTTCACATTCAAAAGATAGAAATGAGAAACTAAGAGATGGTCTAGGGTTAGAAGATACCCAGATATAGTCGTGTGCACCAAAATCAGATGTTGGAAGGTACTCCTCTTTAGCTGTGGAGGAATGACACCTGCGAAGAAAAAGAGACTAAACATGAAAAAATGTTAGACGAAGAGACGGTGGGCTGTCAAGAAAACACTTGATCCTTGAAGTATGAAAACTTCCTTAAGGGATATCAACCCACTAATAAAAAGCAAAATATTTGACTGAATTAGAAATAATGAAAGACAGAATGAAAGCAAATAAAAGACAAAAAGTAGAATGCATACCTGATATGCAGCAAACTACTCTACATAGTCATCGGTGTCGGTCTCTGTGCCGGTGTCGGTCAGGGAAGGGAGATGATGTCAGTTAAAGTGCCAACGTTGATAGGGGTAATGACTGGCATTGATCGAGGTAATAGTTTTGGATAGGGTCTGGTCAGATCTGGACAGGGTCTTAAGATTTGCAAAAAGGTCAAATGTTTTTGTCTGAGGGTTTGGGAAGCTGGTTTAGGAGTCAGAGGGATTGTTTGGGGGTTTATGTGCAAGGGGTATCGATAGAGTTATAGATTGTATATTTTTTAGAGGGTGGATAGAGGTGATATGGGTGGAAGTAAGGTTAGGGCTATAATCTAAATCTAAATCTGGGTAATGATAGCAATTAAAAACAATAACCAGAGATCAGAATAAAAACATAGAACAAATGCTTACCTGTTACGCACTGAAAAAGTTGGAGACATGATTGATGTTGTCGCTGTGTCATAGAAGTTTGATGTAGCAGACCTCTAGCAAGATGACTAAAGTAGAATGCCTATACCAGAGAGAGAATGCGAGAGATTGATTACAGAATGGTTAGATGCAAGAATTGGTTGATTGTTCAAATGAAGAGGTTTGCTAATTGATATGAAGGAAGGTCTGATAATCGATCGAGAAATGGATTGGCAACTGAATGGATAATGGATAACGGTTCCTACGTTCGGGTTGAGAATGTAGTGTTAAAGATAATCGACGTCAGTAGGACTATCGATGTCGGCCGATAAGTTACTGATGTCGACAATGTCAGCTAGGTTATGACCATCATCAGCAGATGTAGAATGGGGACAAAGGCTAACTTTAGCTCTCTACTCATTTTTACATGCTGCCAGGGTCAAGGCTTGTGGTAAAATGGTCGATAGGGGTTAAATAGGCATGGATAACTAAAATGGGGGTTAAGGGGAAGACGACAAGGGTTAGACACAATTACGGTGTCTACATTTGCCCCTTTTTGTCTTGTTGGTTGTTTTGGATGAACTGCAAGACAAAAATAGGAGTTGGTTACCCTAGGTGTGGGATAAGGTTGATTCTATCTTGTTGGTTGTTTGAATGAATTGCAAGAAAAAAATAGGGGGTGGATTGCCCCAATTATGGATGAGGTATTCCCCCTCAAAGCAGGAGTCGAGGGAAGGGAACCGAGAATTGGGTGTTGATTTGACAAAGAGTGGATGAAAAAGGGGTGAGGGTGAATGCTGCAAAAGTTATGATTGTGCACATACCACTTCACGAGATAGTCAGGTTAAATTCTCATAGGTCAAGGGTCGAGGAGTGCCAAAATGGAAATAACTGGGCCCCAGCATTTAGTTGTCTACTGATCAGGTTATTCAATCGAAGCTGTAGCTCCCATGAGTTGTTGTGTTCCAGGTATCCCAGGCTCAGGAAGTGCTCCTAGAAACAAAAAAAAGTCACAAGTAGTGCGGATCAATTGGCATGCGATCCTATACTTGTGAAGGTCAAAAATAGTCTGTGCACAATTTTGCTAACCAGTCATGAGGTAGCATACAGGCAAAAAACAACTAAGGCAACATTGTCTTGGAAGTGGTCGAAGTTGGAGGAGACAGGCATGATCTCCAATGGTCATTGGTCAAGGTGGATGGATGGACGAAAGGATGTGGCTGAGCTAACCTTAGAAGACATTATGTGATCTCAGTGCTGCCTACATAGCCCTTGTGTGAAGGGCCTCAGGCCAATGTAGTTCTCCCTAAAAGGGAGGAAGGGACAAAGGGATAGAATTGGTCTTGGTTAAGGGCAAGGTCATGGTCAAAAGGAAGAAAGAAGGTTTGTTCATCAGAGAGACGAACAAATGAGGGTGGTCTAGCTAACCCCAAAAGATGTTGTATCATCTGAGTGTTGCCTACATAGCCCTTGTATTAGGGCCTCAGACCAATGTAGTTTGAACAAAGAGTCTGAGTGGTAGACAGGTGGTGAAAGTGGTCGATAGATTGGTCTTGGTTAAGGTCAAGGTCAAATGATGAAGGAGAAAAGAGGTTTTTCATCCCTAGAAATTTTCCATATTCATGATGGATGTATGCTAAAGATGAATTGAAGTCTATTTATGCTTCAACACGTATTGGTTTATGCTTAACATAAATTATGTTTGGTCGATAGTTTCCATGTGTAGTGGTGTCCATAGAAACTAGTGAATAAGCTATGGGAGTGGCCTGAAAAGAGAGTTGAGTTGAGTTGATTAGGTTTAACAAGTGATGAAGTTGAATGTGAGCAAAGTGTAGAAGAAGTGAAAGGCATATTGCTCTTTCATTGACAAGGACCAGAAGGAAAGCATAGATAGGGGTTATTAGAACCAAGATCCCCATTCATGCATGATGTCGTTGACCATATGCTGTGTTAGAGAGGTAATCAAATCACTTTGACATTAAAGTGAGCTCAAAGTCCCTTGAGTAGGTGATAGGAGGAGGATAGGGTAACCCATTTTTAGAGTAGAGATAATTTTGCCCTTTTTATAAGAGACCCTGAGATAACTATAAGCCAAGTCCATGATGTTTATTTTTATTTTTGGTGCAGACTGATTAATACGAGAAGTCTACATAGAGATGTCATTTGCTTGGTGGTCATTTGTTAAGCTGATCAATGTGGGAAGCTACTAAGAAAGATTGTTGTTGGTAGCAAGAGTTAATCATAGCCATCCTTTAAGGGAGTGGTCTATATTTTGCTTTATATATAAGGGCTTTGAATAGCTGTCCTTCGAGGGAGCAGTCTATTAGCTACAATAATGATAGTACAACTGTCCTTTGAGGGAGCAGTCTACCTTTGGATGCGATTTGGTGACCTTGGATATTTTTGACATCTTAATTTGTTTTGACAGAAATGTGAGTCATGGACCAGACTATAGAAGGTCAAGAGTTCCCTTTTATTAGGATAAAGCATCCATACTGTATAAAAGGGGTATATAGGATTTGTTAAGGGGAGTAGGGTTAAAAGGAATGATGACTAAGAGGATGGGGATTGCTCAAGGGATGAGCTCAAGATAAATGTCAAGTGGATGAGTACTTGACTAATAGTAGAATGGTCGCAGATGCAATGCATTAAGAGGCTCAGGTTCTAGTCGTCCGTCGAGAGAAGACAAATGATACGTCCCTGATCCATACTTGTGCGTGATAATGAAAGGTCCAAGCCAATTAGGGGAAAACTTGCCTCGTTTACTTCGCTCCATATTGGTCATGTGCTGATTCTCTTTGAGGATGAGGTCTCCAATATTGAAATCTCATTCTCATAGATTTTTGTCATAGGCTTGCTTGATGCGATGTTGATAGACATGGAGATGGTTGAGGGCAGAAAGACAACGCTCATCAAGTAACTCAAGTTGAGCTAAGTGATCTTGATGAAAGTCATCATTAGAAAGAATGTCATGTAGAGAGGTGCAGAGAGATGGGATCTATACTTCGAGAGGTAGGATAGCCTCTATTTCGTACATGAGAGAGAAAGGGGTAGCACCCATGGAGGTTCGAATGCTAGTGCGGTAGGCCCATAAAGTGAAGGGAATGTGAATATGCCAATCCCTTCCAGTGTCGCTGACCACCTTCATGAGAATTTTAGTCAAGATTTTGTTGGAAGCCTCAGCCTACCCATTTGCTTATGGGTAGTAAGGCAAAGAGAAACTGAGTTTAATGCCAAATGAGTCGCAGAGTTTTTGGACAGTCTTGTTTTTGAAGGACTTGCCATTATCAGTGATGATTTTATGAGGGACACTAAAATGGCAGATGATGTGGCTGCTAATGAAGTCAACAATCTTGTCAGATTTTGTGGAGATGAGAGGAATGGCTTCCACCCACTTGGTGAAATACTCGGTGGTAGTGATGATGGATTGATGATGAAGAGACGAATGAGGGTTAATCTCACCGATGAGATCTATGCCCCACTGAGAAAAAGGCTAGAAATCTTGAGCAACTTGTAAGGCATGACTAGGAAGATGAAGCAAGTTAGAGTGCTGCTAACACTTGATGCAACATCGAACATAGTCACTACAGTCTTGATGAAGGGTGGGCCAATAATAGCCCAGATGAAGGATGCGCTTGGTAACTGAATCCCCACTGAAATGTCTACGACAAATCTCATCATAGACTTGTTGAATGGCTTGAGATGTTTCAGTGGAGGTGAGACAGTGAAGAAGGAGGTCGTCAAAGCCTCACTTATAGAGAAGACCCCCTAGCATGGTATAGCGAGTAGTATGCTTGATAAAAGCTCATCGTGCATTGTTAGAGAGGTTGGGAGGAATGACAGACAAAGATAAGAAGTCCATAAGTTGCTTATACCAAACATCTCATGGGCTAGAGTCTATGGTGTTGACATGATTAATGTTAGGAGAGATATAGGAAGGCAACAACACATGATGCACCATGACAAAAAGTCGAGATGTAGATGAGGAAGATGGGATATGAGAAGTGAGAGAAGCCAAGGTGTTAACAAACTTATTCATGGATCGAGGAACAGTCTGCAGGAGGTAATGGTTGAAAGATGTAAGGAGAATGTCAGCATGATTTTTGTACCTTTGCAAAATTTCATTTTTACAGAGGTATGAACCGTTGACCTGATTGATGACAAGCTGCGAGTCACCGAAGATGTTGATGGACTTGATGCTGAGAGAGAGGGCAGTTTGGAGTCCCAAAATTAAGGCCTCATATTCAGCCATATTATTGGTACAATTAAAGTTGAGCTTGAAAGACAAAGGCATGGGCTCACCATCGAGTGGGATGAGAATGACTCCCGCACCCCCACCAAGTTGACATTTGGAGCCATCGAAGAACATGGTCATTTGGTAGGTAGTGTCATCAGTGGAAAGCGCATCGATAGACTCATCAGGGAACTCACACTAAGAAGGTTGATTGTTGGGAAGAGGGGCATCTGCCAGTTGATCAGTGATGGTTTGCCCCTTGATAGATTTCTATTGGATGAATTCAGAGGTCAAACTCAGCAAGCAGCATGAGCCACTGAGCCATACATTGATGTTGATATGGCTTGGAGTGTATAAACTTAAGAGGGTCAGTGTGAGTGATGACAAAGTTTTTGTGGTTAAGAAGATAGTGGCGGAGCTTGGTAGTGGCAAAGACTAATGCCAAATAGAGTTTCTTGGTATGAGTATACCGAGTTTCATAGTTGACCAGTGTTCGGCTGATATAGTAGACCGCTTGCTCATAGTGATGCTCATCTCGGGGCGTGATCATGGCACCTAACGAATGGTTGGTGACAGAGATATACAAGTAGAAGGGTTGATCATCTTTAGGTGGAATGAGGACTGGTGGAGAGACTAGATAGCATTTAAGGGCTTCAAAAGCCTCTTGACAGTCCTTATCCCATGTAAAAGAGACATCCTTCTTAAGGAGATGATGAAAAGGTTGGCAGTGGTCAGAAAGCTGCGAGATGAAATGGTGAATGGACTAGAGCTTCCCTTGTAGACTGTGAAGCTACTTGAGATTGGTCGGGGGCAGCATCTTGAGGATAGCATGGATCTTGGCAGGATCTATCTCGATGCCACGGAAAGAAATGATAAAGCTGAGAAGCTTGTCGGAGAGGACCCCAAAGACACATTTCTTGGGGTTAAGGTAGACATTGTATTAAAGAAGGTGAGAGAAGATGATTTTGAGAATGGTTAAATGGTCATGGCAAAGCTTGGACTTGTCGAGAAGGTCATCCACATAGTCCTCCATGATTTTATGGAGGAGATCATGGAAAATGTAGGTCATGGCATGCTGATATGTGGCGCCTGCATTCTTCAAGCCAAAAGGCATGACTCGATAGCAAAAAGTCCCCCATGGGGTAATGAAAGTGGTCTTGTGCTGATCTTCCAGAGCAATTAGGATTTGATTGTATCCTAAAAACCCGTCCATGAGAGATAGCATCTCATGGCCGGCCGTGAGATCAACAAGCTGGTCAATGTTAGGAAGAAGAAAGTCATCTTTGGGATAGGCTAGGTTAAGGTCGTGATAGTCTATGCAAATCTGGATCCCCCTAGTCACCTTGGTGACTGGGACAATGTTAGAGACCCACTGTAGATAATCGATGGGCTAGATGAAGGAGATAGAAAGGAGGCACTAAAGCTCCTCTTTGACAAGGAGGGCAATGTAAGGATGCATCTTTCAAAGCTTTTGCCTAATAGGCTTAGCCTCTAGTTTGGTGACAATGTTATGGGTAGTAATGGTGGGGTCGATGCCAGGCATGTCATGGTAAGTCTAGGCAAAGGCCTTGCTATGGTCTGAGAGGAACTGGGTATAGTCAAGCTGCTCTTGAGCGTCTAAAGATTGTCCAATCTTTAAGACATGAGGAACATCAGAAGAAGGGAGGTTGATGTCAATGGTTGATTCATTTAACATAACTTGGGTCTCAAAAGGGAGAGAGCACTGGATGAAAGAGTCGTCGGTGCCCATGTAGGAAAGAATGGCATCATCGTCAATGCAGTGGATAGTGTGAATGGTTACTGACTCATCTTCTACCATGCTAGGAAAAATGAGAGGGAGAGACCTGGACACCCCATTGAGCTGATAAGTCAAGGGTTCTAGGCAGATGGTGTTTATGGAAAAAAACTAGGAGGGATGGAAACCACTGACTCCGTAGGTGAAAGAGGAGGAATGGGTGAGCTTGGAGGAGATTGTTTAATGGTTGGTTTGGGACAAAGGTCTATAGGGGTCTGAGTGGGGTCATGATATCCCAAGCCATACCATTTCTTGGCATCATCATCGTTGAGTGGTTTGATGGGCTGATGGGAGCCCTGCTCATAGCGTCCAAAGCCAAAATCCTTCCATGCACACCTATAAAGGTAAGTGTGTGCAAAGGTAGGGTTACCAAGAAATGAGAAGTCTGATGTGAAAGGTTGAGGTGAAGAAAGAGGATTGCAATCAGCAGGAGCTTGATTGAGCCCCCCATAGACAAGGTTGGTTTAGAGGTGAGGAGGACCATAAGGCACGATCGTCCCGATCTGATGGTCGTAACTAGGGTTGTGATGAAGGCATCCATACTCTTGTGGAGTTTGGAACATGTCTAAGGCTAGCAAGCGATATTCTCCTAATGAAAGTCTTTGGAAGATGTCTTCCATGGGATCTATGGTCATCGCTTGAAAGGGATGTGTGAGGGCGACCGCCGTTTGTGAACTGGTTGAAGCTTCCATGGATGGAGGTGGTGCCTGGGTTGATGGCTTGATAGGAATGAGAATGTCATTTGGACGGTAGGTGGTGTTACAAGTTTTGAAGGGTGAAGGGTCAGCGGGAACGGTATGGACTTGCCCATCGTGCTCAAATTTCACACAACGGTGCAGGGTGGAGGGGACACAGGCCATGGTGTGGATCCAGGGTCAGCCTAGCAAGATGTTGTATTGAAACTCTCCTTTGATGATATAGAAGAGCTCCGAGACTATGTGTGGACCAATGCAAATGTGAAGGATGACTGTGCCAATGGTCGTGGTAGTGTTGTCATTAAAGGAATGCAAGATTACATCAGTTTTGGAGACACAATTCTTGGGAAGAGCCAACTATTCAAAGGCATGGGTGGAGATAATGTTGATGCTAACACCTCTATCAATCATAATGCATTTAATGCATGTCTGATCAACATAGGTAGTGATGAAGAGGGTGACATCCTGATCTTTTGTGTTGGGTGTGGGAATCTCAGAATCGCTGAATTTGATGGAGGCAATAAGGGCTAAAGAGTGGACAAGGGCAAGAAGTGGCTAGGGGTCCTCAAGTTGAACCTTCACTGCCTGCAGGGCTCTGATGAGGGGTTGATGATGCTAGGGTGAGGTTTGGATGAGGTCATAAAGGGACATCTTCACAGGCATCTGGTGAAGCTGTTTCAACATAGAATCATGAATTGCCCCTGAAGAGGAAGAAGAAGAGGGTTGAGGCGCACCAAGGATAGAAATCTTAGGCTTGGGTGGTTGAGGTGGCTAGATGAAAGGGTAGGTCCAAGGAATGGCAGCTTTTTCCTTCACCTTGTCCTTTTGTGACCTGGTGGTTATGTGAATGGCATTGATTTCGAAGATAGGGGGTGAAGGAGATGAAGGGGTCGTGGTCTGTTGATGAGATGTTGATGGGTCTGAAGAGGTCAGAGGGTTATGAGAAGGAGTCAGGGGTCAGTCGAGAGTGTCCTCAAATAGAAGAGTGTCTTTCTCCAGATAGCGATGAATGATGGTCTTGAGGGCATAGCAAGTCTCAGTATCGTGTCCTGGCATGTGATGATATAATCAAATCTTCATGTCATCGAACCAGGAGGGCTTAGACCCGAGAGGTTGGAAAGGCCTGATGGGTGGAAGGGTTATGATATAAGTCTACAAAAGTTGATGCAAGATCAAAGAGTATGAGCCCACTAAAGGGTTCATGCTCGTCAATGTGTGTGATACTAGTGACTTTTGCTTAGGCAGAGTCGGAGGAGGCTTTCATACCACCTTTTGGATTGATAGTGCGGCGACAGGTGGAGACAGTACTTTCTTCGTGAGAGGTACCACCCTTTTGGGAGAGGGTAGGCTAGCAGTAGGCAAAGGAAGCAAAGGAGGCAACTGGTTTTGATTAAAAGTCAGAGTGGGAAGGACTCTGGTCAGGGTCGAAGGATGGGGGCCCAAAATGGAGGGCAATGATGATGGAGGAGGAGGCATTCACCTCTATGGTTTAGCAGTCTTCTGTGACTTGGGTTGAAGACTACTATTGGTCGAGGTCTGGTCTAGGTCCACCTTCACTTGTAAATGAGTGAGGTTGGAGATAGGGCGAATGCCAAGTGACTTGATAGGTTTAGATGGGGTAGATGCAGGTTTTGGTTTTGATGGGGTCGGTTGAGGCTTAGAAACTAGAGTATGGTTTTTGTTAAAGGTCTTGGGAGATTTCACCTTAGGAGGATTAGATGCATGAGATGAGAGGGCACGGGCATGTTGAAGAGCTGTGAGACGCTCCCACAATCCCTGATGCTCCACTTTCCTAGAAGGGAGAAGTTCAAGTTTCTCCACTAGTCGAGAAAATGGCTGAGAAGATGTGGGATGAGGTTTGGGTTCTTGAGAAGATGTGGATGGTTGTGGGGTTAAAGATGAGACTAGTGTAGCGATCTCAAACCCAAGTCATGATGGAGTCGTGACAAGTTCATCTATGGTTGGAGACGAAGGAGAGGTAGGTTCTTCCCTGGGTAGAGAAGAAATCAGAGAATGAGGCTCCTCAAGCGGGTAAAGAGCAGGGATGATTATTTCCTCCACTTGTGGTTAAGGAGTAGGAAGGGTTAGGTCCTCTATGGGCATCAGGAAGGAGGATGGTGAAACTAGTGGTGCTGGTAAGGTCGAGGCATCCTCCAAGATGAGAGAGGTTGACGGAGAACTAATCAGAGAAAGAGGTTCATCCACATGTGATGGACTGATGGATGGACTCACCTCTTGAGGTTGGTTGGAAATGAAGGGCGAGACGGTATTGACTGTTCGTATATTGTGTTCATGAATGTTGTCAGTCAAGGTCTGGATATTGTTCTGAGTTGGTGGATGATTTAGGAATGGTTGCTTGAAGATGTCGATGCCCTGATTAGGTGGTGCATTGGGATTATCGAGGATGAGGTCACCCTTTTCCAGCATGTCTTGGATGATGTTTTTAAGGGTTTTACAGTTGCCCGTGTAATGTCCTTTAACATGGTGGTAGTTACAGAAGTCATTTTCCCTATACCACGCAGGGATGGCATGTGAGGGATCAAATTGTGGAGGTGGTTAGATTTGGGGGAGATTGAGGACCCCTTGTTTGATGAGTTTTTCTAGCACAGACGTGAATGATTCTCTGAGTGGAGTATACTGTCGCTGTATGTATCTCTACTAAAATTGGTGGGTGGCACTCTGAGATGTGGATGGCTTAGGCTAATTAGTTGAAGGCAAAGAAGAGGAAGATCTAATGACCACAACATTTGCTGAAGCTTTAGATTTAGGATTGGACGAGGAAGGCTTAAAAGAGGGGTCATTGGTCTTGGAGTTGGGATTTTTGCTCCGCAACTTGACTTTATTCTCCTCAACGGCATGTAACTCAAGTTTATGGGCCATCATGAAGGCTTCGTCAAAAGTGCAGAAGGTCTGAACCCTCAAGGTGGAAGAAATATGTCTGGCGCAGGCTTGGGAGAAAAGTTCAATAAGCTCAGGTTGGGGTAAAGAAAAGGAGAGTTGATTGATAAGGCCCTTCCATCAAGTAATGAAATCAGTAATGGATTCATCCTCAAATTGGTGGATAGAATAGAGGTCTGTGACTGAGACCTTCTTGGTGATGTTGATAGAGAAATGATCAAGGAAGAGCTGGGCCAGCTGAGTGAATGTGAAGATGGAATGGCTAGTAAGGGAGATGTACCAGTTAAGCACAATACCTGAGAGAGACATAGGAAACATGTGTTAAAGCAATGCATCATCATGGGTGATAAGGTAACAAGCATGTCTAAATGCTCATAAGTGTTGTTGTGGGTCTTCCTTGCTTTGAAAATGAGAAAACTTAGGAAGTTCCCACTAGCTGGGATATGGTCAGATCAGGACAGAAGGATGGATGGGCTCATTGCAAATTTGTTCATATGAGAGAGTATTGCGTGAGCCAAAAATGGAGGTCTCTAGGCTAGACATCTTGTCCATCAGCATTTTGATGATATCTACTGACGTATTAGCAGGTGGAGCACCCCCTAGATTATAGGTGCTTGAAAGAGGCTAGAAGAGGCATACGACGTAGTTGGTTGTACCAGTAAGGGTGCAACGTATGGATGACTAGTCGTAGGGATAGAAGAGAAGACTAAGGATGGTTGGGTAGAAGGCACGGCTAGGCTCGATGTTGCCACGGGGGGTTGGTTTGTGGTAACATAGGCCAATGGATAGGTAGCCACCCTGGTGTTGATAGGGGCAAGGGTAGGTGGAATAGAGACGACCAGATTCTGAAAGGGGGTAGAAAGTGGTTGAGTGGGCTGAGGTTGATAGGGGGCCGAAACCCCAGTGGACGTGGGCCCAAAGATGGAGGGAGAGGCCACACTTGGATGGTTAGTCAAAGGCTGGTCATTGGTTGAGGCAATAGCCTGGGTGTCAAAATTTTGAACTACAGACACTGTTGATACGGCCATAGTTTCGAGAAGAGAGGTCGGCATTCCATAGATTGGATTGCCCAAGGAGTCTCGCATTTAGCTATTCACGAGATAGTGATGTAAGGCTTTGACGTTGAGGTCTAAGAATCATAAAAAATCTTGGTCCCCTTTTGGGACAATAGGCGTCTAGGTTAGGGATGGTCTAGTAGGAGTTCTTTCAGTCTCTGAGTGGAACTCCATTATAGGACTGGTTATGGACGGGGTAGACGAAAGTGGGTGATGCCTTGTGTGATCGACTAGAGCCTTGGCTTGACTATGAGTCAGAACCATTCAAGGCAAGAAAGAATGTCCTCACAAGCTCAAACAAGCAAATAAGAATAGAAAAGATGAAGAACACAAGTAGATCCTAAAACCCTAGGAGTAAATTATTAGGATTATAGTGGCTTATGCCTTAGAATGTGTGTAGAGGAAGATTGGCTTTTGAGTCGGGTCCTAGAAGAAGTAGTCTATGGATGGTTTCGGGTTAGTTATGGTGCTCAAGAAGTCTATGTTAGGTTTCGTATAAGGCCTGGTGCTAAGGAGCAAGCTCCCCTCACTTCACAAGTCCAGTGATAAGCTGGGCCCGCTTAGCCAAAATATACTTCCCTTAGAGAGTAGACTCTGCCAGAGAACAGAGTGGGCTTTCCCCTTGGTGATGAAGTCCAAGTAGGATCATCGAGATGGGTAAGGTATCCACTGGGGGATGAAATCCCAGTCGGGCCTTGTCTCAGGTAAGTTAAGATGTTTGTTTTGTGCAAGTGGTTTGGTCGTGTAACATCAAGTGGACTAGATTAATTCAATATGCATTTATTAATTACTAAGTGCGGTCTAAGAAATGCAAGCAAATAAAAATGAAAATGCAACATGTTTTAAACCCGAGTCAAAATGTTTGTTCATATGAAGATGAATGGAGAAAGAGTCGAAGAATATGAGTTTTGACTAGTCTAGAAGTGCAAGAAAGAAAAGAAAAGTTCTTTTTATTCCTGCTTATGATGTCGTTTAGAAGAGATGAAAGAGGTGAAAAGGAAGGAACCTAATGCACCTATATGAACGAAAGAAAGAAAGAACCCAAGGAAGGCCCTAGGGTCCCACCGGGCGTGCTAGAATGTTTCTAGGCTAATTTCGCTTTCACATTCAAAAGATAGAAATGAGAAACTAAGAGATGGTCTAGGGTTAGAAGATACTTAGATATAGTCATGTGCATCGAAATCAGATGTTGGAAGGTACTCCTCTTTGGTTGTGGAGGAATGACACCTGTGAAGAAAAAGAGACTAAACACGAAAAAATGTTAGACGAAGAGATGGTGGGCTGTCAAGCAAACGATTGATCCCTGAAGTATGAAAACTTCCTTAAGGGATATCAACCCACTAATAAAAAGTAGAATATTTGACTGAAGTAGAAATAATGAAAGATAGAATGAAAGCAAATAAAAGACAAAAAGCAGAATGCATACCTGATATGCAACAAACTACTCTGCACAGTTGTCGGTGTCAGTCTCTGTGCTAGCGTCAGTCAGGGAAGGGAGCCAACGTCAGTTAAAGTGCTGACATCGGTAGGGGTAATGACCAATGTTGGTCGGGGCAACAATTTTGGACAGGGTCTGGTCAGATCTAGATAGGGTCTTAGGATTTGCAGAAAGGTCAGATGTTTTTGTCTGAGGGTTTGGGAAGCCGGTTTAGGAGTCAGAGGGATTGTTTGGGGGTTTATGTGCAAGGGGTATGGACAGAGTTACAGACTATATATTTTACAGAGGGTGGATAGAGGTGATACAGGTGGAAGTAAGGTTAGGGCTATAGTTTGAATCTAAATCTGGGTAATGATAGTAATTAAAAATAATAACCAGAGATCAGAATAAAAACATAGAACTAATGCTTACCTGTTACGCACTGAAAAAGTCAGAGACATGATTGATGTTGTCACTATGTCATAGAAGTTTGATATATCAGACCTCCAGTAAGATGACTAAATTAAAATACCTATACCAGAGAGAGAATGCGAGAGATTGATTGTAGATTGGTTAGATGCAAGAATTGGTTGATCGTTCGAATGAAGAGGTTTGTTGATTGATATGAAGGAAGGTCCAATAATCGATTGAGAAATAGATTGGCAACCGAATGGATAACAGATAACAGATAACGGTTCCTATGTTTAGGTTAAGAATGTAGTGTTAAAGATAATCGATGTCAGTAGGACTGCCGACATCAGCCGATAAGTGACCAACATCGGCGACGTTGGCCGGGTTATGACCATCGTTCGCAGATGCAGAATGGGGACAAAGGCTAAATTTAGCTCTCTACTCATTTTTACATGCTTCCAAGGTCAAGGCTTGTGGGAAAATGGTCGACAGGGGTTAATTAGGTGTGGAAAACTAAAATGGGGGTTAAGGGGAAGACGACAAGGGTTAGACACAATTACAGTGTCTACAGTTAGTATAGTGGAGATCACTTTGGTGTATCACCTCATTATATTAGTTTAATTTCATGTTTCCTTATATCCATTTTCATCTAAACAAGTAGATAGTGTAGGTGATAAGATATGAATGTCTAATCTAGGGAGATAACCCTTAGACCTAGAGGTTTACCTATAAAATAGGCAACCCATAGGCCTAGAGGTAATCCAATGTTTCACTCATTCTAGAGTAGGCTTGAATAACCATCTCTAGGGTACAAGATTGAGTGACAATAGGTATTACATTTTTTAAAATAAGATTGGAGAAGAATATGCTATTGATTCTTAGGAACCTATCAAGTAGGGGGAACATATTATTGTTTAAGTAGCACATGTTTTTGGCTTGAAGAGGATCCTTATTGAATAGAAGTGGCAAGTGGTTGAATAATAAAACTGCATTATTGAATAGACAATATATTTTGGGGATTGGTTGGTACTTGTTGAAGTGGACAATTTGTCACCACTTATTGAGGTGGTGAATTCATCACCACTTGTTGAAGTGGTGGATTGTTGCTTACAACATGTTATTTCAGACTATATATGGTCTCAATATGTTATTTTGAAACACCTAAAATATTGGGATAAACGGTCTATTGGAAATTTTTAAGAACATTTTATTTTGATATAGAGGGAACTTGATGTGGATTGGGGTATCCTTTTTTAGATTTATCCACCACATGATGGAAATAATCTATGGGGATATTCAACTTAGGATTTATCATTATATTGATTTCATATATATATATATATATATATGAAATAATCTAAAAAAGGATACCCCAATCCACATCAAGTTCCCTCTATATAAAATAAAATGTTATGAAATCAATATAATGATAAATCCTAAGTTGAAATATATATATAATATAAAATAAAATGTTATGAAATCAATATAATGATAAATCCTAAGTTGAAATATATATATATATATATATATATATATATATATATATATATATATATATATATATATATATATATTTCAACTTAGGATTTATCATTATATTGATTTCATAACATTTTATTTTATATAGAGGGAACTTGATGTGGATTGGGGTATCCTTTTTTAGATTTATCCACCACATGATGGAAATAATCTATGGGGATATTCAACTTAGGATTTATCATTATATTGATTTCATATATATATAATCAATATAATGATAAATCCTAAGTTGAATATCCCCATAGATTATTTCCATCATGTGGTGGATAAATCTAAAAAAGGATACCCCAATCCACATCAAGTTCCCTCTATATCAAAATAAAATGTTCTTAAAAATTTCCAATAGACCATTTCTCCCAATATTTTAGGGGTTTCAAAATAACATATTGAGACCATATATAGTTTGAAATAGCATGTTGTAAGCAACAATCCACCACTTCAACAAGTGGTGATGAATTCACCACCTCAATAAGTGGTGACAAATTGTCTACTTCAACAAGTACCAACCAATCCCCAAAATATGTTGTCTATTAAATAATGCACTTTTATTATTCAACCACTTTCCACTTATATTCAAAAAGTATCCTCTTCAAGCCAAAAACATGTGCTACTTAAACAATAATATGTTCCCCCTACTTGATAGGTTCCTAAGAATAAATAGCATATTCTTCTCCAATCTTATTTTAAAAAATGTAATACCTATTGTCACTCAATCTTGTACCCTAGAGATGGTTGTTCAATCCTACTCTAGATTAAGTGAAACATTGGATTACCTCTATGCCTATGGGTTGCCTATTTTATAGGTAAACGTCTAGGTCTAAGGGTTATCTCCCTAGATTAGACTTTCATATCTTATCACCTACACTATCTACTTGTTTAGATGAAAAGGGATATAATGAAACATGAAATTAAACTAATATAATGAGGTGATACACCAAAGTGATCTCCACTATACTAACATACACTTGTACTAGGAAACATGACTTACAATACTAGTCTCAACATCTTAGGATTTATCATTATATATATATAATGATAAATCCTAAGATGTTGAGACTAGTATTGTAAGTCATGTTTCCTAGTACAAGTGTATGTTAGTATAGTGCAGATCACTTTGGTGTATCACCTCATTATATTAGTTTAATTTCATGTTTCATTATATCCCTTTTCATCTAAACAAGTAGATAGTGTAGGTGATAAGATATGAAAGTCTAATATATAGTGATAATATATATATATATATATATATATATATATATATATATATATATATATATATATATATATATATATATATATATATATATATATATATATATATATATATATATATATATATATATATATATATATATATATATATTGTGTGTGTGTGTGTGTGTGTGTGTGTGTGTGTGTGTGTGTGGGCTAAATAGATCTACATGTAACATCTTGTTGGAAAATGGATCAATATTATACGTGGGATAGGTTAAAAAATCCAAAGGTTGTGAATTCAAAAGACTTAACTGTATTATGGCTAGTTTTTGAATATCCAATGCCATAAGTGATCTGGTGAGATTAGCTAAAGCCTATTTATCTGGTTGTATTTGAGTGGAAATAAGTTGGACTTGAGAAGACTGGTCAATGAGTTGACCCTTTTCATTTTTAGACACTAAAAGAGCTTGATCAAAATTTATTATATAAGTTTGATCTTGGTTATAAGTGGCTTGATTTTATACTAATGCAAGAGGTGTTTTTGGGAATTCTAAATAAACAACATAAGTCATTTATGGTAAATCCAGGGGAAATTTTACCCCCATTTCTAAAAATTTGACAAGATGTTCATCTTTTTTTCAAATAGTTGTGAAAATTGATCATATCCATACTAAACACTAGGTGTTGAATTTACAAGGTACACTAGATTAGATATCTATATCAAATGGTACATGTGAAAGGTATGGATGGTATTGGCCTTGTTTGACATTAAGTGATATGACTAGAAGGTATGGGTCATGTTTTTCAGGTTTAGTATTAGATAACAAGTAAGGTATTGCCGATATTCTTCATCCTCTACATAGTGGTCATACCCATATGGGTTGTAAACTACCTCTTCATCAAATGAGGGGTTTGTATCTATTCTAGCAACATAGGTACCTATAACATCTACTTGATTTGTTAGAGTTTTTTTTCTTAAAAAATCAATCTAATGTTCTTCTTTGCACTCATCTCATGAAGGTCAAATGGTGTTTTAAACTAGGTATGCTTGAGTCTTTTACTTCTATCTACCTTGAAGGAATATTTTGGCCATTATCAGGAATCATGTTTTATGTCAAGTATTAAGGTGGTTTCTGCATTCATATTTTGTGTTTTAAGGCCTTGTTCAAGTATTTTGTCACCTTAATTAGATCCTTTTACACACTCAAATGAATTCAAATTAAAGAAATGCAATCCTTGAACAAAAACACAACTATGCCATCATGTGCACAAAATAATGGTGTTTTCAAGGTGGAGTTTAATAGAAAATGAGTTAAAAATGATCATTAAGACATAATAAAGCCATTAATGCATTAAAAAGAACCTCCAAAGTGCATATGAGGGTTGAGAAGTCATAATGCCATATTATCTAAGTCACTCAAGTCACTTTTGGAAAGAAGACCCATTTTTAATGTCTTATGAGGCCATATAACACCAAAAAGACCCCTATTACCCCCACTAATCAATATAAAAGGATTAAAATTACATCAAATGACTCATTTTCTCTCTATTTTGACTGTTATGACCTTAATTTCCTATTCAAACATGTAAAAGTGCATTTAACAGTAAACAAAATTTCATTTCAAGATTAATCATGCAATTTTTATGGTTTATAAAGATTTTTTTATTTATTTATATGCCAAATAGGTCTATTCATGGGAAAAATCATAAAGAGTAGCTTTAAAGTAGAAAAGCCTTTAAAATGAAGATTTACATGAAAAAGTAAAGTTTTATGAGGTTTTACAGGACTGTATAGACAATTTAAAGTTAGGGAAAAGAAATGAAAGGTCAAAAACATCATTTATTATCTATTAAAATCCCACATGAGTACTATTCATGCTTAATTATTCAAGGAAAGGGGAAAATTGACCAAATATCTCCTTGGAAGGCAAAAAGAGGATATGTTCTATAACATGCTAGAAGAGTTGAGGAGATGCATGGTATATTATAGACATTAGATAAGGATAAGGATTTCCTAAATAACATTTACTAGGCAATAGGATAGAGAAATAACCCCTCAATTTTATGAACAATCATTAAAAAAACCAAACAAGCCTATGAAACCTTATCTAAAGTACATTTTGTTGATTAATATCCATATTATTATTACATGATGAAGAATGGATCATGGTGGTGTGAAGGGGTATATTGAACATCATTTTTGTGAATCAATTTTGACTAAGAATCTTCAAATCACATGTGTCTAGGCAAAACTCCATCAGTGGCTCTAAAACCTTCCTAAACTCCAATACCAAGAACTTGTCTTATGATGATTTTAGGCATGTTCTAATGGAATAAATGTAGAAGGTTGTTAATATGTTTTGAATTTATATTGATACACCTATAATATAGTTTATTTATGATATTTAACTAAGGGTTTTGAGGGTTATGTAATCTTGAAAGAAAGATACAAGTTTGTAAGGTTAGGATGGAGGTTTTTTGTGAATGACCATCATATCCTTGTTTTGAAAGCATTTAAGGAAGTCACATTATCTATATCACCTTCCATCCTAGCCCATATAAACATGTTTCAAGTCCATTAGACATCATATGGTTGGGCTTTATAAGCTTCTAGCCTCAAAATCAACACACATGCCTGCATATATAGGAACAAGATTTTCAAAACATTTTGTGGTGATATTAACATAATAAAGGGCCTTAATTAATCCAAATGGATATTATCTAACCACTCATGCCATTAAATAAAATTATAAATGTATAGTTACTAATAAACATAGTTTTATGGTTTTAGAAAGTTTGGGATCTTGAATACCCTTAAATAGGTGTACAAGGTAGTGATGATAATTTGTAACACTATGAAAGTGTTTCTTCAAAGGAAGAGCCTAAAAATAAGACTAAACCATCCTTTAATACTCTCCCTAAAAATTTAAAAATAAAATTATACTCATGAAGGTGATTTCAAACACATAATGGAAATACTTAAATCAACATGAGGACCTATAGGCCTATCGACAACAATGAATATTTACAAAGATATCAATTTGTTTCCTTAAGTATGAGGTCTCAAACCAAGTATAAGAACATTTTTATTACTTTTCAAATCATCTATAATGGAATTTACCTCATAAAAATTCATCTTCATTACAAATTACAAGATATTTCAAGTTTCAAATCACTAGGTTACATGTTATAACCAATCCGTGAAAGTGTCTCCAACTGATCATTACTATCCCAAAGTAGGATCAAATATTACATGAATCTAATGTCATCCATATAGTGTGTTAGAATATAAATACAACAAATGGCCATAAGTATTGACAAGACATTGAGTCCCAATAGAGTCATATTCCTGCATATTCAAAGAATGAGATTCAAACATGTTAAAGTTGGCCTATCAAGTCAAGGTGAAGGTTTTCATGAAATTCAATGACTTCCAATTGCATCCAATATCCTCAAATCATAGGTTTAGGTTAATAAGATCAAAATTAAAAACATCTTGATAATGGTTAGTGAGTGTTAAGTTGAGTATAAAATGTAGAGGTCCATAGACATCAAGATGAAATTTCAAGGAGTCTTAGTCATCCTTTTTCTCAATGTAGAGTATCAACTAAAGACTAGGTTTCAAGAAAGAGGATGAAAGTAATTGATTTGAATACACATGTTTTTAATATATTATAGTATTCTTGTGTATATCTACCATTTAAATTCCTATAACTAATGAATAAGGAAGGTTGACTTGTGAGCATATGATTTAAATAAATGGTCAAGCAATGATCAAACTCAATTAAGATCAGTGTGTAATTTACCAATGGTTTAATGGTCTAAGATATAAAAGTGATTTCCTAGATATAATATGATTTAAGGATAAACTTATCTAAATCAAGGGGATCTCAATAAATTCATGAAATTGGAACACCCTTAAACCATTAATCCAAAAGCTTGCAAGCATAGTTTACCTACTACAGTCAACAAACTAGTACTTATTCTTATTAGTATAAAAGTTGTTAAAGATTGGAATGTATTTGGAGAATATAATGGATATAAATATAACCCTAAAATATTCAAGGGAATGTTCACTCATTCAAGCATGTCAATATAAGATCCAAGTTAAAATAGAAAAGGTTTAGGTCATTTTCAAACCAGTTGAAAAGGGATAGAATTCTGAAGATTTATCTTTCATATAAATATATATAGGAAATATTATATATTGGAACATGATATAAAAGGTTGAAATATGTATAATTATGTTTTATCACTTCATAATAGGTTTCATACAAGTCTCAAGGCACTTTCAAATGATGTTGTAGATCTATCAAGTTATCCAAGACTAAGACATGCTTCTCAAAATCCCAATAATAGATCTAATCCTAAAATAATTGAATGAGGATGGAAAAATGCCAGGATAGAACATTTAGGTTGTTAGCATGGTCCTATAAGAAGAGATAAACATAATTACCAAAAAGGATGAAGTTGTAAGCCCTATGTAGAATCCTGATATTAGAAAGGTTTGAGAACAAGGTAAATAATCTCCATAAGATAACAAGATATTAAACAACAAATGGGAATTTGTCATGATCTAGAAAGGATGATAACCATGCCTAACAAGGTTTTTTAGCGTTCAAGATCCTTTAGTCATGCTTGTAATGGTTCTTAGCATTGTTTAAGGTAATTTAGCATTGTCCAAATTATGGTAAGACTAAAGTTCAATGCTTATGTTGTATCACCTTTTCCTAGTTTTTCATTATGTAAATGCCTTTTTAACAACATATAAGATATTCTTAGGGTAGTTATACAATCTTTACTGAGTGGTGGGGACCAATCATTTAAAGGGGCCTTAAAGAGTTTTTTTTGCTCAACATAAATATGAAAAATCATGTTTCTATACCTTGTAAGATGTATAAGAAAGTTTTCATGATTAATGATGTCAATTAGGACATGATAATCCATTTATTAATGAGTTTAAATTTGTACAAACCATTTGAGCTTGAGGAATGATCTTCGAAGAAGCATTGAGCTTAGTTGCAAATGAAGAGTGGTAGACTTTGATCATATGCTAACTTAGTTGTGCATGATCATGGATTAGAAATGCAATCACTAAAGGTGGATATGGTTTAAAATAACCTTTTAAAAAAAAATAGGTGAAATTATCCCCTCATCTCTATGAAAAATCCTTAAGAAGATGAAAAAGTGATAGTCAATGTGAAGAATTGGAGGGGTTAATGACTAAAGATTATCCTAGTTGATGTATAGCCTCATAAGGGTCTTGGAGATGATAAAGATGTTTTTTTTGGGACACAACATTAATGAGATAATGTTTCATGAATATAAAAATCATGTAGGTTAGCCAAGAATTGGGATTGTAGGCTTAAACCCTTAGTAAACCCTAAAGTCTATTTTTTGATCTCTTTATCACATTTCAAGAGGATAGAGGGATCCATATACCTAAGGATGGTCATTATCACTCTTAAAACACGTATTAAACTCCAAAATAAAGTTTTAAATATTTTAACAAAGTAACAATTAAGGTATAGTTCTATAAGTAAGGAAAATTGGTGTATTCAAGATTGAGAAAGAGTGAAGTTGGCTTCCCAAGGCAAGGGACATCAAAATTGTAGGTCAATAGAAGAAAAAAAGAGGGAATTAAATTTAAATAATGTCATAAGATTACAAGACAATTAAATATCCTTATATCCAAAATAACAAGGATCACAATATAAGATATTCAAGGAACCCCATGCTAATATATAGGCCAAAAGATGGAAAATGCAAGCAATCTCAAGTCTCAAATGTGGTTTGGATTTATAAAGCAAATTTTCAAGTCAAAATAGAGAAGAGAAAGTTGTTTAAACTCCTTTAGAGGGAGAATATACCTAAAAGTATATCTAAATCTCAAACATGGTCTTGGAAAGTAAAATAGATAGATTTAGTGAAGAAGACACTAGATATTAGGAAGTATGAAGAATCAAAACTTTATTGAACTATTACAAGTTTTTCAAGCTTGGAGATGAAATGTAAAAATGTTAGTGATAATAAATAGCCTTCCTCTCTTCTTTAAGATCATTAAGAAGTTTATAAAGTGACTTTTAGTTTGATATTTTCTAAGTAAGTTGGTCAATCATGATCATGGTGCATATTTAATATCATTTAAGGCCAGAATGTAGAGTTAATATTTTGAGAATTTGATCCATAAACATGTAGCTACTCACTAAATATTCCTTCATGCTTTTAAAACATGATTTAGGCCTAAAAATGGCATTGAAAGAGGTAACCCCCATGAGGTCAAGTAGTTATCATCCCAATTCAAATATGCAGTTGACTTTTACATGCACAAAGAGGTGGAAATAGGGTGATTTAATGATAGAAGCATGAGTTTTAAGAGTTAGTACACACTTATTCTCCATAAATCCCAATAAAAGACAAATTTTTTAAAGACAAGGCCATTTACTTCATCTTATAACACTCTCTTTAGGATATTATCATGTGATAGGTATGGAGGCATTGGAGAAGGCATAATGGCCTAAATTTTAGTTGTCTTTTCTCTTGAATAGGTAATTAATATGTTGTAATAGCTACATTTATGTAGCTTGGTAGTGATTTTTTGCTCTTTTCTTATAAAATGGGCTAAAAATGCCTCTCAATGTATCCTTCCACTAGGTGTGATAAGACTTTTCCCAAACAACACTTGTAATTTGCCTTTAAGTCAATAAAAAAGAGATGATTCTACCTTATATGCTTGTGTTTTATGTGAAATCATGGAAATTTTGATATAATCTTGTGATTTAAATGTGTTCTTCCTTAATTATTGTCTAACTTTCTCACCTTAAAACTAGGTTGGCTTCATTTTGGAGGTCATAGGTTGTGTGAAATTAACTCTTGGTAAGAAAATAGCTATGAATAGGTGTTATTCCTCCTAGTTTAGCCTTTATCCCTAGCCTTCCTATGAAATAGTTATGCAAGAGTGTAAATTTTGGAGTTATGTAAGCATATTAATCTACTTGAGGTTTCATTGTACAAGTATAAGTATGTTAAGGAGACCAACATCATAGTGCATTTCCTCCTTTTAGGCCTTAGGTTAAATTTAAGATTTGTTATCTCTCCCTTTTACTTGTTGTAGTAGTAAGATAGTTGTATTTAGGTGATTCATTAGGGGGAGCTAACCCTCTATAGAGATTCACTCCAACCATAGGTAACCCAAAGCCTTGGATTGATCCCATTATATTAGTTGGAGGGAGAAGTCTTCAAACCAATTCTCTAATGGGTGAAATTATAGATTGATAATAATTTTTGGCACCCTTAGTGTGACTTTCTACTTAGAATATTTTACAAGATTTTTTGAATATTCTATGATGATCTTGGTAAGTTACAACTATTAAACACCCATATTTATCACTTGGTGATTGAAATACATTTATAAGATTATGTTTCTATAATATCACCTAAAAAAATAACTACCAAGTCATATTATAAAGGTAAAGAAGCTAATTTTTTTGAGTTAAAATTTTTTTAAATAAGAAGGAAGAGATATATTATAACTAATCCATATCCTACACCTTATCTTGTTGCATATTCCCCTTAACATAGCCCACTACCATTCCAAACCTTTCACATTTTTATCCTTAGGAACAAATTTTTTATCACATTTAATGGGGGGATTCAATTAAACATTACCAAACATGATGACATACCTATAGCTACCCTCAAAAGTTTTCCCCTTTTCACTATAGAGGAAATAACTAACCCCATTGAACGTATCAAATATGTTGAAAATATTTATTTAGTGTATCATGTTGTCCAAAAAATTGTGGCCATTAAATTATTAGTTTCCTCCTTCAAGGACAAGGCATTCTAGTGTTATAATGGTTTGAGGATGAATTCCATCAAAACATGGGATGAGATTGGAAAGGCTTTATGTAATCAATTTGAAGACAAATCAAATCACTTGTCCCTAGTTGAAAAATTGACAACCATCAATAGATCACCACATAAGTACATATTTAATTTCAGATTTAAGTTTCAAAATACATGGGATAGGATCCCATAGTTGGTAAAGCCTACACCTAAGTATACTTTTTATAATACCTTAGATCATTGAACATTGACATTTTAGCTATGATACAATCTATGGATGGTAGAATACTTCCAGATGTTTATGAGGTATCAATTAGGGCTAAGAATAATCTTATCAAAGATATAAAGATAAAATTTCAAAAGTTTATTCCCATATTTAGAATTATATCCAACACCACCTACCCAACTAACTTTGGATCCCATTACTTTACCTATAAGTTAGCCTGTTATCCAAGAACCAACTCCTCTTAGTGATTTTTATGAGGTGAAGAGTTTACTTCATAATTTTTGAAATGAGTTAGTTTCCTTGAAGAGATAATAAGTGTAGAAAAATATACCTTATCAACCACACAACTAGTCTTTTCTACCCAATAGGTAGCCCTTTAATGGAAATTCTCAAGGATAAGGTCCTCCTTGTATGCAAAAGGAAATGAAACTAATCTATAAATCAATCCTATCTTGGATAAGATAAATCTTACTTAAAATTATGATTGTAGATACATTATATATTTGGGTTCATGACCAAGATGGATTTTATATATGTATTCAAGGGATCTCTCACGATAATAATATCATTAGGGAGGGTTCTAAAGCCTCCAATCAAGCAAAACTATGAAATAACCCTAAATAAGTCCTATGTTTTCATATTCACTAAACTAATAACATGTAAACTAAAGTATAATATAATTCCCACCAAATATTTTGGTGAAAAATGGGGTTAGTAAACATAATATTAAATATGCATAAGATAATCCTATTTAAGATATGTATAGGTAAGACCCAAATGCATAGAAAAAACAATATATTCAAAATCCACTATTCATGCTACTTCTATCTACCAAAGAAAGGATCAAAGTTAGAGATAATTACCTTGAATATGAACCCATCGAGACTCAATACCTCCCTTGACCAAATGTGATTTGTAATAGGTTGTTGTGGTTTGTAAGAATCACTGAGAAAGGTCAAAGCATCCAATATTTTTCTACAAGACAAGATTTTTCTCTCAGTAGAAACCCTAAGCTAAGACTCCTCAAATATAATGGTGGAAGATAAGATTGTAAAGAAGTTTAAATGAATAATTAACTCTTGGTATCTCTCTAATAATGATGAAATGGATGTGTTGATATAGTTGAATTGAACCCTAGTCTTTTTTGAAAGTTTAGTTGATAGGGTCAGCACAATCGACTCTATATTTCTATTGATAAAATAAAATTAGGTCTTGGTCTAGGTAAGCTAAGGGATGACCTAGGACCTAAATGAGTTTTATAAATTAGAGTACAGGGTCAATTGGGATGACAATGTAACATAAACTATTGGATAAATGTTTAGGGTTAGGGAAGGAATAATGAGAGTGGAAAATGACTAGAGGAGGGTGAAAAAGAGGAGGCAAAGTTTAGGTGAATGTTTTAAAGAGATTTTTAGAATGATATAAATTGGTAGTATATGGAAAAAAATCCTATGAAACACCAATGGTTTGTCCACCCCTTTCTCGGTACACCCTTTAAGGCATGCACTCAAAGATATTGAGACTCGATGTGTTCTAATAAGATACAAAGCATCAATAATTAATAAAGTTTGAAAATATTATCTGTATATATATGATCCACTCAAATCTCATCTTGTGTCACTCAGGTGAAATAAGGGATGGTGCTTCAAGAAAAAATTAGAACAACACCCAATGCTGAAGCTAAAAAATTGTAGCATTTTAAATAAAAAATAACTCAAAGTAAATAACTAAAATGGTGCATACCTTGACTTAACTTTATAATTTAATGGTTTTATGTTGTATTTGTGTTTTTTATCATTAAGGGTGTAGAGAATAATTTTTATAAACACAAGGATACAAAACTAAAGAGAATAATAAACAAACATAAGAAAACCAAGATAACTGATGCTATATGGATGAGATGTACATGGAAATTTGGCAAGGTTTTATAGGACTGTACAGACACTTTCAAGTTAGGTAAAATCCATGAAAGGTAAAAAACATCATATCTTATCTATTACAATCCCACATGAGTACTATTCATGCTTAATAATTTAAGGAAAGGGGAAAATCGACGAAATAGCTCCTTAGAAGGCATAAAGAGGATATTTTCTAGAACATGGTAGAAGAGTTGAGGAGATGAATGGTATATTATAGCCATTGGATAAGGATAAGTATGCCCTAAATAACATGTACTAGGTGATAGGATAGAGAAATAACCCCTCAATTTTATGAACAATCATTAGAAAAACCAAACAAGCCTATGAAAGCTTATCTGAAGTATGGTTTATTAATTAATATCCATCTTATTATTACATGATGTATAATGGTTCATGGGGGATGTGAAGGGGTATATTTATAATAATTTTTGTGAATCAATTTTGACTAAGAATCTTCAAATTACATGTGTCCAAACAAAACTCCATCAGTGGCTCTAAAACCTTCCGAAACTCCAATACCATGAACTTGTTCTATGATGATTTTAGGCATGTTCTAATGGAATGAATGTAGAAGGTTTTTAATATTTTTTAAATGTATAATGATACACCTATAATATATTTTAGTTTATGATATTTAACCAAGGGTTTTGATGTTTATGTAATCTTGAAAGAAAGATAGAAGTTTGTAAGGTTAGGATGGAGGTTTGTAGTGAATGACTATCATATCCTTGTTTTGAAAGAATTTAAGGAAGTCACATTATCTATATCACCTTCCATCCTAACCAATATAAACATGTTTTCAAGTCCATTATACATCATATGGTTGGGTTTTATAAGCTTCTAGCCTCAAAATCAACACACATGCCTGCATATATAGGAATAGGATTTTCAAAACATTTTGTGGTGATATTAACTCAATAAAGGGCCTTAATTAATCCAAATGGTTATTATCATGCCATTAAATAAAATTATAAATGTATAGTTACTAATAAACTCAGTTGTATGGATTTAGAAAGTTTGGGATCTTGAATACCCTTAACTAGGCGTACAAGGTAGTGATGATAATTTGTAACACTATGAAAGTGTCTCTTCGATGGAATATACTCAAAATAATAATAACCCATCATTTAATACTCTCCCTAAAAATTTAAAAACAAAATTATACTCATGAAGGTGATTTCAAACACATAATGGCAATACTTAAATCAACATGAGGACCTATAGGCATATGGACAACAATGAATATTTACAAAGATATCAAGTTGTTTCCTTAAGTATGAGGTCTCAAACCATGTATAGGAAAATTTTTATTACTTTTAATTTCATATATAATGGAATCTCCCTCATAAAAGTTCATCTTCATTACAAATTACAAGATATTTCAAGTTTCAAATCACTAGGTTACATGTTATAACCAATCCTTGAAAGTGTCTCCAACGGATCATTACTATCCCAAAGTAGGATCAAATATTACATGACTCTAATGTCATCCATATATTGTGTTAGAATATAAATACAATAAATGGCCATAAATATTGACAAGACATTTAGTCCCAATAGAATCATATTCTTGCATATTCAAAGAATGAGATTCAAACATGTTGAAGTTGGCCTATCAAGTCAAGGTGAAGGTTTTCATGCAATTTAATGACTTACACTTGCATCCAATATCCCCAAATCATAGGTTTAGGTTCATAAGATCAAAATTAAAAACATCTTGATAATGGTTAGTGAGTTTTAAGTTGAGTAGAAAATTTAGAGGTCCATAGACATCAAGATGAAAATTCAAGGAGTCTTACGCATCCTTTTTCTCAATGTAAAATATCAAATAAAGACTAGGATTCAAGAAAGAGGATGAAAGTAATTTATTTTAATACACATGTTTTTAATATCTTATAGTATTCTTGTGTATAGATAACATTTAACTTCTTATAACTAATGAATAAGGAAGGTTGAATTGTGAGCATATTATCTAAATAAATGGTCAAGTAATGATCAAACTCAGTTAAGATCAGGGTGTAATTTACCAATGGTTTAATGGTCTAAGATATAAAATTGAATTCCTAGATATAAGATGATTTAAGGATAAAATTATCCAAATCAAGGGGATTTCGATCAATTCATGAAATTGGAACACCCTTAATCTTGCAAGTATAGTCTAACTACTACATTCAACAAATTAGTACTTATTCTTATTAGTATGCAAGTTATACAAGATTTTAATGTATTTGGAGAATATTATGGATATAAATATAACCCTAAACTAGTCAATGGAATGTTCACTCATTCAAGCATGTCAATATAAGATCCAAGTTAAAATAGAAAAGGTTTAGGTCATTTTCAAACCACTTGAAAAGGGATAGAATTCAAAAGATTTATCTTTCATATAAATATCTATAGAACATATTATATATTGGAACATGATATAAAAGGTTGAAAGAGGTATAATTATGTTTTATCACTTCATAATGGGTTTCATACAAGTCTCAAGGCACTTTCAAATGAAGTTGTAGATCTATCAAGTTATCCAAGACTAAGACATGCTTCTCAAAATCCCAATAATAGACCCAATCCTCAAATAATTGAATGAGTATGGAAGTATGAAAAGATAGAAAAGTGAGGCTGTTAGCATGGTCCTCCAAGAAGAGATAAACATAATTAGAAAAAATGATGAAGTTGTAAGCCCTATGTAGAATCTTAATATTAGAAAGGTTTAAGAACAAGGTAAATAATCTCCATAAGATAAGAAGGTATTAAAAAAAAAATTGGGAATTTTTAATGATCTATAAAGGATGATAACCATGCCTAACAAGGTTGTGTAGGGTTCAATATCCTTTAGTCATTCTTGTAATGGTTCTTAGCATTGTTTAAGGTAATTTAGCATTGTTTAAGTTATTTTTGGTAAGACTAAAGTTCAATGCTTATGTTGTATCACCTTTTCCTAGTATTTCATTATGTAAATGCATTTTTAATAACATATAATATATTCTTATCATATTCATACAATATTTATTGAGTGGTGGGGGCCAATCATGTAAAGGGGCCTTAAAGAGTTTTTGTTTGCTCAACATAAGTATGAAAAATCATGTTTCTATACCTTATAGGATGTACAAAGAATTTTTCATGATTAATGATGTAAATTAGGCCATGATAATCCATTAATTAATGATTTTAAGTTGTTACAAACCATTTTAGCTTGAGGCATGATCTTCGAAGAAGCATTGAGCTTAGTTGCAAGTGAAGAGTGGTAGACTTAAATCATGTGCTAACTTAGTTGTGCATGATCATGGATTATAATTGCAATCACTAAAGGTGGAGATGTTTTAAAATAACCTTTTAAAAAAAAATTATGTGAAATTATCCCCTCATCTCTATGGAAAATCCTTAAGAAGATGAAAAAGTGATAGTCAATGTGAAGAATTGGAGGGGTTAATGACTAGAGATTGTCCTAGTTGATGTATAGCCTCATAAGGGTCCTGGAGATGATAAATATGTTTTTATGGGACATAAAATTAATGAGATAATGGTGCATGAATATAAAAATCATGTAGGTTAGCCAAGAATTGGGATTGTAGGCTTAAACCCTTAGTAAACCCTAAAGTCTATTTTTTAAATCTCTTTATCACATTTCAAGAGGATAGAGGGATCCATATACCTAAGGATGGTCCTTATCACTCTTAAAACACCTATTAAACTCCAAAATAAAGTTTTAAATATTTTAAAAAATTAAAAATTAAGGTATATTTCTATAAATAAGGAAAATTGGTGTATTCAAGATTGAGAAAGAGTGAAGTTGTCTTCCCAAGGCAAGGGACATCAAAATTGTAGGTCAATATAAGAAAATAAGAGGGAATTAAATTTAAATAATGTCAATAATATTACAAGACAATTAAATATAATTATATCAAAAATAACAAGGATCACAATATAAGATATTCAAGGAACCCCATGCTAATATATAGGCCAAAAGATGGAAAATGCAAGCAATCTCAAGTATCAAATGTGGTTTGGATCTATAAAGAAAAGTTTCAAGTCAAAATAGAGAAGAGAGAGTTGTTTAAAATCCTTTATAGAGAGCATATACCTAAAAGTATATCTAAATCTCAAACATGGTCTTGGAAAGGAAAATAGATAGATTTAGTGAAGAAGACACTAGATATTAGGAAGTATGAAGAATCAAAACTTTATTGAACTATTAAAAGTTTCTCAAGCTTGGAGATGAAATGTAAGCATGTTAATGATAATATATAGCCTTACACTCTTCTTTAAGATCATTAAAAGGTTATAAAGTGAGTTTTAGTTTGAGATTTTCTAAGTAAGTTGGTCAATCATGATCATGGTGCATATTTAAGGTCATTTAAGGCCACAATGTAGAGTTAATATTTTTAGAATATAATCCATCAACATGTAGCTACTCACTAAATGCTCCTTCATGCTTGTAAAACATGATTTAGGCCTAAAAATGTCATTGAAAACTATCTTGAAAGAGGTAACCCCCATCAGGTCAAGTAGTTATCATCCCAATTCAAATATGCAATGGACTTTTTCATGCACAAAGAGGTGGAAATAGAGTGATTTAATGCTAGAAGCATGATTTTTAAGAGTTAGTACTCACTTATTCTCCATAAATCCCAATAAAAGACAAATTTGGAAAATACAAGGCCATTTACTCCATCCTATAACACTCTCTTTAGGATATTATCATGTGATAGGTATGGAGGAATTAAAAAAGGAATAATGGCCTAAATTTTAGTTGTCTTTTCTCTTGAATAGGTAATTCATATGTTGTAATAGATACATTTATGTAGGTTGGTAGTGATTTTTTTCTCTTTTCTTATAAAATGGGCTGAGAATGCCTCTCAATGTATCCCTCCATTAGGTATGATAAGACTTTGCCCAAACAACACTTTTAATTTGCCTTTAAATCAATAAAAAAGATATGATTCTACCTTATATGCTTGTGTTTTATGTGAAATCATGGAAATGTTGATACAATATTTTGATTTAAAGTTGTTCTTCCTTAGTTTTAGATTAGAGGTAAAAGCAGGTTTTGAAGGGGCCCCGAAACCCTTTAACAGAGATCAAAATAAGAATAACTAAGCCCATAGGCAACGCCTGAAAAAACACTATAGAGAGGTAGCAAAAATAGGTTTTGAATGGTCCTGAAACCATAAGAGACACATCCGGTCAAAACCCAGAAACAGAAGTCTGGTGGTACAACAAACAAAAGCTAACAAAAGAAGAACAAAGATCAGTACCAGTTTCTTAACCAACAAGAAGGACCAGATTATTCATCCAGTTCCAGTATCAAGTTCATGGCTTCATTTCCTTTCAAATCAGTTTCCTGGGTGGTAACCTCCAGCAAAGCTCCTTTTTGTGTATCTTTCTTTCTGGAACTTTGCCTTGTCCTTTTGCTGGGACCCTCTAGTGCTTTGGTCTCCTCATTGGCTCGTTTACCTATATTGATAGCAGCTGCACAAATTTTGGACGTTACTTCCTCCATTTTCTTTCTGTTATCCTTTATTAGCTCTCGAAGGTTGTTTTCGTAAGCTTTTAGCTTCACAGGGATCTCGCTGTTGTTCTTCCTTAGTTATTGTCTAACTTTCTCACCTAAATACAAGGTTGGCTTCATTTTGGAGGTCATAGGTTATGTGTAATCAACTCTTGGTAAAAAACTAGCTATGAATAGGTGTTATTCCTCCTAGTTTAGCCTTTATCCCTAGCCTTCCTATGAAATACTTATGCAAGAGTGTAAATTTTTGGAGTTATGTAAGCAGATTAATCTACTTGAGTTTTCATTATACAAGTATAAGTATGTTAAGGAGACCAACATCATAGTGCATCCCTTTCTTTTAGGTCTTAGGTTAAATTTAAGATTTGCTATCTCTCCCTTTTATTTGTTGTAGTAGTAGGATAGTTGTATTTAGGTGATTCATCAGGGGGAGCCAACCCTCTATAGAGATTCACTCCAACCATAGGTAACCCAAAGCCGTGGATTGATCCCATTATATCAGTTGGAGGGAGAAGTCTTAAAACCACTTCTCTAATGGGTGAAATTCTAAATTGATAACAATTTTTGGCACACCTAGTGTGACTTTATACTTAGAATATTTTACAAGATTTTTTGAATATTATATGATGATATTGGTAAGTTAACACTATTACACACCCATATTTATCACTTGGTGACTGAAATACATTTATAAGATTATGTTTCTAGAATATCACCTAGATTTCATGCCAAAAATAACTACCAAGTCATACTCTAAAGGTAAAGAATCTAATTTTGTTGTGTTGAAATTTGATTAAATAAGAAGTAAGAGATCTCTTATAACTAATCCATACCCTACACCTTATCTTGTTGCATATTCCCCTTAACATAGCCCACTACCATTCCAAACCTTTCACATTTTTATCCTTAGGAACAATATTTTTATCACATTTAATGGGGGGATTAAATTAAACCTTACCATACATGATGACATACCTATATCTACCCTCAAAAGTGTTCCCCTTTTCACTATAGAGGAAATAACTAACCCCATTGAACATATCGAATATGTTTAAAATATTTATTTAGTGTATCATGTTGTCCAAAAAATTATTAGTTTCCTCCTTCAAGGACAAGGAATTCTAGTGTTATAGTCGTTTGAGGATGAATTCCATCAAAACATGGGATGAGATTGGAAAGGCTTTATGTAATCAATTTGAAGACAAATCAAATCACTTGTCCCTAGTTGAAAAATTCACAACCATCAATAGATCACCACATAAGTTCATATTTAATTTCAGATTTAAGTTTCAAAAGACATGGGATAGGATACCATAGTTGGTAAAGCCTAAACCTAAGTATACTTTTTATAATACTTTAGATCATTTAACATTGACATTTCAGCTATGATACAATCTATGGATGGTAGATCACTTCCAAATGTTTATGAGGTATCAATTAGGGCTGAGAATAATCTTATCTAAGACATAAAGATAACATTAAAACTTTTTATTCCCATATTTAGAATTATATCCAACACCACCTACCCATCCAACTTTGGATCCCATTATTTTACCTATAAGTTAGCCTATTATCCAAGAACCAACTCTTCTTAGTGATTTTTATCAGGTGAAGAGTTTACTTGAAAATTTTGGAAATGAGTTTGTTTCCTTGAAGAGGCAATAAGTGAAAAAAAATAAACCTTATCAACCATAAATCTAGTCTTTTCAACCAAATAGGTGTCCCTTTAATGGAAATTCTCAAGGATAAGGTCCTCCTTGTATGCAAAAGGAAATGAAACTAATCTATAAATCAATCATATCTTGGATAAGATAAATCTTACTTAAAATTATAATTGTAGATACATTAGATATTTGGGGTCATGACCAATATGGATTTTATAGATATATTAAAGGGATATGTCATGATACTAATATCATTAGGGAGGGTTCCAAAGCCTCCAATCAAGCAAACTATGAAATAACCCTAAATAAGTCCTATGTTTTCAGATTCACTAAACTAATAATACATAAAGTAAAGTATAATATAATTCTCACTAAATATTTTGGTGACAAATGGGGTTCGTAAACATAATGTTAAACATGCATAAGATAATCCTAATTAAGATATGTATAGGTAAGACCCAAATGCATAGAAAGAGCAATATATTCAAAATCCACTATTCATGCTACTTCTATCTACCAAAGAAAGGATCAAAGTTAGAGATAATTACCTTGAATATGAACCCATCGAGACTCAATACCTCCCTTGACCAAATGTGATTTGTAATAGGTTGTTGTGGTTTGTAAGAATCACTGAGAAAGGTCAAAGCATCTAATATTTTTCTACAAGATAAGATTTTTCTCTCAGTAGAAACCCTAAGCTAAGACTCCTCAAATATAATGGTGGAAGATCAGATTTTAAATAAGTGTAAATTAATAATTAACTCTTGGTATCTCTCTAATAATGATGAAATGGATGTGTTGATATAGTTGAATTGAACCCTCGTCTTTTTTGAAAGTTTAGTTGATAGGGTCAGCGCAATCGACTCTATATTTTTATTGATAAAATAAAATTAGGTATTGGTCTAGGTAATCTAAGGGATGACCTAGGCCCTAAATTAGTTTTATAAATTAGAGTACAAGGTCAATGGGGATGACAATGTAACATAAACTATTAGAAAAGGGTTTAGGGTTAGGGAAGGAATAATGAGAGTGGAAAATGACTAGAAGAGGGTGAAAAAGAGGATGCAAAGCTTAGGTGAATGTTTTTAGGATATTTTAGAATGATATAAAATGGTAATATATGGAAAACAATCCTATGAAGCACCAATGGTTTGTCCACCCCTTTCTCGGTACACCCTTTAAGGTATGCACTTAGAGATATTGAGACTCGATGTGTTCCTATAAGATAACAAGCATCAATAATTAATAAAGTTTTAAAATATTATGTGTGTATATATTCCCCACTCAAATCTCATCTTGTGTCACTCAGGTGAAATAAGGGATGGTGCTTCAATAAAAAATATAACAACACGCAATGCTAAAGCTAAAAAATTGTAGTATTTTAAATAAAAAATAACTCAAAGTAAATGACTAAAATGGTGCATACCTTGACTTAACTTCATCAATTGATGGTTTTATGTTGTGTTTTTATTTTTGATCATGAAGTGTGTAGAGACTAATTTTTATAAACACAAGGATACAAAACTAAAGATAAAAATAAACAAACATAGGAAAACCAAGATAACTGATGCTATATGGATGAGATGTACTTGGAAATTTGGCAAGATGGGGTGATAAGTGTTATATTAGACAAAATTACCAAGTAAAAATTTATAGTAAATAAGGTAAAAAAAATCCAAGGCTACTTAAGACCAAAAAACCCAAACAAGTATACCTTAAGTAAGAAATGTAAACTCACCAAGTCAAATCAAGGATACATGTCAGAAATGGTAATAAAAAATCAATGTGAAAGCAATACCAACCTTAATTTATAAAAAGATGGAAAAGATAAATGGTAATATAACATCGATGAATGAGTAATAACAATCCTTACTCAATCATCAATGGAAAAAGTGCATAAAAGGGAAAACAACATTGGTGAGTGAGAAGTAACAAGCCAACCTTACTCAATAATGAAAAAAGTACTTGAAAGTAGAAATGACATTAGGTGCATAAAAAAGGGGTAGGGCAAAAATAATAAATGATAAAAATAAATTAAAGTGATGTTGGGATGTAACATAATTTTTTAAAGAAAGTAATCCATAGTTGCTCAAGAATATTTTTTTGTTATAAGGATAAATAAAACTGAAACAAAGTAGTGCTAACATGGTTTTAACATGTGAAGAAGAGGGAAGTATAGAAGAGGGAAAACATATTTAGAATCACACATGCCTATCAATAAGGGAAGTAAAATGGGTGAAGGGGAGAATGAAGTAAAATTCAAGGTAGATGCACTCTTTATCTAATTCAAGACACTTAAGTTAGATTTGTCAAAAAAAGAGGACTTTCAACATTAAGGACTCTGAAGAACTTCTCCTAGACATACAAATCCATTGATCTATTGTAAAGATTGGGTAATTACATGAGAAAGTAGGTAACACCATAGAGTTTGTTGAATTCCCCTATTCGAGTCTACTAGCCTACTATACCCCAATGTACCTTGGCTCTATCATGAGGTCACCTATGGAGTTTGAGATTTGATTATAAATATGAGATGTTTTTTAATCACATCTTTAGTGTGATTTTGAATTTTTTTTATGATGTATGTTTCCTTTTGTATCATTGAAATTTTTGAAATGATTTATCTTTTAACTTTCTTGATGTATTTTTTTATTTGTCCTCCATATGGATTTGGTAAACCAAACATGGGTTCTAAATATGGATTTCATTTGAAGATTTTGGACTTGGTTGCTAAGAAATAGAACATATAAATCATGTTGTCTAAGATTCTCATTAATTTAGATGAAATAAAATTTCTATCTTGACTTTGACCTTGGTTTATCTAATGTGGAATAAAAAGAAATAAAACCAAGAGGAATGAAACATGAAACAATTTGAATTAATTCAAATTGTAAAAAAAGTGACAAAGGGTGATAGAGGTATAAAATTATAGTGAAGTGTGATTCCTGATCATAATAATAAGTATAGTGTAGGAAAACATGCTAACATAGTTTTTTATGAAAATTTTATCTACAAAAAAGGTAAAAGATAAATTTGAGAACAAGGATCAAAAACTCATAACCATTTCTAGACACATTCTAGTAAAGGAATACAAAATTTAATATGGCAATTTTATGAGGAAGGCTTGGTCCTATCCATGGTCTTACACTTCAACTCATAAAAGAGAAACCCATGAGGGTGCACAAAGCATGTGAAAATCAAATGAGATAAAGATGGTATTTGTGAAGAAGGCTAGGTCCTATCCATTGTATTTCATTACAAATCATAAAAGATAAATGCATGAGGGTGACAAAAAGTATTATAAAATAAGGAAATCATGAGAATAATAAATGGAAATCATGAGGAAGACTGGGTCTTATCTGTGGTTTTATAATGCAACTCATGAGAATCGATAAACCAAAGGATCAAAAAAAGGACTAAGGTTTATGGAAAAAGAGACTATTACAAAGGGTGAGACCCATGTAAGTATCCTAAATTTTTTTTATAAGTATATCACAAATAAATCATGATAAGAAGGGAAATATTTAGGAAAAATACTTCTTTAAAAATTATGTATTTGTGGGTTCTTTAAAAATATGGCCTTCATTAGTTTGAAGGTGATAGGTTTTTAGACCAAGAATGTCTTTAAATAAATAAGGGCCCCACCATTTTTGGGCATATTTATATATTTTTCATTATTTTAATCTAGTTTAAGGTTAATATCACCAACATTAAAATTATGGGCTTTAACTCTTTTGTTATGTTGTTTGGCAATTCGGTCTTTATATTGGTGATAATGTTGTAGGGCAAAAATATGGTGTTCATCAAGAAGATCAAGAGAATGAAGGAAAGATTCACATAGTTATTAATCAAGTATGATACCATGAAGATATATACAAAGAGAGGTAAGATCAAATTCTAATGTGAGGATTGATTCAGAACCATAGACTAATAAAAATGATGTTTCCCCAGTAGTAGTGTGTATGTTAGTTCAATAGGCCTAAAAAGCATGGTATAGATGAAGATGCCAATCCATGTGCTTTCATGTATTATATTTTAGATAATTTTATTAAGGTTTTTTTGGTAGCCTTAGTTTGGCCATTGCATTAGGGATGATAAGGCATGGAAAATTTGTGATTGATTTTGAATTTAGTAAAAAGTTGTTTGACATCTTTATTTTTAAAATTACCACCATTTTATAAAATGAGAGAATGAGGAATGTCAATGTGGAAAATTATTTAATTGGAATTAATTTTTAAATGGTGATGTTGATGACATTGATGAGGGGTATATCCTCGACCCATTTGGTAAAATACTTAGTGGCTGTGATAATAAAGAAATGCCTATCCTGAGATCTAGGTAATTTTCATATGAGATCTAATCCCCACATTGAGAATGGATAGGAGAATCTAAATTTTGAAGATAATATGTATGTTAATTTATTATATCATTATGAATTTGATAAGGATTACATCTTTAGAAAATTTGATGGCATCCTTTTCAAAACTAAGCCAAAATTATCCCATACATAAACATTTGTAGGATATAGCATGTCTACTACAATGGCCACCATAAATTCCCCCATGTGCTTGTTAAATAAGAGGAGGAACTTATTATTTCATAGCATAGTATATAAGGGTACCTTTATTATTATGATAATAAAATATGCTATATCGAAATATATACTTGAAAGCTTATTTATGAATGCAAGTCTTTTCATGGGAATTAATGTTTGGAGGATAGGTTTGGTGTTCAAGAAATTGAATGATGTCTTTATACCATGGGCTTTATTTAATGGTGATAGCCTCAATGTGGAAGATAAGTTAATATTGTGGTTGAATTAAATATGGGGACTTTATTATGTAGATAATAAAAGTGGAATTGATAAGAACTTGGTGTAGATGAAAAAGAGATGATGAAGAAACAAGTGAATCACCAATAGAATTTTAATATTGAGGGATAGGCTCAATGGTGAAATAATTTAATTATTTTTTTTTAATAAGAAACACTAAAAGGGGGGATGAATCAGTGTCTTCAAAACATACATTCAATTCCACTTATTATTTATGAAGCATTCATTCAAACATATAGATCAACCAATGCATAAACAAGCATACACAAGAGCATGAAGCATAAAGTACATCATATATGTGGAAAACCCTCAAGGGTAAGAAAAAATATTTAACCTTGAAAATTGAATACAATCCTATAATGAAAATATTCAAATTTAGTGAAGCACCAACTCCACAAGGAGCACCAACCCCAACCTATTTAATCACCCACTCAACTAATCTTTAAAAATAACCAACTTGAAATGAAGAACAAACCCCCTAAGTGACTTAGCACCAAATAAACCACTTAAATAACACTTATACAAGCACCAAATTATAAGGAAACTCTCATTCATTATTGACAAAGCACCAAAGCAACCAATTCTAATTGATCACCTTAAGACACCTTATTTCTCAACTAATAGATGGTGACCTATTATTCATATTTATATATAAATTACACTCAATATGATACATCAAGAATAAATATCTGATGTATCTTTGATAGTATATCAAAATACAATCAACTCATTTAACTCTTCTCAACCTTCTAACCCTCTTAGAATAGCCAAGTACTTCTTTAAAGTTTATTAGGTCACATGACCTTTTATTCATGAATAAAACACCATTTAGATCTTCATACGTATTTTTATGTACCTATATAATGGTAAATATTACCTTATTTATATCTTTAATCTTCTATTTGATTCACTCATCCTTCTAATTTTCTAACAAGCCCAAATAGGCCTATTTGGCCTTCTTCTTATACTTGCCACTAGTTTATTCACTTTCTATGTTGGCCGAAACACTAATCCATCAGGTTAAAACCTAAAACATGTCTTAATACATGTTACACATCTGAATTGATCAGAATAATATCACCACTATGTTTTCCAAACTCACTTAGACCTCTTTCTTCTTTTAGGCATGTTAGAGACCTAATTGCAATTAGGTCTATACTTTCCACGGAACAACTTAAACCTTTATGGCCTAGATGGCCTTTACCAAAGAACAAAAACCTTTCAAAAACTTGTTTGGTAACCTCAAATAACCTTATCCATTCTCAATATGTCACAAATCCTTCATTCACACCTTGAAAACACCATTAGGCCTTAAAGACCTATTAGGCCTAATTACCCCAAAAATAATATCTTCAAAGAGAAAGCTTAAATAACCTATAGAAACACATTTTGGGGAATAATAAAAATATGGATGTAAACTTCATGAACTCAAGGTCATAATCAAACTAATTATACTCCATCAATTAGGTTCTAAAGACTCAAGAACACCTCATCAAAAAGCTCACTCAAAACTCCCAATTTGCTCAAAACCCACTCATTAGAAATTTGACCTCAAACATTAGTATAGGCAATTTATAACACTAAATATGCATGTATAAGGTACCATGACACACACACACACACACACACACACACACACACACACACACACACACACACACACACACACACACACACACACACACACACACACACACACACACACACACACACATATAACATCATAATATTATTAAAACATTTCTACACTAGTCAAAATGACTTAGGAACATCAATCTTACTAACACACAAAAAAACTATCATAATCCCTAAAAATGTAGTCATGATGAATGTTATTTTCAAATCCTATAAGGAAAATTATAATAATTATAATGTACATGAATATCTCCTATGTGACCTATAAAACATTATATAAAATATATATCACAAAATATAGTGTCAACTATTGGTCTTTTAGACCAATTTGTTGACCTTCTCTTTCATAGTTCTTACTCAGCCAAACAAGCCATTTTGGCTTCAATGATACATCATTATATATTGACTTAAAATATTTTGAAAAGAATTGATAGGTAATTTAATTCTTAAAAAACAATATCATGTGCGTTGATTGCTTCAGCTAAGAGCAAAGAGCCTCTAACTCAACACTCCCACTAGCTTACTCAGAATTGCCATTTTACCTTAGAAAACCAATCATGATGATTATGAATATAAATATTTATGAGAACAATTTTATAGAATCCTAATTAATGTGTATGATCCTATTATATCATTAGGTAACTTTCATAGATAAATATATCATGGTCTAGTTACAATATTAGCCTTGCAAACCAATCTCTTAACCTTACATCTTCAATGTCTCATCTTCACTAGATAGGTCATTTTGTGAACAAAATTTTCAAAATTTGTATTGACCTAAAAATCATATAACCAATATTTACATTTCTTACCAATATTTAAAAACATTTTTATATAATTGGATTTAACCCTAGTCTAAGACAACACTTCCCTAATCTCATTCCCACTTATGCCTAGTTTTTTTGACTATCTTCCTCACTAGGATTTTAACAATAGGTGAAGTATGGAACCTGCTTATAAACCACCATGGTAATAATAAATATGTCTCAATATTCAACCTCAATCCACTTTTCAAATTTAACTTGGTCAACTCTACCTGTTATATCAAATTTCCAAGAAACATGGAATTTATTATAAGATCCACTCACTCATCTAACATACCAATGCCACTTAGAGGTAATTAGGAGTGTAATATACATTATAAAATCATAAAAATAGGTCATCCAATACATTTTAATCCATTTTCATCAATATATTTCATATCAAGTCACTATGAGGGTTTTAGACCAATTTCCATTCTTAACATTTGTTCATAAAACTCTACCCCTAAAACCAACTCCTAATTCTTAGAAATCATTATTATGACCTTATTCCATATCTTACCAAGAGATCATATTCTCATGTAATATTAGCATGTGCCAACAAGCATCAAAAAATCCTTCTCAGGTTTGTAACACTTCATTTTATCACTTGAGAGACCTCAAATTCACTTTTCATGCTTTTCCTTCAATTCAAGACCTCAAACTTCACCAACACACTTATAACAACATGTTAGACCTAAAAACATGATAAAATGAGCTCAAAATCCTCCATAACTGATAATTATGCCTCATCATTCCACCTAGGGTCATAAGATAAGGTCTATGAGAAGACCACTAATGAATAACTTACCCATTTGGCTCATTTTGATAGTCATGTGATTGAATCTACATCTTTCTCTCATGATTTAACATTATATTACTCAACTTAAAGTTTATACACTTCCATAACATTAGCATCATGCCTCTACAAGCCATATCCATGCTTAATAACTAGGCCATCAAATAGACCTAGTAGGAACCATACCACTTTGAGATCTTCAAGACACCTTCTAAGCTTATAACTCATACCCAAACATCTAATACAAATGCCAAAACATTTCCCATCATTCTCTTTTGACCAAGACTTTTCAAACCATATAGGTCTCTTTCCAAGACTAAACTATCCTTCTAAATCACACAAGACATGAAGACAAAAGGCATTGGTTGTCTTCAAAATATCTCTCTTTGAACTCATGAAGCCTTTAAGACTTGCTTACCACTATAGATGCACTCTAAAACTTATTCTCGTGTCAAATAACCTCATACCGTAGTCAAAACAATCAACACTCTTTTTTCAATGATTTCTCATAGTAATACAAAGTAACACTACTCATAATCCTATCATATCAAAACATTATGATAAGACCTTATGAATAACTCATAGACCTACTAGACCATGCTTAAGCCATCATGATCACTTACCATGAATCTTCACAAGAGAAAATCTAGGATATCAATGACACTCAATTACCTTTGATATTAATCACAACATCAATTCCTCAACACATCAACATGAACATACCTCAATAATCTCTCCCTTTGTCATTTATGGCAAACATTCTAATAAAGAAAATCATTCTCATATCCTCAAGATGGATCTCCCTCAAGCTGATCTTTCTCCCAATCTAGTCTTTCTCCCCCTTTGAAATTAATGATAAAGGGTCATCTATAATAATATTACCATCTAATCCTTGGACTTGAAACATGCTTTCTCTTCAAATAAGATCAATCTTCCTCTGATCAACAAAATAGGATATCAAGTCACATAAGTAATCAACCATGCTCCCCTTAATATTATTCATACCTAAAACACATGAACATCACTCTTCTTGATTGATATCTATCAAAAAATAAAGAAGAAACTCCCCCTTTGACAAACCATATTTTTAGTAAAGATAACCATCTTTAATAACTATAAAATCAACATATAGGAACAAAGAAACTTAATAAGCATATTAGACACATGCTCCCCCTAACATCATGCATACCATTTTCAAATGAAATTAGAATACACTACTACTCACCTTGTCTTTAACATGAATGAAACCAATCTATCATACTTATAATACTCACTGAGACACCTCACCTTGACATCCACTAAATATCCTTCCCCTATATTTACAACTTGAGCTCATATAATGAGTCATTATGATTCTTAAATTAATACCATTTTCTTAAAATAGAGATATAGAGGTGAACTACCAACTTATAGAAACTAATAGTCTAAAATTAAAAACAAATTATTTCCTTTTAAAAACACTTCCATACTTTTTAATAAACATCAAATGGTCTTCATAATATCATTGGTTTTGTAGAACAATCTATAACTCATATGCCTTATTATAACTCATTATCAATCTAAATTCCTCCTTTGGGTTTTGTTACCTTAATGCATATATGCTCAACAATCATACAAACATAAAAAAGGATACATGATCATACCTTTATACATCATGAATCCCTTTCATCAAATAACATAAGGATGGATAATATCCATTTTCCCTTCCTTTCTCAAACAATCATCATGCCTTAAGTCCTACCACCAGCATCCAATATGTTCCTATGTCTTTGTATATCTTATTGGCACTATACACCTACTCTAGGAATATAAATGTGACTAGTTTGATTAAGTCATCATATGAATACTTTGTAACCCATCTCTTGCAATCACACTTCTAATAGACTATTTTCTGAACCTTGGTCTTGAATATAAACAAAGAACATAAATCTTCCCCTAAGCTAATGCTTTCTCTCAAGAACACTTGATGACCAACCATATTTATCAACTTTTCACTTTTCATCACATATATCTTCTTAAGATGAATCTTTTTGATTGCAGCCTCATATATTTAAAGATAGAGGAGTATCTATAACGCTTCATATATATGCACAAGAATCCTCAAATATCTATCTTATATTAATTTTGAAAGCTTATTTATAAGACTCTTAAGCCCATACAAAGCAACACAACTTTTAGGCTTACTTACATTACCAAGATACCTGCATATACATTTTTACAAGTCCAAAAATGAGGTTATACAAAATATCTTGATGACTTGACCTATTTTATCCATGTTATAACCTCAAAACAACATTAATCAAGAAGATAGTAGATACTTGGGCCTATACATTACTCTCAAACTATCTTAAATGTCCTTATAGACTTGACTATCAACTTAGGCTTGACCTTTGACTTGGATTCTACATAATCCTTTTAAGATGGTAAATAAAACTTTTGACATTCTTTCAAATCTAAATTATTTCCTATAGTAACATATAAATCACCTTGATTTATGACTTTATCATGACTCATCTTGTCATCCTTATTCTTTTTAATCAACTCTACTATTACCATCATTCTTTGGTAGATCATCATTACAATATTGATAAACACTATTATCATCATACTTCAATCTTGTACTTCTTAGGATCACCTTTAGGATGCTAGGACTCTATTAAAGGATCAGATATGATACTAAATTTGATAAGAATAGCCATTGATGCATAGGGGTGAATTAGTGTCTTCAAAACATATGTTTAATTTAGCTTATTATTTATGAATCATTCATTCAAACACATAGATCAACCAATGCATAAAGCATCATACATAAGAGCATGAATAAAAAATGACATAATATATGTGGGAAAACCTCAAGGGTAATGAAATCCAATGAAAACTACAAATGGAATATAGACCTATAATGACAAGATCTAAATTTAGTGAACCACCAACTCCATAAGGAGCACTAACCCCTACCTAGTCAAACACCCACTCAACTAGTCTTTATCAAGCACCAAATTTGAAGGAGGAACTAACACCCTAACTAACTCAACACAAACTCAACCACTTCAAGAACATTTTTTCAAGCACCAACTCATCCAAGACCAACCTGATCACCTTAAGACACCTTGTTGCTTAACCAATAAAAGGTGGCCTCTTATTTATCTATTTATATGATCTATCTAAATTATATTCACTATCATACATTAGGAAAACATCTCTAAATTATCTTTGATAGTCTTTCAAAAAAAATAAACTCATTCAGATATTCTCAACCTTCTATCCCTCTCAAAATAACCTATAGGCTTCTTTGCTCAATAAGTACTTCTTCAAAGCTGGTTAGGTCATTAGACTTTTTATTTATGAATAAAACACTAGTTAGATATTCATAACTATTTATATGCACCTATTTTATAGTAAATCAGACCTTCTTGAGCCCTTGAATATTCTATTCTATTCTCTCATATTTCCAACTTTCTACAAAACCTAAATAAGCCTATTTGGCCTTCTTATACTTGTCACTAGTTCAGTCACTCTCTCTATCGACCAAAGAACTAATACATTAGATTTAGACACAAAATATGTCTTGGGACATGTTACACATATGAATCAATCAAAATAATATAACCATTAGTTCTACCAAACTCACTTAGACCTCTTTCTTCTTTTAGGCCTGCTAGAGACCTAATTGCAATTAGGTCTATCCTTTCCACACAACAACTTGAACCTCTATGGCCCAGATGTACTTAACCAAATAAATAAAACCTTTCAAAAAATTATATGGGAACCTAAAATAACCTTTTCCATTCTCAATAAGTCACAAATCCTTCACTCATACCTTGAACCCACCATTAGGCATTAAAGACCTATTAGGCCTAATTACCCCAAAAACATTATCTTCAAAGATGAAGCTAAAAAAACCTATAGAAACACATTCTAGGCATAATAAACATATGAATGAAAACTTTATGACCTAAAAGTCATCACAAAAATCATTATACTCCATAACTTATGCTCTAAATACTCAATAAAACCTCATAAAAAAGCTCACTTAGAAATGCCAATTTGCTTAAAACCTAATCATTAGCAATTTGACCTCAAACATAAATATAGGAACTTTGAAAAACTCCATATGCATGTATAATATCTTGTGAAATATATATATCATCATAATATTCTTGAAACATTTTCATACTGGGAAAAATGAATTAGGAACATCAATCTTACTAACACATAGAAAACTATTATAATCCCTAAAAACATAGTCCTAATGAATGTTTTTTTAAACTCCTAGAGGGAAAATTTAAATACTTGTAATGAAAATTAATATTTACTATTTGACATATGTAACATACTCCAATAGATAGATCATAATTCATAGTGTCAACTATTGGTCTTTCAAACCAATTTGTTGGCCTTCTCTTTCATAGTTCTTGCTCAGCCAGATAAGCCATTTTGGATTCAATGATCCAACATTATATTGACTTCCAATATTTTTAAAATAATTTATAGGTAATTTAATTCCTAAAAAACAATATCATGTGCATTGGTTGATTTAGATAAGAGGAGAGAGCTTCTCACTCAACACTCTCACTAGCTTACTTAAAACTACCATTCTGCCTTGAAAACCAATCATGATGATTATAAAATTTAGTACCTATTTGAACACTTTTATGGACCATTTATTCATGTTTATTATCATATTATATCATTATGTAACTCTCATAGATAAATATATCATGGTCTAGTGATAATATTGGTCTTAGAGACCAATCTCTTAACTTTACATCTTCATTGTCTCATCTTCACTCAATGGGTCATTTTGTGAACACCCTTTTCAACATTTTCATTAAAATCAAAAAATTATAACCAATATGGACATGTGTTATCAGTTTTGAAAACCAAATTATGTAATTGGATTCAACCCTAGTCCATGACAACACTTCCCTAATCTCATTCCCACTTTTGCCTAGTTTTTCTCATTATCTTCGTCACTAGGCTTTTAGCAATTTGTCAAATTTCATGAATGGTTTACCATATTTTAAGTATATATAATATTAAAAAACCACCATGAAAATAAGACATAATTCTCAAGATTAAACCTCCATCCACTTGGCAACTTTGACTTGGTCAAATCTATCTATTATAACAAATTTATAAGAAACATGGCTTTTCTTGTAGGATCTACTCACTCATATGATGGAATAATTCCACCTAAAGGTACCTAGGAGAGTCCTATACATATTAAAATCACTAAAATAGGTCATACAATCCATTTCCATCAAGATCTTCCATATCAAGTCACTATGAGGGTTTTAAGAGGGTTTTAGACTGGTTTCCATTATTAACATTTATTCATAAAAATATATTGTTAAAACTCACCCCTAATTATTATAAATCATTTTTATGACCCTTTTACATCTATCCATAATATCTAATCTTCCCATGTAATAGCCACATGTGACAACAAGCATAAAAAAATTCTTCGTGGGTCTACAACACTTCATTCTAGCATTTGAGAGACCTCAAATTCATTTTTCATGCTTTCTTATTCAAATGAGGACCTAAAACCTCATAAAAACAATTTAAAAACCATTTCAAACCTCAATCCATGCTCACATGAGCTCATAAGCCTCCAAACCTGATCATGATGCCTCATCATACCACCTTGGGTCTTAAGACAAGGTCTATGAGAAGACCACCAATGAATAACTTACCCCTTTAGCTCACTTTGAGACTCATGTGACATAATATACATATTTATATAATTATTTAACATTGTATTTAACAAATTAAAGTCCATACACATCCATATCATCATCATCATGCCTCTACAATCCATATCCATGCTCAAAAACTAGTCCATCAAACTGAACTACTAGGCACCATACCACTTTGATATCTTCAAGACACCTTATATAGCTCATAACTCATCCCCAAACATCTGAGATATACTGAAAAACATATAAAATCATTCTCATTTGACCAATACTTATCAAACCATATACTTCTCTTGTCAAGACTAAACTAGCCTTCTTGATCACACAAGACACGAAAACAAAAGACATTGGTTGTCTTTAAATTCTCTCTTTTTGAAATCATGAATCCCTAAAGACCTTAATTCCATTATATATTAACTTAAAAACTTATTATCATCCCAAAAAACTTATGCTCAACACAATCAAATCTCTCTTTCTTATGATCTCTTAGAGTAATACAAAGCAGCACTACTCATAAGCCTATCATATCAAAACATTGTTCCAAAACCTTATGAAGAAATCAAGGACCTACTAGACCATGATTAATCCATCATGATCACTTACCATTCATATTCACAAGATCACCTATATTATATCAATGACACTTAATTACCTTTGACATCAATGACAACATCAATGCCTCAACACATCAAAAAGAACATACCTCAACATCTTTCACAAGGGTGTTTGTTATTTGATGATAAGAAATGATATTTTCACTTTTGAATTGATAATAACCATTAAAATAGTGGTAGATGAGTTGAGATTCACCCAAATCATGCAAATATGTGATGTCTAAATAAAGGGCTTCTCTCATACCCAAGATTAATGCTTCATATTCCATCATGTTATTAATGACATCAAAAGCAAGGTGAAATGTCAAAGGGATAATTTTACCAAGAGGAATAGTGAGGATATAACCTACATAGGATCCTTAAATGTACTTGGCATGATAAAAATTAAGGTTCCAAGTATCTTCATGTAGATCCATAGTAATTTTAGGAAGTTCTTTGATAATTACTTTTGGTTTAGTAGTATCAGGGAATGTAGATGACTCTTTAAGATTACTTGATTCAAGATAAGAAGTGAAGTTATGGAAGTAATATTTAAGAGATATAGATCAGTTAATACCTTAAATATAGATAATATTATCTTTGATAAGACTATGTTGAAGGTGGTTGGTAGCTGGTATGGAATCTGATGTGAATTGAGTAGCAATGATTTGTCTTTTGATAACTTTTTGTGTAATAATTTAGATATCAAATGCTGTGAAAAGGACCATCCACTTTCCAATTATATCTATAATAAGAAAGGCTTTAGATAAGAAGTGTCTAAGTGGATCAAAAGGAATGAAATATAAGTCATTTGATAAAGCATATAATGTCAGAGCTTTTCAATGATAAAATATGTGGCAAGGCAATCACGTTTTACTCTTGTATAATATTTATCATAGTCGATGAGGTCTTGACTGATATAATAGATGTAATATTCCCTTCTAGTATCATCATGTTGGGAAAGCATTGCCCCAAATAATATCAGTGTAGATGAAGTATATAATATTAATAGATAATCATTAGAAGATGAATGAAGAGTGGGTGGGTGAAGAAAATATTCTTTCATGTTGTCAAATGTTTTTTGATAAAGATCCATACATTCTAGGGAATTATATTTCTTTAGAAGAGAATCACCAGAATATATATGGTAATCCATTCCAAGGATGAACCATATAATTTCCCCAATTTTACCAAGGTAAGTGTGAATATCTATAATTGAATTAGGGATGCGTATGTTGACAATAACATTGATATTGGTAGGATCAACATCAATGCCATGAAGAGAGACTAAGAACCCTAGGAATTTACTAGATGTGATACCAAAAACACATTTATAGGGATTTATTTTAACTTTATATTTAATAAGGTGATTATAGATGATATCAAGATTATAGAGATGAGTCTTGAAACTTTTAGACTTGGAAATGAGGTAGTCCACATAAGTTTCTATAATTTTATGGATAATATCATGAAAAGTGTAGGTCATCACCCGTTAATAGGTAGTTCTAGTGTTTTTGAGACCAAAGGTAATTTTAATGTAGTAATAAGTGCCCTATTTCATGGTGAAAGTTGTCTTATGTTGGTATTTGATAGTAATGTGAATTTTATTATAACCTAAAAAACCATCCATAAGGGACAACATCTAATAACTGATAGTGGAATCAATGATGCCATTTATAGAAGGTATAGGGAAGTTGTCTTTGGGATAATCAAGATTAAGATTATGGAAATCAATGCAAATTTGAATGATCATGGTTAATTTGTTTCAAATAGGGAAAATGTTGGAGACACATTCTAAATAGTCCACAATATTGATAAACTTAGCATCAAAAAGCTTAATGATTTCATTATGGCATAAATTGGAAACTTTTGGTGGAAATTTTCATTGCTTTTGTCACATGGATTTAACATCAAGATAGGTGATAATGTTATGAACCATGATGATATGGTCAATATCAAGTATGTCCTCATAATACCAAACAAAATTCTCATGATATTTATCAAATAATAAGCTAAATTTATCATGTTTAGTTGGTGTAAGTTCACAATAGGCTTCAATTCATTGAGGCATGATGGGGTGCCATATTTAATTTTGATAGTTTCCTCAATAAGCATAACATTTCCATATTGGAAATGATATGGTGAATTAGGTAAAGAGGAAATGGGATTTTATTTAGGATCAATTCTAGTGATGAATTTGTTGAAATGAGGGATGTTCTTCTTGAATTTCCTATGTTTATGACATTTTTGAAGGACTTGACGTTATTAGGCATGAAGTAATTCAAGAATGGATTCATCACTAGGAAAAGTGGGAAGAGGACCATAATACTTGACAAATACTTCAAGATCAAGATTCTTATTACCATGGTGATTATATGTAGAGTGTATTTGACATACATTTTGTCCTTGGCATCTAGTGTAATATCAGGAGTAGGTGGAGTAGGGGAATAAGGTTGATTGGATTTGATTGGGATATCTCTAGGATCATTGATGAGAAGAGAATTATATGGAATTATTTATTTGATAGGAGGTATAAAAGATGTATGAAGTTTCAAAGGTTTGGAAGGTAAGATTTGTTCTATCACCTAAGGAGTATTAATAAGTGGAGAAGTAGCAAGAGGTATGTAACCTTTAGGTGTTAACTCAAATTTAGTGGAAATGGTATGAACATCAATATTTAAATCATGTATTTGGGATATATTTTTTTGATAATGTGAAACATAAAAGTCTCTTGATTTATCTTAGGCCATAATTTAATTATCATCATAGGTTGGATAGATTATACATGATTAAGATTTAGGAGGAATTTTAGAAGGGGAAATGCCTAGATCATTGAATTTATGTGGAGACATGGTTAGAGGATCTTGGAATAATTTGGACACTCCATAATCATTTCATGTGAAGGCATATTCTATATAAGAGGCTTATTGATAATTTCATAGAGGGGGGCATTAGTGATCTCATCAATGAGGGGGATGGTGTGATCATGAGGCAATAAAGAAGGAGGAAGCCACTATGATATGTAAGGAAGTAGCTTAGTAGTATTACAAATATTTGAAATTTATTAGGTTAAACATAATTTGAATCATCAAGAGTGACATGTAAATCCAAATTCATTTAGGAAAATTTGGGTAAGGGAACACTATTAATCATTGGAATGGTAGGAATGCAATATCAAGATTTGGGATTTCGAAGTTGAATAATCCAAGGGTTGGGATTAGCCTCATGTTTATACCTTTTTATGTTATGAAAGAACTTGATACATTGGATACCAAAAGAGGAAATAACCCTCATTATATGAGTCCATGGTTGTCCTATGATTATGTTGTAATATAGAGGTAAATCAAGGAACATAAGCTTAGTGAAAACTATCTTAGGTCTAATTATAAGAGGGAGCTAAATATAACCAAATGGATTTTGATTATTTTTTTCAAATTCATGGCATGTTAGGTGGGTTTGCTTGAGATTATATTTTATTATAACCAAATTTTTGGATGAGACATAAATATGTCACATTAATACTAGACCCTTCATCTACTAATACTTTATGAATGAGGGTAGTATTATGGATATTTTAATGAATAGTGGTGGATCATTAGAATGAAAGAAAATATCATCATTAATTATGTCTTATTTTAGGAATTCTATGTATGTTTTTGGAGAAGGACAAATGGATTCAATAGTATACACTTTGCTTGGTTGAGCCTCATGAGAGGGTGGTTCTTCATATATAGAATATGGTTATTCTATTTCTTGTAATTATTATAAGAGGAACTTGTGATGATAAGGGGAGGTAAAAACTAAATCCATAAGATGAATCTTATAAGGCATGGATTTAAGATATTCTAAGAAGTTCCAATGCTTTTTAGAAGAAGAACCAACATGAGGTTTATAAGGTAAATTAGATTTTGGGGGAATAGAAGTGTTGGATGTTCAAAAGGAGAAGATGGTTCCTCATTAGGTTATGAAGCTAGGTGAGTGGTTATAGTATATTTAAGGAGTTTATCTTCCAAATATGGTTTCTTAGGTTTAGTTATAGAATCCTTGTGCACTACTTTTTTGTGAGAATTGACGTAAGATGTATTAATATATTAAGAATTATTATAATATTGATCATAGTCAATGTCAATGGCACAAACATTATTTTTAACTTGTTAAGCATTAGACATGGAAAAATATTTTTTATTATTAGAAGAAGAAACTTTAGGAGCTTGTTATTTTTGAGAAGCAGTGTTGTACTCTTGAGTATGGATTCAAATCATGGCTTCATGATTGAATGAATCACCAATCCTATAGGAGATAGAAAATTTGGTAATCCCTCTATAGGTTTCATGGGAGTGACCAATGTTGATGTGGAACCAATAAAATATATTAGGCTCATATAATTTAGGAGAATTATTAGGATAAGTAAATGGTTTAGAGGGAGCTAAAAATTGTTTCATTTGATTCAAAATTAAAAGTGTGTGAGAAGATGGGAGATTGTTAGCTTTAACAAATCCTAGCTTCATTTGAGGATTATTGCTAGTGATTACATTAGTAGAAGTTTGAAAATACCCTTGAATTAATTTAGTGTTAGGTTCAAAATATTTCATTAAGTCTTGATGTTTGGCTTGGTCAAGAGCTTCACTAATCATTTAAGGGGAAAAAATTAGAACCTTATATTAAAGATAAGGTGTTAAGGTAGTTATAAAGAGTTTATATAGATTATCATTGGTCATGTTATGGGTAGCCTTGTGGGCCAAAGATTTATGTCATTTGATAATATCATGAGTTTATTCAATGGAAGATTACTTATGAAATATTTAAGGGAATTTTTGGGAAATCATTGTGTTGAAACTCTTTAACTAGAGGATTAACTAAATATTCTAGTTGACATATGGAATGTTGGGGAAGTTGGTTATACCATTCCAATACATCGTTAGTGAAGGTTTTAACTAGAAGTTTAGTTGTGGTGAAAGTATTAGTTTGGATCCATTCTTTGTAAAGATTTCCAAATGCCTTGAGGAAATATGCAAGGTTTTTAGTCCCATCATACTCAATATTTTGAGATATTTTACCAATATCAATTTAAATAATGAATGGGGCTAAAGGTTCAATTTGTATGTTTTAAAGTATCTTAATATTCATGATAGGTTGGGTGATGACATTTCTTGTGGCATATCTAAAACATGGAGGAATACAATTTTGGTTATTTTGAGGGGGTAGAACATGAGGTTGAGTATTCATATTAATAAAATGATGTTGTATTTTCATCATTTTGGAGGTATTATATGTTTTCATTATGTTCATTTGTTATATTATATATGTAAGAATTTGGGTTGTATCAATTAGTGGGTTGGTGTTTGTAGGAATACTCCTAAATTGGTATTAGGGGAAGAATTTTTAAGAGGTGGATTATTAGTGGGGTTTTTAGATATAATTTTGTCAATTGGAACCCACATTATGATGAGATGCTTGAATATGGGAATTGTCTTGATAGGTACAAAAATATCCACCTACTTCATCTTGAGGCATGATTTAAATTATGTTATAATCCAAAGATGAGGGAGGGAAACCAATACTCTAAGAGTGAGGATTACCTTGGGAGGTAAATAAAAGAAGAAAGGAGCACCCTATATACTGTCTAAATGGATTCAAGTTGTCCAAGAAGATTCTAATAGGGGATTTCATGATGTTTGATGAAGGAAACATAATTTTTAGAAAAAAAGGAGAATTAGGGACAAATTCAGCCAACAGAGAATAGAATTGGCTAAGAGGTATAGATTCAACTAGTTCAATAGGGTACTACTAAGATACATGCCAAAAATAATACATGGTCATATGAGCTGACTATATATTGCTAGACAAGGGATAGAAAAAAGAGAAAAGAAGACACAGTCATGTAAATTGACTATGTACTATTGGAAAGAAGGTAAAAAATATTCCATAAGAGATTGTATTGACCAAGATAATAGTGTTTTAAATTTTTTTTGGAAAATGAAATCAGACACATAAACAATTGAATCAATGTAATTGATCTAATTGGAGTACATACCACAAACTTTGCACCAGCACTGACTAATTTAAATTTTGAAATCTAACACATAATGATCTAAGACAAGAAATCAACTAAAAATTAAATTCTAACTAATTGGTCACCCTAGTGTTATTAGATTATTAGAAAGTTTTGATTTTAATGTGATAGTAAAGTTGGCTAAAATAGGGAACTAGAAAGTAGTCTAACATTGGTTTCAAGAAGTTTGATCTAAAAGGGATATATATTGGCAATGGTACTATCTTGGTATTGGGGCCTACCCCCTCACTTCATAATCCCATAATGATGATGATGTTAGGTGCTTTACCAATATATACCATTAAAAATTTATTTAAACTTGGCTAAAAAACCAAGTCAACTTCCCCCCTTGGTAATGAAATCTAAGTAGGTAGGCCTTGAGAAGAAAAATATTTAAATGGATTTTGAATGTTAAGTGATTTTTGATTGTGTGCAAAAGAGTAAAATAGTGTAACTAAAATGTTAATTTGAAAAATCACCAATTTAGATTATGTTAGTTACTCTAAGTATGCAAACAAATAAAAATGAAATGTGAATTAATTACTAGTAAATATATATTAATTACTTGATTGATAATAATATAGAGTTAGTTTAGGTGACATTGTATACAAAAAATATAGAATAGAGTCAATTGGGTTTCTACTATTTGTGGAAGATATGATCTTATGATTCCAAGAAGGGAGGTTAGTAACATGTTAATTCAAGTAACAAAAACTCAAATAAACACACTAACACTAACACTTACAATCTTAGATCTTAGGGGTGATCTTAATGAATAAAATACAAATGAAGGCACAACTAAAATTCAAAATACACATAATATTTTACCTTACTTTGGAGCTCTAAATGGATTATTTAGTGGATTGCTTGTATTGTGATTTAAAGAGACTTTGGGAATGGAGGTTTTTTGGATCCTTCTCTCCTTTTCACCATTGGCTTGTGTTGTCTTGGTGTGGCTTGGCTCAATATTTTGGCATTATAATATTATAGATATGAGTTTTAGGCACTAAAACCTACATTATAACTCTATAATTTCCAAGCTTAGAATTAAATGGGAAATGGCTTGTATTTATAAGCTTAGAAACTAACCCTAACCCAAGGTGAGTCAAGGTAGAGTTAAGGTTTGGAATGGGTTCAAACCTAACCTAAGTGATTCAAGACTAACCCTAATAGAGTTAATAGTAATCAAGTAATAATGATTTATAATGAATACACATGGGTCTCCAAAATGAGATATTTTAGGATATTTATTAAAGGCTTGACAACTCACAAAAGGTAATCATGAAAAGCTAGGACATTTCATATTTTTGAATTTCTTTTTTTATTTATTCATTAATTGTAAATGGACAATTCAACTAGGCATTCGATTTTGTTTATCTTTTTAATTAATTGTGATTAGCCTTTTAGATTTCTCGAGATTTGATTTAAGTGTGTAAGTGCCCCACTTAATAGGTGCATAAGACAAATTGATTATTTCCATGTTGTAGGATGATTAGGGATGAATATGTAAGAGGTTATGGTTGTATATAGTAGGATACCCTAGTTAGGGATATCTCAACATGATTATGATCTTTGAAAAATGATGCACAAGTAAATTTGGGATGTTAAGTGATTCCTAGGATTAATTTATAATGATTGGTAGGAATCAATCTAAAGTCCAGTCGAGGGCCAGTGGTGGCCAATTTTAGGTGTCTAAATTTTTTCCCTATTTTGGAAGGTAATGCAAGATATAAGCATAGTAACATATTATCAAAGAATGAAAAGGTCCTATATGCCTATGACTTTAATGGTAATGGATGAACTATAGGTACCCTCAAGGGAGTGATCAGTAAAAGGGTTAGAGATCAGTCCCTCAAAAGAAGTAAATGATGGGACAAAAAATATGAAAATGGGGTGGAAAATAATTATTTGCCTAGAGGTGGTTGTAATTAGTGGCATACAGAGCTACTCTAGGTGGGCAAAAAAATAGGATGATTTGCCCAAAGGTAGTTATAATCATCAAAAGGGAAATTATTGATTTTCCCATAGGTAGTTATAATCATTGACATGATAAAAACATGACCTAGGTGGGTAGATAGAGATAATGGTTTGACCAAAGTTGGTTATGAGCATTATCAGAAGGAAATTGTGCCCTAGTTGGGCAAAAGAAAGATAATGATTTGCCCAAGGGTAGTTAGAATCATTGGAAATGTAAGTGGGATGGTATAAAATAATTTGCCCAGAGGTGGTTAGAATAATTAATATCCTAATAGTGGCAAATATGATATGGAATATGATGGAAAATTGCCATAGAGGAAAAATATGAATTTGGGTAACCTGTGAGTAGGGAGATGTGTGTACAAACTAGCAAGGAATAAAATTCTTTCATTGCTTAGATACTCTATGTAGGATATGATTTGGATTAGATAGGGAATTTTTTATGGTGATAAGGATATATATCATTTCCTCATTGCCATGTAGAATTCTAGAACTGATTTTTCTTATAGCACATGATGGTAGGCATCATGATAGAACACAATGATAATGTGGCCAAAATATGCATATGGACTAACATGCTATCCAATAATCAATTAAAAATAATGTACTAATGATAAAATGATGGTGACAATGATGATGTATGAATATGGATGGATTCAATAATAATGTGCAAGTAAGCACCTGATAAATGCACATAAACTAAATCAAGGCATAATAGGAAAGCAAAAAAATAGGCAAATAAACAAACAAAACACCAAGAAAAGTAAAAAAAAGAACAAAACTAAATTAAAAAAAATAATGGTTAATCATAATTTTAGTGTAAATAACATGACATGAACAAAGTGATGCACATTACCCCTAGACAACTAGACAAACAAACAAGATGGGGGAATATAAGAAAAGGAAGGGGTGGCTGAGTTATCTCTAGATGCACTAGGCAAGTGGATGTTGCCTACATATTTTTATAGACATAATATCTAATAAAACTTAAGCCAAATGTAGTTCTCCCAAGATATGGGATAGAATAAAATGATGAGAATAAAAACATGATGGATGTTATATAAGAATGTGGGACTGAGCTCACAAAATAATGAGATCATGAGATGATAGGCCATTAATAATGGGGAAACTAAATTATAAGTGTTTTATTGTGAATTAGCTAGGGATCCTAGAGTCCTTAAGTCAAAGAAGTGGTTTATGGACATTAGTTTTGGATTTTTTAGAGTAGTTAAAAATGTTTTGGTTTTTTTCAAATCATCTCAACTCGATGGAGAATTAAGAGATAGTAAATGGTCTAAGCTCACAAAATGGTAAGAGCACTCAAATTGATTTTTTTTTCAAAATGGAAAGAGTGTGGAAAAAGGGTGACTAAGCTAACCTTAATGTGAATCAAGAACTACCTACTTAATCCTAAGATGGGACCTCAATTCACTATAGTTATACCTTATAATGGAGGAACTTGACTAGGTAGAAATAAATTCAAACAAAACATGCAATGTTGGAAAATGGCACACTAGGCCATAAGAATGGTAAGGTGGTACCTCAAGGTATGATAATCGATTAATTCCTCTAATTTGTCCATATCTAGTTATAATTAGGAAAAAATGGCATAGGTTAGTGATACTAATTTTGCCATAGGTAGTTATAATTAGTAGCATGATGGTGAAACATTGATTTTCCAAAAGGTGGTTATAATAAGAAATAATTGGTATTGAATAGAACAATAAATGAAGGATATAACTACCAAAACACTATCATACTACTCCAAAAACTATCTCTATTTAGAATACTAAATTAACTATTGAAACTTGATTTAAATCTTTGTGTTGAAAGCAGACTTGAAACCAATGGAATGGAACCAATGTCAAAAGGCTGGGTAAGGAGGTTGAAAATAACTTGGTCAATAGGAAAGGCATGGTAGAAAAATATATGGTATAATGCTATGGTATAGGGAATAATGTTGATATTATGGTAAAACTAAAATGGGTCTCATAGATAATACACCAGGTTTCTAAGAGAAGTAACGCTTGAGGTGTACAATGTTTATTAGCTCATCAAGTTCATCCCCATCTAGTGTAATGAGCCTATATGTTCTAGTACCATAGTTTGCAACAATGATGAAAGGTCCTATCTAGTTAGGTTTGGACCTACCTTTATGTTTCTTCTCAACCATGTTATTATATTGGTTTTATTTAAGAACAAGATCACCAAGCTTGAATTTTCTTTGTTTAATGCACCGATTATAGTGGCTATAGAGGTGGTTCTAGTATACATGAAGATTATTAATTGTGGCCATTTTTTTGTCATCAAGTAACTCCATCTCTTGTAGGTAAGTTACTCGATAGTATTCACAATATAAGACATGATTCAAAGAGATGTGCAAAGAAGGTAACTCAATTTCAATGAGATGAAAGGCCTCAGTTCCATAAACAAGTGAATATGGACTGGCTCCTATTAGAGTATAATAGTTGGTTTGGTATGCCCAAAGGGCACAAAATACTTGGAGGTGTCAATCACAACCAACATCATTAACAATATTTTTTAGGATGTTGACAATGGTTTTGTTAGATGCTTCTTTTTGGCCATTACCTTGAGGGTAATATGCCATGGAAAAATGTTGAGTAATCTTGTACTCAACACATAGCAATTTGACATCCTTATTTTTTTAATGATTTATCATTATCAGATGTAATGTCAGAGGGGATACCATAACGACTAAAAATTTGGTTGAATATGAATTTGGATTTTTTTTCCAGTCACATAAGTAAGGGGTATAGCTTCAACCCACTTAGTGAAGTATTCGGTAGTGTTAAGGATATGTTTATGGCCATCAGATGAGGTAGGGTTTATCTTCTCAATGACATTGAGGTCCCATATATAAAATGGATAGGGTGTAAGCATTATTTTTAGAGCATTATCTATGGCATGAATCATGTTGGCATACCTTTGACATTTATCACACTTTTTCACTTACATAGCTATATTTGCATCCATCATTATCCAATAATACCCAGTATGCAAGATCTTTTCAGATAGGATGGCCCTATTGGTGTGGGCTCCACATACTCCATGAAATTCTTGTAAAGCTAATGTATATTTTGTTAAAGTTAAATAATGAAGTAGAGTTTCATCAAAACTATGGTGGTAAAGGGTTGGTCTAAGTAAGGTATAATGTGTGGCATGGTGGATAAAGGCCTTGGATTGTTTGCAGGATAGGTCTAGTGACATTATTTGGTCATGAAGATAGGCATAAAGGTTATAATACCATATAAAGATGGGACCAATAATATCATAGATCATTGTGATGGTTAAAGGCTCATGAATTGACATGCAAATATTTTCAATGAGGAACTAGTATTATTTTATAGTATCTATATGATGCACCAAAGATCCAATGGTGGCCATGGTATCTGATATTTTATTATTGGTACTTGGTATATGTTAAAAATATATATTGGTAATTTTTTGCTTAAGAGTGTTGAACATGGCCTTATATGGTACTAACTTGTCATCCTTGGTATAAAAATGGTTTATAACCTGATTAATTATTAACTGAGAATCACCACAAACCTTTAGATGTTGAATATTCCATAGTACTACTTATAAAATCCCTACAATGAGTGATTCATTATTGATCCATATTGTTAGTATAAGGAATTTTGATCCTAAATGACTTAGGGAATATATCCCCCTATGGTGTTATAAATAAAAGGTCTACCCCTAATCCATGTGTTGTGAACAATCTATCAACATATAGATTTTAGTGTTTCTCCTTAATAAGTGTTTCAATGATGGTCATAATAGATTCATCTAAGAATTGGAATGTGAGCAATTTTGTATATGCAAGGGATGTTTCATCAAGCTAATATGTAAGATTTTGTCCCTTAATGGCTTTCTAGTTGACATATTCTATCTCAAACTCATTAAGAAACATGATACACTTGGCCATGTAACCTTGAAAAGTTATTTTAGATAGTAGATAATTTATTGGATATAATTTGAAATGACCATGGTCTTGTTGTTTAACATGTAATGTCATAGTTTTTGAGCTATGAAGACCATAACTCAACATGATTTTTCAATGGGTGTATAATTGTTCTCATACATGAATAAATTACATCTTAAATATTATGAAACATGTTCTTTTGCATTATCATCATGTTAAACTAGAATTACCCCTAGGGATATATCTATAGATGATAGGTAAAGTAAGAACAACTTTCCTAGCATAGAAGGTAATAAAATAGGAGGATTTGATAGATAGTCCTTCAGTTGTTGAAAATATTTTTGGCATTCATCATCCCAATGAAATGTGACACCTTATTCAACAAATGTGTAAAAGGATGACACTTCTCATCCAACTAATATATGAACCATCTGATAAACTAGATCTTTCCCTAAAAACTATGGAGTTGCTTCAAATTGGTTGGTGGTGGTATCTGAGTTATGGCTTATACTTTGAATAGATCAACTTCAATGCCTTAGTGAGACATAATGAATCCAATAAATTTGTCTGAAGTAACTCCAAAAATACACTTCTTAGGATTGAGACTAACTTTGTATTCATGAAATATTTCAAATATCCTTTGTAGTTATACTATATGATCAACCATGGTCTTTGATTTACCTAGTATGTCATTGACATAGTCGTAAACATTGTCATGCATCAAATCATGATATATGATGGTCATGGATCTTAAGTAGGTGGCCCCAACATTTTTGAGACCAAATGACATAACTTGATAATAAAATGTTCCCCATAGTGTGGTGAATGATATTTTATATTGGTCCTATGGAGCATTTCATATATGTTTATACCCTAAAAATCCATCCATTAGGGAAAGCATTTCATAACCCACTATGGAGTCAACAATCATGTCAATGTTTGGTAGAGAAAAGTTGTCCTTTGGACAAGCCTTGTTTATGTCTCTAAATTTAGTGTATATTATAATTACTTCTATCTTATTAATGACTAGTACAACATTTTAGATCCACTATGATTAGTCAATCGATTAAATATATCCTACTTCTAAGAGGTTTTCCAACTCTTTATTCACTAATACATCAATGCAAGGATGCATGTTGCATAATTATTTTTTACAAGTTTGGCATCAATATGTACCACAAGGTGGTGTATAATCGAGGTAGGGTCCAAAAATAGCATGTCTAAGTAGGCCCAAGAAAATATATCAACAAACCCCCTCAACAAGGCAATAAATACATCATGTTCTTTCTTAGTGAGGGACGTGCCTAATTTATTCCATTTTAGGTCATATGGAGTCCTGATGTTAACTTATGTAGTGTCCTCTACAATAAGTATTAAACCATATTATAAAATGGTCAAAAAAATATTTTAATTGGTCTACGATGTTAGAGTCCTCTATTTTATCTACCTCTTTAAGTTATCCTAGGCATGATGAATCATGATCCCCCAGTGGTAGGGATGGACATGTGATAAACACTATTGGAAAATTTTGGATTATTGGGTCAAAATCTTTTTGTTCTTCAATATTAAACTCAAACCCATAGGCAAGTTCATCATTGGTGGTTTCCTAAGCTATGTTTGAATAAGGTTGAACAGCCCCCATCTAATGGTGATTGAAAAAGGTTTTTACCACTAGATTGTACTTTTTCTTTACTATTTACCTAGTCCAAAAGTGCCTCAAAGAGGTTTTCACTTTGAGACCTCATTGTTTTATTTAATTATTTGTGGCTAAGGGTGTTCACCCATTCTCTAAAATAGGTTTTAGGATCCAAATCGATTGAGAACCATTGTTTTTAGGTTCCCAATAAAACATTGCCCTCAAGATTAAAAAATCATAGAAGGCCTCATTATTCTAAAACTCATCAACCAACACTATTGATTCATGTTGGTCCTAGTCTATAAGTTGAGGATAATATAAAGGAAGTGGCTTGTGGTGAATAACTAGTCTAAGGGTATAAATGGCATTGGTGTCAAACAAATTGTTATTGGCAAAGTCATCAAAATGGATATGATCAAACTCTACTTCACTATCAACATCATCATCATTAGTCATTGGTGTTAGAACATGAATAAGGTACATGGGTTCCCTCCCAGGTGGTTTAAATACAAGACCATATGTTTGTTTGTATTGAGTGGCATAAATTAGCTCAAGCTAACCCTATTAATTTAAACCAATGCCTCCTCCTTCATAGGCATCATTTTCCATGATTTTATTTGAAATAGGATACTTTTCATTTAGGTAATAATTAGATATGTTGTCATTATACAACTAGGATTCATCATCTACAAGTGGGTGTTATTCTTAGCTAGTTGTTGGTATGAAAATGATAGGTGGTAGACTATGTAGTTGGCCTTTGCAATCAAGGTGGTTTGGATTTAGGTCTTCCATAAGAATTATGGTTTTATGAAATCTTGATAATGTGGAATGTATGATGGGTCAAGTATTCTCTTGGGTCATTAGCCAAAATAATATAATGATTAGATATTTCAAAAGGTATCATTTGGGAATGTGAAACAAGAGTATCTAGGTCAATACAATTGGCTTATGGTGAATGATCAATTATTTCTTTCCCCTTATCATTCTTAAGAACTAGATTCAAGCTAAAGTGGTAGTTATAGCTTTGGTACTTGGCCTCAGAATTCTTTTAATGTTCATATGGATGAAAATCTCCATGGATAGTAACATCCATACCTAAATGGGAGAAATTGATACACTGGTATAATTTTTAAGGGACTACATGTATTTTATGTATCCAAGGTTTACCCAAAAGCATATTGTATGACAAATCTAGGTCTAAAACATGTCATAGTGTATCATGGATCAAGGGCCCAATGATAATTGGCAAGTTGATGATGCCTTGTGACACTCATTATTCATTGTCATAGGCATTGATTGTGATTATTTATAGTTGGAGATTAATTATGGTGTATCCAAGAAGCTTGATGAGATTTAGAGACATAATATTTAGACCTGATCTATTGTTTGAGGATATGTTTCACTTTGTGTTGTGTTATGACAAATTCATTATATAGTGGATTGTTATGTAGAGGGCTAAGGGATGATATATCACTTTGGTCAAAGGTTAATTGTTGGCTTGGGGATATATTTACAACCAAAGATTCAAATTTATCTGGAGATATGTCATTAGAAACTTGATATTGGCTAAGGAAGTATGTTAAGATATTCTTGTGGATGGTGGATATATGTAACAAATCCAAAATAGAAATTTGTGTAGGTGTCTTTTGTAATTTCTACATAATATTAAATGTCTTTTCTTACACAATGGTAAATGGCTTGTTCCTAGATAATATAGTGGGTTGGATGGGTGAAGTGGTAAATGGATATGGGCTTGGGATGGTAATATTTGACCTTGGAGTTGTGATTTTACAAGATTAGCAAATGATGGTGGTGGGGGACTAGATAGGATAATTCTTAGTTGTTAGTGTACTTATACATGGTCATAGGTCAATAATGAGTTATTTATATTAGGTCTAAAACTAGTAATCCCTGCTTGATAGTGTGTTTATATATAGTTCTAGGTCAAGGAAGGATCACTCACATGAGTTAGTTGGTTTGAATTGATTATTAATGGTCTCATTTTATTGATATTTGATCTCAAATTTATGGAGATGGTGGAAATGCTACCTCCCATAATATGGCCTATACATTTATTATAGGCATGTGAAACTATGTGGTATGTTTATTGGTTGTTTGCATCATTTTGGCCTTGGTTCTATCCATTCGGCTGATGTTGTTGGTTTTTTATTGGTTTTTTTGTTTCTATCTTAGCTATTGATATTTTTATTCTTGTTATGATGGCTACTATTTCTATTGATGATGATTTTTGTGTTGTGGAAAGGGGTTTTGATAAATATCAAGGTTCTAATTAGGCATAAAAGCTCCATTATCCAATGTTATATATCCATTTTATAACATATTCTCACTCAAACATTTAATTTACACACAATGTTAAAAATTATGTCCATTAACCTAATGATACTCATATAATTCATTTTGTCAGTACCAATATAGATAAGGGTTGCCCTTAGGATAGTGCTTTAGAATAAACTAGTTAATCAGATTAGTGGCAATGAGATTTAAAAACATATATTTAATGGGTTCTCTAAGGTCATTAAAGACATGATGAGTAGCTATAGTTTTTCTTGGAGGAGTTTACAAAGGCAAAAGTTGTTGCATTTTTTGTATTGGTCTAGGCTACTATACTTGTTGCATTTACTAAAGATTGTGTTAGTTAGGAGTGATTTACATATGTGAAATAAGCTAAACCAATGGTGTTTTTACCATTTAGACATGTCATGACTCTATTACTCCATTTACAACAACATTTTTATTACAATTTAATGGCTTGGACTTTTCATAATTATTGGCTTGTGTTGGTTGTGACTCTTGCACTTAGACTTGGTTCTAATTTTGGTTTTGGCCATTTCAGTAGTTCATATTTTGGTTATGATTTGATGAGGTAATATTGTTGATCCATTTGTTAATAAGGGGTATTTCAATAAAAAACATTTTTTAATTATTTCATTGAAAGTGTGCATGCATAATAGTTCTAGATAGTAAGATATCTCACTATGTAGATTCTTGGTAAACACAATGGCTAATTGCTTGTTTAGTAAATGGTGGGTAAATAAGCTTGAAAGTTCTCTCCATCATTTCAAATAACTTATAAGGATTTCACCAACCTTCTATTTTGATTACATAAAATTTACCAATGAAATATCATGCTAATAATTGTAGAAGTCTTTCACAAAATTGTTTGAAAGATCATCAAAATCAAAAACTAAATTATTAAGAAATTTTAGAACCACTCCAAATCTTATATGATATAATCCTTAGAAATAATAGTAAAATTTATATGTCACTATACGCCACTGGTTGACAAGCAACAAATAATTCCATTAAATGGGCCTCTGGGTCTCCTTTATCCTTATATTTATCAAACTCTGGTGGTTTATACCTTGGAGAAAATCGTATTTGTAAATACTCCATGTTGAATGGGTAAGAATAGACATTGTATAGCTTGAACTTCTTGGTTTATTTCCTAGTTTTGATGGTAGTAATTATGTCCTTCATTTTTTGTAATTCTTGGGTGAGGAAACCATAAGGAATATTGGTCTAAGGTGAAAGATGGGAGGTCAAAAATGGATTATTTGACTAGGGTATAGTGGAGGCATGGTTTGCTATGGAAGGTTGGTTTGGTTTGGTAATTGACCAATAATATGAATTCATGGATTAGGATGTGATTTTTTGAATTGCAAGCATTTTTGTGTGATATTCTAGTTAGGATTTGGTATATGGTCTTGCCTTTAGGGAAATTGAGGTTGAGATGGAAAGATATGGCTAGGTGTGATTTACTATGCCTGTTAAGGTTGATTTGGGACTTTCTAACAACTATTCAAACCTTATTGATTAAGGGGAACTTGTGAACCAAATCCCTATCATTGAGTTTGTGGCATGTTAGGAACAAAAGGCAATTATTGCCTAATAATTACTTGTGAAAATTTAGAATTTCTTGGTTGCATAAATCCTTGTTGGGAAGTAGATGCATGTTAAAGGTTTGGAATTTTTCACTGACCAATACTCATACACTATTTATTAGACACCACTTTTAATTATATTGTTATGTTAGTCTATGACTAAAGAGGTATATTTTTTATTACCTAGTGAGGTGGAACATTGGTTGCCCTTTATTGAGCTGGAAATTTTCTTTTGTCTCTAATACATTGATATGTTGGATTATGCCTATGGTTATGGAACATTAGTCATCACCTATTGTGGTGGAGAAATATTCATCATGTTTTGTTGAGGCATGACATTAGTGGTTGTTTGACTACTTAGTCCTTGAGGCTGCATGCTCAAAAAAGTAGTTGGTTGAGGATTAGAGGTAGTTATTTGAGGATGGGAGGTATAAATTCTTACCCCCTATGTTTATGAACCACTTGTGGTGTTAACTAAATGCATGTTTTGTTCTAGACTAGTTGATTATGTGTTTATACCACTATGGTTGGGATTGGATGTTGCTTATGTGTTTCCACTATGTTTGGCTCACTATTATAAGTAGAAGAAAAAGACACTTCTTTGATAGATGGGGAATTGAACATGTCTCCAATGAAAGTGCTACACATAAATAGGTCTATAACATGATTTTATTGGCTTGTCAATTTCATTAAGACTCCTTTCAAAGGAGCTCGCTTAATAAGAGGAGCATTAGACATGGTCATGTTAAATTTATGCGCTAAGTTTAGATAGGTCTGGTATGCTTTCTACATCTATATGAAGTGGTCCTTTATGAGGTCCCTTTCAGTGACAAGCATATGAGGGTCCTGATATAGTATTGGCACTAGAGCATGAGGATTGATATAAAATTCTTGTTCAATTTTTTGATTATAAAGCATGTTGTAAGGCACTCTTACTATACTTGGAATTTTGTTTTAGGGAAAGTCTACTAAAAACATAGCCCCTACCTCTATGGATTTGATTAAGACCTTATCCTTGTTTGTAAGCAAGTGATGATAAAAAAATAAGGGTCATAGGTTGATAGAATTGTAATGTAGCATGATTTTTGTTGGACTTGTTCTGCAACTAAAATTATGCTAGCTAGGTATTGTGATATTTTCTCTTGGTCCTACTCAAATATAGAGGCATGTTGATAAAATAGTGGGAGAAAGGATCTTGGATTTATTACCCTGATTAAGTGTTGTAAGGTGGATAAAGATCCATCTCATAAATAATATCATCTCCCTAGGGGTCTTAAACAAAGTCTTCTTGTGCAACCACATTACTATACCCTAGATTATACATGATGCCAATATGAGTATAGTGACCAATGTTTGAATTAATGGTGAATGTTTCACAACAAAAAGGGTTAGAATTATACAAACTCTAAAAAATAATGTATAAAAATATAAATAGTTTAAACTCAATCTAACTTGGTCAAAGGGATGGAGCTGTATATCCAAAAAGGGTTTATGCTAAAACTTAGTATAAATATCCTAACATCAAATTTCTCACTATAAATGTCTCACTAAAAAAGGTTAAGTGGATGAACTAAAATCTAAATGCCAAACTCTAGGTTCAAAGTGTTTCAAATAAGTCTAATATAGGAAAATAAAGGTTGTTATGTCTTTTGGCCAAACATGGCATCAAAATCTATGCTCAAAACATGTATATGCTTGGAGTTTTTACAAAATAAGCATAAAAACTATAATTAAAACCAAATGGGTATGATTCAACCTAACAACTATGAAACACTTTGGCATAGATTAGGCACTTGACATTAGACATGAAATTTGACCAAATTGGAATAAGGCATGAAATAAAACACACTTGGAGATAGACTATTTTATCCCAAATTAAGGCACAAACAATATTTTTCAAAGTGGCTAAAGAATTATCCTAAGTTACACAACCCAAAAATACAAAGATCGGTGTCTAAGACCAAATTACACAACACATAAACAAAAATCAATCAATGTTTGGATTTAAACTTAGAAAAACTAGATTTTATTTGATAAAATGAGATAGATAAAGGTGAACAGAATAAGAACACTAAACAAAGACCCAAAATTCACATGTGGATTTGTTCAAAACATGGACTCTAGGAAAAAAAGGTCTATGAAATGATTCTAGAAACGTAACAATGATATCATCCTTTAAAGGTATGATTGATGGTTTTTTTAAGGACTCCAAGAAACAAAACTTGAAATTATTTGGGTAGAATAATATTACCCTTTCTGATCAAGTGACACACACACAAAGATTTGTTAAAAATACTAAGGAAAAAGTATGGTGTCAAATGGATGGCATAATACCTCAACCAATGGAATGCTGTTTACACAAAACTTGTTTTGACATGGCATTAAAAAATAAATGATTTTAGACTCAAATACCAAGCATGTAAATGAATAAATGACAAAATACAATTAAGTATAATGTCTAAATCCTTAAAATTGACAAGGTTATAGTATATCATTGAATTTTATCTATATACGTACTCTTGGGAAGATTTAAAGTGTTAATCCAAAAATAAAATTGCATAAAGTAGTAGAGTTTTTTACATTCCACCTTCTCCTAAGAGTTTTTATGGTGACATGGAACTTCAGGCTACTCGCCTTGCATCAAAAATATGTCCATGACAAGTGGGGTTGTTCTAAAACTTAAATTTTTGACCGTCTAAATGGTTCCAAGTGTGATTAACACTAGATATGTCTTAAATAAATTGATTTCATACTAGTTAACTTATTATTCAAGGGTATATTTCTTTGTATATTTATTCCATCCCTTTACTTCTTAGTGGAATCACTTAGTTAACCAAACTTGACTCAAGTTTTTGTTACAACTAGATAGGGTAGCTGCTCAAACCCTTGTCAATCATAATACATGTGCCCTAATTTATATACCCACCATAGAGTGGGGTTGAAAAAATTTAGGATATGAATTCTTGGGTAAAATATTACCTAAATAACTCATGAGGAGGCTATGAACTCTTGTTAACAAGCCAAGTTGCATAAAATAAATGACCAAGTGAAAAGACTTTAAAGGTTGTGTTTAGATCACCCAAACCATTTGGGTTTTAGGGAGAGCCTCAACAATGTTCTTTTCAAACCTTGGACAAGGCAAAAATTTCAAGGAATAAATGATTTTGGTCACCTAATTTTCCTAAAGGGGATGGGGGAGAACATACATGTATCTTTCATTTGTAAAAAATAAACAAGTATAAAATGATCTAGCATAAAATAAATAATTGTTTACTTTAATGCACTAAATGGAAGTGTTTGTGAAAATTTTGGCCCCTTGAACATAGTTTTAGACTTGTAAAATTTTCACAAAATAGCTAAACATAAATGACTATATTCCTTTAAATAACTAAAATGAAATGTTCAAGACTTAACTGAATAGGTACCAAAATGAAATATTCAAAAGTTAACACTTGAAATTTTATGTCATCTTTCCCACTTTGGTCTTGAAAATTTTAGAGGGTTTTGACCTAACTTTAAGCACTTTCATGAATGATAAAATAATATTTTGAAACAATCTCTCAAGTTTCTTTTTTTATTATATAGATACCAACATTAGTCAATAGAGACCAATGTCGGTTACAAGAGAATTAATGCCAATTGGAACAAAACTGATGTTGATTGATAAAAACTAATGTTGATCACCTGTGAACCCTTACGCAAAAAATAATTTTTCAAAAAAAAATTGTTATCCCTAATTTAGTGTAAAATCTCTAGAAAAACCTCTAGATATTGTAGCAAGATGGTTAGATAGAGACTTAGTAAGTTTTATAATCACAAAAATCAACCTACAACTTTCAAAGAAACTTAAAAACCAATTTTTTCTACCATGCTCTACCCTACACATGGAATTGATTATTGTTGGATAGGACCAATGCCAATTATGAAAAATTGATAGTGGTCTCTATGTAAATCTATGTAACACTAAAAAATAGAATACAAAAAAACAAAGTAAAAACTCAAATTTTTAAGATGATCAAGTATTAATTTGAAAAAATAAGAGTTTTACATTGGTATCCTTGATATGTGAGATGTTTTAGGTCCCATCAGGTGTGCCATTTGTGATCATAGGAATCCAAGAAGGTAGGTTACTAACATGTTAGTTCAAGTAATAAATACTCAAATAAACACACTAACACTAACACTTAAAAGCCTATATCTTAGGGGTGAGTTTAATGAAAAAAATACAAATGAAAGCACAACTAAAAATCAAAAGACATAAAATCTTTTACCTTCCTTAGGAGATCTAAATGCATTGTTGAGTGTCTTTCTCAGCTTGTGCTTCAAATATTATCCGGTAATAGAGTTTTTTTGGATCTTTCTCTCCTTAGCACCATTGGATTGTGTTGGCTTAGTGTGGCTTGGATAAATATTTTGTCATTATAACATTATGAATATCAATCTCATGCAACAAAACCTACATTATATCTCTACAATTCTTATCTTATTATTCAATGGGTCATGGCTTATATTTATAGGCTTAGAAACTAACCCCAACCCAATGTCATTCAAGATGGAGGTAAGGATTGGAATGGGTTCAAACCTAACCTAAGTGAGTTAAGAATAACCCTAGTAGATTTAATAGTTTTCAAGTAATAATGATTTGCAATGAATAGGCATGGGTTTCCAAAATGAGATATTTTAGGATATTTCCAAAAGGTTTGATGATTCACAAAAGGTAAACATGAAAAGATAGGATATTTCATATTTTTGAATTTCCATTTTTATTCAATCATTAATTATAAATGGATAATTCAACTAGTTATTTAATTTGGTTTAGCTTTTTAATTATTTTTTATTATCTATTTAGCTCTTTCAAGATTTGATTTAAGTGTACAAGTACCCCACTTAATAGGTCCATAGGCCAAATTGACTATTGTGATGTTACATGATGATTAGGGATGAATCTACCATATTTTATTATTACATATGGTAGGATACCACAATTATGTATGCCTCAATGTGATTATAATCTTTAATGAATGATGCATAACTAAATTTAGTATTTTTAGTGATTCCTAGAGTTATTTTGTAATGGTTGGTAGGAATCAGTTTGACATCTAGTCAAAGGCTAGTGGTGGTTTTTTTTTTTTATGTATATAGAAGTAAGGTATTTAAAAATATATTCAAACATGTTGAATATGTCTTTCAGACAAAAGGTAAACTATAGAACTAAGTCGACTAGGTTGACCTAGTTAGTTGTAGGTTTATAGCTTTGAAGACTGTTGACTTGTGAAAAATAGAACTAAAAGAACTAAAATGATAAATAGGGATGATAAAAGTACTTTAGTGTGATTGAAGATGATTTAAATTGAAAATCTGATTTTTTATTGCTTTAATTACTGCTTTCAAATTCTATAAATCCGGTCAACTAGTTTGGCCAAGTTACATAAAACCTTATATATTGAAGAAGAATAATGACTAGAGTCAACTTGTTTGACACTATTTATTGACCTATATGTTGATAGAATAAAATATTAGGTAGATTCAACATGTTTGATAGTGTATGATAATATTAAAACTGAAGAATAATACTATGTTGACATGCTTGATCTAGTAACCTATAGTTGATGAAGACTTGTATAGATAGAATAATCATTTTTAAGTGATTATATGTTAAAAATTTACATAAAAAATTAGGACTATGTCAATTGGTTCAATACAATACTATAAATATGGAATAATATAATAAAATGATAAAAATGATGGTGTGAAATAAAAAATTCATGGTTTAGAATTCATGTGAAGTTCACTAAAATGTATGCAAAGGGAAATGTAACTCACCTATAAATCAATCCTAGCTGAAAGAAGATAAATCCTACTTACACTTATAATTTCCAATAGATTATATATTCATGGTCATGATCAAGATGGATATTCTAGACCTATCCAAGGGATCTCTCACCATAATAATATCACTAGGGATGGTTACAAAGCCTCTAGTTAAGCAAAACTATGTAATAAACCTAACTAGCTCCCTATGTTTTCATATTCACTAGACTAATAACAAGTAAAGTAAAGCCTAATATAGTGCTCACCAAAGCTTGTGGCATAAAATGGGGTTAGTAAACATAAAATTAAACACACATGAAAGAATCATATTTAATCTGTGTATAAGTAAGAGCCTAATGAATGGAGGGAGTAATATATTCAAAAGCTATTACTTATGCTACTTATATATACTAAAGAGAAGAGAAAAGTTAGAGATACTTACCTTGAAGATGAACCTATCGAGACTTAATGTCTCCCTTGGCCAAAGGTGTTTCACAAGAGGTTTTTGTGTTTTGTAAGGATAACTAAGAACGGTCAAAAAATCTAAGACTTTCCCATAAGATAAGATTCTTCTCCAAGTACAAACCCTAAGCTAAGACTCCTCAAGTAGAATGGAAAAAGAGAAGATTATAAAGAAGCATAAATTAATAATTAACTCTTGTTGTCTCTCTAAGAATGGAGAAATATATGTGTTTATATATTTGAATCTAACCCTAGTCATTTTCAAAAGTTTATTCGATAGGGTCGACCTAATCGACTATGTATAATTATTGACAAAAACAAATTAGGTCTTGGTCTAGGTTAGTTAGGGGTGGTCCTAGACCCTAAATGAGTTTTATCAATTAGAGTGTAGGGTCGATGGGGATGATAGTGTAATGTAAACTATTGGAAAATGTTTTAGGCATAGGGGAAGGCAAATAAAAGTGAAAATTTACTATAAGAGGGTGAAAAAAAGGAGGTAAAGATTAGGGTAATGTTTTTAAGAGATCATTATAATGATATCCAATAATAGTATAGGGACAAAAATCTTTAAAATCACCAATGGTCTACCTACCCCTTTCTTGGTGCACTCTTTAAGGCATGCACTCAGAGAGACTAAGACTTGACAGGTTCCTACAAGATAAAAGTCATCAGTAATTGTTAAAGTTTAAATATATTATGTGTATACACTCTTACCCATGCTAGACCTTATAAAAACCATAATCCCATTTCTTATAATACTTCAAAAGTAAATATTAATGTCCAGAATAAATTTATCCAATATTACAAGTGGTGTTATCCTTACATCCACCACATAATTAGACAACTTATCTTAATGGTCTTCTTAACCAATCATTAATGGTTCAAAGCATAACATCTTCCCAAGAGGTACAAGATAAAGTGTAAACTTAAGGAGAAGCTTCTCAAAGTTAGGTATAGGATGATTCTACACTCTTAAACTAGAAATAAGTTGAATACTATGGGATAAATAAGATGGATGCTCAAAACATGGCTTCTGCTTCTATAATAACCAATATAAGATCAAAGAAGAGGGTTGTTGAGGTGGATCCAATAGATGATAAAGGTCATGTACCATCATCATAATCCTCTCAAGATGATGTAAGAACTATTCCAATTCTAAAATTTCAATAACATCAACAAAACTATCCCACAATAAAATATGTCTAACCCAATAAGCATGCCCAACCCAAGTAAGTTTAAGAACCCACTACTAATCCTAAAAATACATCAAATGTTGGAAACGCTTCTTTAAATGTCCTTCATTAGATGAATAATATAAATTTTATAATTTCACTATGGGAAATATTGTCTATTCCTTGACAAAAATATTTGTTGCAATTAACCTTGTATAATCTCATCCTTATAGGTGAATCATCCAAAGAGACAAGGTCTGTCCTAACCAACACAACTCAGCCTAAGGAAGAAAAATTAGGTATAAGTGGTAAAACTCCACATTTCTATGTCTCCTTGATAATAGGTGATAATTTGATCCATAATTTAAATATTTATAGTGGTGCAAGTATCTCTATAATGCCCAAGTATATTGTTGACAAGCTAGGATTGGAGTATGATCACTTTTCCAAGGGAGTAGTTCAGTTGGATGGTACAGCCATAAAGATAGAGTAATCAAAGGACTAAGACTTACCTTTCATGCTTTCCCCAAATTCTCAACCCCTCAATATATATTATTTATATACTTTTCACCTTACTTTGCATTGTGTCTATCTAAGGACTTTACTACCAATATTAGAGGCTATCTATCAACATATTAGTATCATAAGAATTTAGGACCAAGTATGGGACTAAGGTTACTATTGTCACTTTGAGTTTCACACTTTTAGGAGGTGTTTCAAATATCCTCACTAAATTAACATAATGACAACTTTTTAAGGATGTGGGTAGACTATGTCTAAAGATAACCTCTAGAGAGGATTGGATCCCTTAATGCTACACCTAAACTAACACTACACCTACTCAAATTACAAGGAAAAGGGAGAAAGAAAAAATGAAAGCAATGACTAAAAGGGGTGATGAACCAAATTATATTTATTTTATAATTTTTTATGATTATTACTATGGACTAGAACAAGATTAAAATATGATTTCACAACTCCAAATAGTCCTAACATAAGTGTCTCAATATGGAGGCTATAGTTAATGAATCACTAAAGATGCCTAGAAGAAGACACTAGTGAAATTTTTAAACACTTAACCTTTTCAGAACTACTTGACACACATAATATGACCTATAATAATCTAAATTACTCACAAATAGGAAAGAATGAATAGGACAAATGCAAGGAAGCCAAACATTATCACTACCATTCATCAACAATTCATCATAAGAATACTATATGTAAGATATAGAAGGCATAATTTAACTTCTATTCAATTATAAAACAAGAATCAATATCAATTTTGTTAGGGTTGGTCCATAACTACCTAGAGGATGATTTAAACTTCCCATACATGAGTATATATAGGATAAAAGAAAGGAGAGATAGAAGAAGGATTTGTATTAAGTTCATTATGATTGTCATCCATCATAAAACTAGCTACAAATTCAATGGAAGTTGAAACATTGTCCCATGATTCTTATTCAACATGTGTTCCTTTTCTTGATGATGCTTTCATTATAGGTTGCATAGGATTGGATATTGGCCTTTTATGACTCATCGTTATTCTCTTGAAACTACCCTTTTTTCTTGATTGAAGAGTTGATTAACTGTCTTTAAGCTTCTTGACACATGGCCTACTCACTCCCCTTAACATCACTCTACTCCATTATTGACTATTTAAATGCATATTTAATATTTATGAAAGGGGGAATTGATGTTTAAACCTCTTCATTAATTATGATTTATATATCTATAACCTATAATTTCATATTTAATCTTGTTTGATCTAATGTAATGTAATGGATACAGGGCTATCCCCTCATACAAGTTCTAGTATTTATTTAAAAACTAAAAAAACAACTTGACAACCTCTTTTATGTCTTGTATAATATCATGTAACCTATACCCAAATTTTAGGCCATCTTCAAGTGGTTATCTATCTATTAGGTGTATATAACCTACTAGCAAGATATTTGGAGAGATTTTTAGGTGTTCATCATGCTATGGAAGCTGTACATGGTCTTGAGATATGTGTAGGGGCATTTTACATGTTTAAGGATTCTCAAAAATAATGTTTTAGGTGTATTAGGCATTTTTAGTATTCTTAAAAGTATTTTCAACTATCACAAGGTCTCAATGATGTCACTTGATTGAAAACAACTTTTGAGACTCTTCTCTAGACTTCTTAGGATTGGATAGCATATTTTGAACAAGTAATATAATTCACCACTACATAAAAACTTTTTTAGGGTGAAATTATCCTAAGATAATATTGGAAAATTTGATAGAGGCATGTGTTTGTGTTTGAGGGTTCTTAACACCATGAAGCTAGTAGATTGTCTATGCATAAGTTCAAGACTACTTGAAACCTTTTGAATGAATTTTTTTACAACTTTAAGAGTCATAAAAAGATGCCATTAGATGTATATAGGTGTGTATTAAAGATACTTATTCTTTAAATGACCTCAAGAAGGTTTTCAACTTCATTTATTTAGTGCAAGTGAGAAGGTATTATTCACTTGGCTTAGTGTCTTGATTGATAAACTGTCATATCAACATGAGGAATTATTTTATGGATTTTTGAAGGTCATTATGACCTATTAGCAAGGTCTAAAAAAATATTGTAGATTAAGAAGCTTAAAACACTCAAGAACCATGCAAACCAGTTAAAATAGGTAGTTTTAATCCTCATTTATATTTTTTCCCTCCACACATGCCAAATTATTAACCCAATATGTGCTCATGAGGTGGGTATATTTAATTTATGTGTTTAAGATAAAAATCCTATGCATTGGAGTCACTTATAAGATCATTTATAATTATTGATCTCTTTTTAGGGTCTCTTAGTAGTTTTAAGGTCTTCAACTTATTAACGATCATTCATAAAGTACAAGACCTTAATGGATTGAAAAATATTAGGAAATTGGATGGAATATACCTTATAAACATCCTATAATGTAATTTCCCCAATATAATTTATCAACTAACTTCTCACATGATAAAGTTGACCTTCTTGACCTTGCAAGCCTATAGATGTTCATTTGGGATGAGTGTTTTAGGAAAAAGGATTAAAATTTATTTTTTATGATTAGAATTGTCTAATTTTTCCTTGATAAATTACATATAATGTATTTAGGTGTTTATCCAAAGGACTTAACCCCTTAAGATTCATATAGCTTGATTTAGCCCATGCCAAAGGTTTGTAGGAAGTTTTAGAGTTTTGACCCTAATGGAATTATTTTGGTGTTTTATCCTCATAATCACAAATAAAATAAATATTTACGTCTCCCTTAGTTTCCCTAACACTCCTGTAAATCCTCATACCTCATGTTCAATTTTAATATTTTCATTTTCTCTACATATTCTAGTGTGCAGGCCTGTAGGTGTTCATTCTAAGCTTAAACCCCATTACCACTTTGCTATTGAATTATATTTTATACATTTGATAAACTTAAATAATATTACATATAATTTTTAGTCTATTTTTATTATTTTATAACTTCATTTCAAGTGAGAAATAACAAAATACTTATCAAGGACCCTTCATTCTAAACTTGCAGACTTGACATAATCCACTTGGGCATATAAACATCATCTATCTTATTATGATTTTATCACTTAAAGTGACTATAATATGTATGAATAGTATTTTAAGGTCTTTATAAGGTTTAATAAAATGTGTAAAACTATTATCTAATAACCAATCATGCTTGAAAACACTTCATAATCTCTAAACCTGCTTGTCATGTCAAGAAATAATAAAATAATGAGATTTCTTGTTGGTAAAAGTATGATCCCTAGAATTTTACCTTAGTTTTATGTTTTATATAATATTATAACCATTTTATATTATTTTAAACCATTATAATTCATCCATCAATCTTAGATATGTTGTCATAAGAAGAAAATCAAGATGTTGGGGTTTTATAGGGTTTTAGAGGCAATAGAGTTATTAATGACTGTTCATAGAGATTTTACCCTTAAAATTAGAAAATTTTCCATATATTTATATGTAATAATGGTAACCTTCAAACCCCAAGATAATTTCTATTTTTTTTCTTCTCCTCCATGAACCAACATCATGAAATTGACCTTTCTTCACTTACCAATGATCTAATGGAGACTTTAAGTGATTTTTTTTCCTTTTTTGGACCTATAACCTATATTTTGGAATGGTTTTATATTTGTTTAGGTTGAAATATGTTGTTTTATAATTTTATCACCCTTTTTTATAATCCTCCTTTTTTCTACATACTCTGATCCACCATATAAAACCTCCACAGTCTCTTCTCCATCAAGAAACTTGTCCACTTGGGGAAATGCTCTATTGTAGCTACATACTAGATGTAAATTAATTCCTTATTGAATTGTAAAATTGGATTTTAATGTACCAATTACCTTATCTACCTTAATTTACTACCCTTTATAATGGTATGCTATGTTTAGAGTTAAAACAATGAACAAAAAGATTTCAAAAGTGAATGTACATTAGAAATGGAGGCTTTGACACATCTTGGGTGGGTGTATGGATAAAATGATATATAATATGGAATTAAACAAGTTTAAAATTATATAAATAACATATTTTACCTATAAACATGGTATTAAATTTTTACATTTGATATTCCACAAGCAAGCCACTTTGCAACATTAAAACAAGCAATGGAGCCAAAACAAGTGAAAACTTAATTTCTAAAAAAATACCTTAAACATTGATAAAAATATTACAAAAGAATTCATAAGTGATCATTTTAAGGAGAATAATTGGACAAGACACATGTCATATATTTCCTTCTTGAGAATACCTCAATGAGACCTTGAAATAATTTTACACTTGAAATCATGACAAGATAAATATGACACTAAGACATGACTGTCAACAATACCATTTACAGGGTTAGATTACTTAGGTACCTATTTTGAATATACCTTGGTCAAGGGTTAGTAATTAGATAATTTTTTTGGTGACCTCCTTAGATAGTTTGCATGATAAACATTTAAACTAGTAGCCTTATAAGTTAATTAGGATATGGATTCACCTATCACTTAGCAATAAACATGATTTAGACCTTGAAATATAATTACAAGCCATAGAATAAGTTTAGACAATTGATATCACCTTCTTAAACACACAAAAAATAGGAAAAAAACACAATTATGTAATGAGTCACTTAATAAAAACAGAAACAACAAATAATTAGGAAAACAATGTGATAGAAACACTTGGAGAAAGCAAAAAACTAGCTTACTATGTATAAAACTCAAAGGCCTCCTCCAACTAGATCAAAAAGAAAAATTTTAGAACCTTCTTGACTCCATATGATTAAATTGGCACTTGATGAATGGAATCTATTATAATCTTACTTGTGAAGCTAGAGACATGCCTTACCTCTTAATATGTTGGCATGTTCATGATCACCTTGCCTAGAAATTAGGCCCAAAACACCCATTTCTTCATATGTTATATGATCTTGGAAATCAATAAAATAGTCATAGCTTGCCCAAGTCTAATTATCTTCCATCAAAAATTCAAATTATACCTCACCTAAAGGGTGTTCCTGACTATCCATGTCCACTTGAGGAGGATCCTTCTGTAAGTTAACCTTTTCAACTTGATTAATGTCTTCATTATATCTTCTAAGAGAATTAGGTCCACTAACAGACTTTAATTTTGTAATGAAATCATAGTGTTTTTCTCCTGACTTGTTAGGGTCATCCTTTTGTCAACTTAGAATGGAAAGAACCTTTATGAAACCTCAACTTTATCCTTATGAACTATAGGCCTATCATGATGATCAAATTCTTTGTAAATTCCCAACATTAGGGTCTCTTTCATGCCTTGATGAAACTTAATCAACTATCATGTCTTCTTGAACTTCCTCATAACCACCTTAAGGAATGTCATAGCTTGAGATGATGGGATATTCATCACATTCTATAATGAAACCTTGATCTTCTTCACTCATGCCTTACCTATGTTCACTATTTAATACAACCATTTACTCCTCCTTAATGAAAACATGACATAGCTCACTAGAAAGGAATGTTAAATTGAAAATTTATTATAGACACCACTTTAAAATCTTCATCATAGCCTTCTTGAGGCTCATTTGAAGATGCACCTAAAAGTTGAAGCTTTTCATCATGTTCATTTAAAGAGTTAGTCTGTTCACTTAGATGCACCTCATCTACTCTCTATACAACAAGTCCTCCAATACAAATAGATATGAAGGGAGGTCAAGGTCAAGTTGGTCTAACTCATAGAGCAAGGTTATAATAATCACTATCAAAAGGAAGTTAATCATTAAGGGATCCCCTTCACTTATATTCCATACAATAGGTCCTCCTTAAAAAAGGGAAATGGTGGGTGGTAAAAATGGCTCATTTGGTATAATAAGATGAATATGATCATTAATTGGTTTAGGTTTTTAAGGATTAATCTTATAACTTGGAAACTTGGGGGTAATGGGCTCATTTAGTCACTCTTTGGAAAGTGGAAAATAGGCTTGTTCTAAAGTTTATTTATTTTCCTCTTTCCATTTAATAATCATCCTATAAAATTATGATATACCTTCAACCTTATCAACAATTCCAACTTGAAGAGTGGATGAGGGGTTTAATAAACTTAAAAAAATTTATTGGTTTGGCTTCTACAACTTTTTCCATCTCTTGATTTTATATTGGCATATGAGAAGTGGGTGAGAATTCTAGAAACTTCCTTCATTGAGGAGTTTGAGGAACTTGAGGAAACAAGTTTAAAAAATTTTACTCTTCTTTATCAATTTTTAAAAGCTTGGAATTGATATCACTAATAATCTAGGATAGGATAAGATCAAGAAAACGATGACTTGGAGAAAAAATGGATATATAGGACTGATGGCATGCTTGGAAAGGTTGGTATGAAGGTTGATAAGTTTGTTAAGGTTATAGAGGAGGAAAATAAAGATAACATCCTTATAGTAAGGCTAGTTAGATGCATTATTAGAGACATATGAGGGGAAAATGGGAAAAGTATAGGGCTGGTATGAATCTTCATAGGGTTGATATGGATCAATAACTTGGACCAAGTTGAAACCTACATCAAACTCAGCCATGAAACTTCATGTGAAAAGAAAAAAACAAAGAGTAATTGCTTGGAAAGAATTCTTGGGATGCTAAAACTAGCTAAGTGAACTTAGAGTAACCATTAATGCTTGTATAAATACCTATAAAGGTTGATGTATTAAAGGTAAACACTAAAAATTGTTTGATATATGAGTTACTTTGAGTATTTTTGCCATTGAGTATGCCAAAAATTATTGTCACTTTAAGTTTCACCCTTTAAAGAAGTGTTTCAGGTCTCCTCACTCAATTGACACAATGAGAAATATTTAAGGTTGTGGGTGGCCTATGACTAAAGAGAACCTCTATAGAGGGTTGAATCCGTTGATGATTCACCTAAACTAACACTAAACCTACTCAAATTAAAAGGAAAAGGGAGAAACTATCATGAAAGTAATGACTAAAAGGGGTGATACACCAAATAATAGTTCTCTACTTGTTTATGATTACTACTATGGAGTAAAACAAGACTAAAATCTGATTTCACAAATCCAAATAATCCTTCCAACATAAGTGTTTCAATATGGAGGATATAATTAATACATAAATCAAGAGGGATAATTAAGAGGCCTAGAAGAAGACACTAGTGAAATTTTTGCACACTTAACTTGTAAAACTACGTGAAACACACCATATGACCTGAAAAAAGATGAATTACTTACAAAGAGGTGAGAATGAAGATAGGAAATGTAAGTTCAACATTGTCAATACCATTCATAAACAAATCATCATAAGAACACTAGATTCAAGATGGAGAAGGCATAAATCAACTTCTATTCACTAAAAAGGTAAGAATCAATATCAATTTTAGCAAGGATATGTCATAACTAGATAGAGGATGATTTAAAATTCCCATACAAGAATATATATAGGAGAAAATAAAGGAAAGAGAGAAGAAGAATGTGTAGGAAGCTCATTATGACTATCATTTATCATAAAACTAGTTAAAACTTCAATAAAAGTTGAAAAATAATATTATTATTCTTCTTCAACATGTGTTGGATTTTCTTGATGATGGTCTCAAGAGAGAAGGTGTAGGAGTGGATCTTAGACTCCTATGACTCATACGTATTCTCTTGAAACTGTCTTATTTTCTTTATTGAATAGTTATAAGTCAATACTTGAAATTAACTATCTTTAGGTTTATTGACACATGGATTTGTCACTCACCTTAGTATCGCTCTACACCATTATTGACTCTTTCAATGAATATTTCATATCAATTAAAGTGGGACTTAAGTTTTAAACCTATTCATTAGTTGTGATCTCTATCTCTAGAACATGCAATTTCATATTTAATCTTGTTTGATCCAACAAAATCTAATGGAGATAGGTTTATCCCCTCATAAAATTTTTACTATTTATTTGAAAAATATGATAATAAATTAAAAAAATATTGGATGGATTGTAGAAGATCATGTAACCTCTACCTAGATTATAGACCATCTTCAAGTGGTTATTTATCCATTAGGTCTATACAACCTACTATCAATATGTTTAGAGAGAACTATAGTTGTTCATAATGTTATAAAAGCTTTGTATGGAATTGACAAATGTTTAGGGACCTTTTACTTATTTTTTGATCCTAAAAATTGATGTTTTAGGAGTATTATGTCCTTTTAGTGTTCTTCAAAAGCATGTTCAATTTTTAGAAGGTCTCAGTGATTGAACTTGACTGAAAACAACTTTTGAGACTCTTCTATAGGATTCTTAGGAATGGATAACATACATTTACCAAGTCATATCCTTCATCACTACCTAAAAAATTTTGTATATGGTGAAATTATGCTAAGATAATCTTAAAAAGGTTGATAGAGGTTTGTGTTTGTGTTTGAGGGTTATTAACACCATAAGCTAGTAGATTGTCTATGCATAAGTCCTTCAAGGCTGCCTACATACATTGGAATGAGATTTTTTTATGAATTAAATACTCCTCCAAATATTCCATTATAAGTATATATGGGTGTCTAAAATATATTTATACCTTAAATGACCTTAAGAAGTTCTACAACTTTAGTTCTTTAATGCAAGTGAGAATGTAGTCTTCACTTGGCTTAGTCTCTTATTAAATAAACTATAATATCACCATGAGGACTTATTTTATATATGGTTTAAGGTAATTATGACCTCTACACAATCTTAAAAATATCTCTTATATATTAAGGATCTCAAAAACATTCAAAAACCATGCAAACTAGTCAAAATAGGTAGTTTTAGGCCTTTTTCTTTTTCTTTTCCCCACATGTGCCAAATTATTAATCCAATATGTGCCCATGAGGTAGGTAGATGTCACTTATGTGTTTACAAGATAAATCATGTGCATTTTAGTCAATTATAAGATCATTTATAGTGATTGAGCTCTTTATAGGGTCTCTTGGTAGTTTTAAGGTCTTTAACTTATTAAAAATTATTCATAAAGTACAAACCCTTGATGGATTGAAAAATACTATGAAATTAGAAGGAATATACCTTATAAAAATATCCTCATGTAATATTTACCCATGCACTTTCTCAACTAACTTCTCATGTAAGAAAGATGACCTTCTTGATCTTCCAGGTTTGTAGGTGTGCATTCAAGATGAGTTTTCTAGGAGAAAAAGACTTCAAATTTAATGTTTATGATTATAATTTTCTCATATTATTTATATATATGATATATAAGGTCTTAAATTAGTTATCTAGATGAAATGACCCCTTAAGCCTCTTAGAACTTATTTTAGCCCATGTTAAGGGTTTATAGGTAGTTTTAGAGTTTTGACCCTAATGGTGTTCTTTTGGTGGTTTCTCCTCATGATCACCTATAAAATCACTATTTAAGTCTCCATAATAGTAAATCATGCTAAAAAAAATTTCATCATGTTCAATTACAATATTTATACTTTCTCTCCATATTCTAGTGTGTAATCCTATAGGCCTACATTCCAAACTCAAAACCCATGTATACACCCTAAATTGATCAATAAACCAAACATATCATGTATTATCATAGTAATTTCATAGGAAACTTTGAATATAGAATATGAGTCTTATTTTCATCTAGCCATGTATTTTTGTCTGACTTGCCTTGGTCTTATTTCATATCTTGGACACCTCTTTAACCATTCCTAGTCATTTGTAACCTTCTAGACTTAACATTTATTGACCTAGGTCACTCTTTATAGAATTATTACATACCTATAGGTCATATAACCTATGGAAAACAAAACCCAAATAGGACTACAACATCAAAACCTAGGGTGACTAGATTTTGGTATTGTGTCCAAGTACAAATTTGATTCCAACAGTTAGTTTTTACTACAAGATGAGTCTCACACCTTTTATTTAATTCATTATTAAGTTTTCCCATGTTTACCAAATGATAATAAATCTCCAAAATTCAAAATAAAAAATCTCATATATAAAGGACTACACAAGGAATTTTATATCTATCACTTATTACTTTGGCACATTATACATAATAAAAATCAGTCAATAGTATAACTTAGCTTTTCTACATCACACATAGACTTGCATGATTGATCAAGGAAGGGCCTCAGTGAAATTAATTCTTAAATATATAGTGTGCATTGATTATGCATATTCCCTAAGGGATAACTACATTAGATCTGAGACCCTAGTTTAAGGGTTAATGTAGGCAACAATCAAAATAGTAGGGGTTCTTGATTATGCAATCATTCTTACCTTAACCCAATTTTCCCCCCTTTGCTTTTGATGTATTTGTTTTTTTCATGTGTGTAGATTAATATAGGTATTGAAGATTTAAATAGACCTAAACCAAGATTTAGTGACTTCTAACCCATTAAATTTGGTACATAGGCTCATATTAACCAAGAAAACAAAACCTAGAAATCTTAGATTCTCAAGACAATAGTATTGAGAAGGAATATAACACTAGACACTAGGGTGTCCTATTTTTGGTACTCCTATCCAATTATAAATAATATGCTATATTTAGATTATTGATAATGTCTCAGTCCTGCTCCTCCATTTTTAACCTCAAAATCCTTCATTTCAATCTGAAACTAGATAAGTTTATTTTTATTTCTCTTGTATAATTACCTATTAAAATATATATTTTTCCCTATTAATATATATTTTTATTATTATTCTAGAACCTTATTAATTAGGATCTAAACACTAGATTACCAAAAATAATAAAATATTTGGTGAACCTGACTTACATCAAATAAATAAAAAACGTGAGGTATCCTTAAGGTTTTTCCTTCATATTTTGTGCAAAAATTAATTTAAAAATTTATGATTTTTGTACTAATTTTTATGAAATTATTCCATTCAAAAATATTTTTTTAAAGAACCTAGTTATCACTCTTCAGCTATAAATAATAGTAGCTCACATCCCTCTAGTAAATTCCAACATACCAATCCTCCAAAGGTTCAAGTGAGCATACCCCTTATTTATGATCTAATTGCTAAATGTAGCATTCCCATGGTTAAAATTAACAATCAAATTCAATTATTAAATAAACCACTTCAAGATACTAATGTACCATCCCACAAGATCATCTCTTTGATGCATGCATTTGGTGAATTAAAATGCCAAGTAAATCTCCTTACCCTAGAAAACAAAGCTTATAAATCTTTGATGGATGCCAATGATCTACATGGTAACCTTGTTCTAAAGACATTTTTAAAAGTGTCAGTAACCAAGCATTTATATACACCATCATTACCTAACTTTGATGGAACTAGAGATCCATTATTACACCTTTAGGCCTTTTGTAAGGCTTTACCATCTAATACAAGCCCATTGATTCTAATTAAGTTATTACAACAAACATTAGTGGGGGAAGCATAGAATTGGTTCTTTCATCTACTCCCCATTGGTTCATTTCACACATATGATGACTTAGAGGAGTCATTTATTATATATTACATCATAAACATGGGCCCTCATGTTACATATGAGAAACTTGCCATACTACATCAGAATTATTTAGAGCTAGTTACTAAGTATTTCTCAAGATTTAAGGTTCACATGTTAAGATTGATATACAAACCAAAAAATATAGATATTAAACATATCTTTATCAATGCACTTTTCCAACCTCTCCTTGAGTATCTACTATATTAGATAGAGTCTTGTTTCAAACATTTGTGTTATATAGTTCTATCCTTGAAAAATAAATTGGGATTGATTGAGGTAGATTTAGTTAACTAGATCACTCTTGATTTCATAGTAACATCTTCATATACAACTCCTAGCACTCAACATCCACCATGTCCTAGACAAGATAGGAGATCAAAACTAGAAAAACAACTAGTTAAGAACAAAGTCAAAATTTCTAGAGCACAACCTATAACATGTACTATAGAGAATAATAGTAAAGCACTACTATAGTTTTATTTAGAGTGGGATAGCCCATTTATCATTTTATCAGCACTATTAGATAGGAGGTTAATGAAATTAACTTCTATTCACCAACTAGATCCACATCTCTTACATAGACAACCACATCAACCTTTTTGTAACTATCATCATATCTGTGGACATATAGATAATGAATATTTTGGACTTAGAGATTTCATTACTATATGTGTTGATAATGGTATCATAACATTCACATAGGGGGCACAAATATATCCTCCATTATGGAACCCTAGACATTATTCCTCCATGATTGAGTCATCCTAGGACATTCCTTTACAATAATCATCAGTCACTCATCATGAGCACAATGTAGGATTTAGGATAGAATATCATAGGAAATCTCCTATTCCAACTATTCAGAAGGTTTGGAAACTAGTACAATAAAAATAACCTACATATAGCAGCATAGTCCATGGAATACATAGTGTTGTTCCATATATATATATATATATATATATATATATATATATATATATATATATATATATCTAGTAGAGTCACAAGCACAACAACAAAGTACCACTCATGAGAAATATTCACTATGGGTAGAGTTTTAGGGTCCTATATCACATAGAAACCTTCTATGATTAATGTTTTAGTTCTATATTGATCTATTATTTAGTCAAATGCATCACAGTAGAGGCCATAGGGTGTTATTTCCCATAAAAATCCACTATGTTTGTGAATAGATGATCCTCCTCCACAACATCTTGTTTCAATTACATGACCAATCATGTTAAATTTTTCAAAATATTTACACACAACAATATTTATCACATAATAGACAATATCAAATATAGAGCACATTCCTACATAGCATGAGTAGTATGGGCACTTGTTCAGTTGGTTGATAGGGTTCAAATAATGATACAACATAGAATAATACAATATACAGTCATACTAATTTTAGTTCATAAGATTCACTTAGTAGGGAAATGATGGAGCCAAAGGTCTATCTACCCTTTATATTCTTGAGCCACTCTCAGGGAAGTAATACGCACATAGTGTTATCTTACATCCCCCTACTAACAACTAACATTCCTAATTCCCAATAACTATCCTATCTAAATACCAGCCTATCAAAATCTAGATCTTACCAAATCCTATTTCACCACTATTAAACCTATTTAACTTATCCAAACAATTTCTAAATGTTAGATCCAGCTCAGTTTATCCAAACAATTTACAAATTACAAAAACCAACAAATTTTTGCTTACATATAATCACAAATCAAACCTAAACAACACCTCCAAACATATAAAAAAAATTAAATCACATATCCCATATACTATTTTACCAAGTACATGTAAATCAAAAATCAATACTAGATCAACTATTTCTAAATCAACCACTTACAATCAATATACCAACATATTCTAGAATCCATAACATGAATATGAGTAAAACTAAAATAAAACCAACACACACACACACACACACACACACACACACACACACACACACACACACACACACACACACACACACACACACACACACACACACACACACACACACACACACACACACACACACACACACACACACACACACACACACACACACACACACGTGTGTGTGTGTGTGTGTGTGTGTGTGTGTGTGTGTGTGTGTGTGTGTGTGTGTGTGTGTGTGTGTGTGTGTGTGTGTGTGTGTGTGTGTGTGTGTGTGTGTGTGTGTGTGTGTGTGTGTGTGTGTGTGTGTGTGTGTGTGTGTGTGTGTGTGTGTGTAATACTAGATCAACTATTTCTAAATCAACCACTTACAATAAATATACCAACATATTCTAGAATCCATAACATGAATATGAGTACAACTAAAATAAAACCAACACACACACACACACACACACACACACACACACACACACACACACACACACACACACACACACACACACACACACACACACACACACACACACATAACTAGGTTTATAATACTAGGTTTTCAAATACATATACACTATGTCAAACATAATCAATCATCAATGGGAATCATGCCCTCACTCTTGGTCTCATTCTCTCCTCTAGTAATAATCCCATAATCTTATCTAACACTTAATGACCCTTCACCTTGAGCTCCTAAATGCCTCTTGGACTGACTATCCTACTCCAACCACTAACCATGATCCTCATGCAAGTCTGCATATCATCATTGAAGATCCATATAATCATCCACAATCTTCATTCTCACCACACCAAAATTAGGTGGAGGCCTCTTATGCCTATCTAAATTAATTCTAATCTCATCTCTCTTTCTTTTTGCCCTAACATATGTAGTTATATCTATAACAACCCTATCACATAAATGCACATAAAATACAATCATAACCATCACTTGCTCTATCAAACCCTCCTCTACCACATCATCAAGAACATGCTGCATGAGCTCTTAGAGTGTCAAATCAATGATGGTCTCCTAAAACTCATCATCTCCCCTCCCCACCCTAGCTGGTGCCTCATCCTATACAACTTCCACCCCACCTACACACATAAGAAGTAAAACACTACATTAGATATGTCCTTTCAAATTCAAATTAGTACAACATGAACTTAGGTATAATTCAAATACAATAACCGATTACCTTCCATCATCTAGATCAGATCAAGATCCTCATATGTAGGAACATCTACTATATGAATAGGATATAATGGATCCCATCGATGCCCATCCCACCATGTAGTATATGCCTCAGTACATCCCACATCATCTACATCAAGAAAATTTATAGCTATATCTCATTCATCTAAGGGTAATGGTGCCAAATCAACCTAAGTAGGCCTTTTACAAGCCCCTATTCTCATTGGTGCCCATGCACTCCTCAACCATACCCATAATTTAGGATGAACATCCTATCAAACTCCAAACTACCTAGTCATGAACTCATACTAAAAGTGCCCATATACTCTAGCCCAATGATCATGTGACCAATAACTAACCTTCATGTACCATAGCTACTTTCCATCCTTAGGCCAGTTAAGGAATCCTCTATAGAGCCTCTATATGATACCTTAGGCTACCAATCTATCTATCATCCTCCTATAGTGATTTATCTTAGGAGATCAAATAGCCAAATCACTCATCCATTGCTCACCAAATAGTTGTAGATATGCGTAACTCACCCTTGACAATCCAATCAGTCACACAACTACTATGTGCTCATAAGCCCAATAATGCAATAAAGTGGCTACACCCACACCATCATTAAATGCCTCTTATGTAAATCTATATAGATCTCTATATAAGTGGAAAAGCATAGTCCTACCTCAAAATAACATAGTGCCATACATCTCAATGCTACAAACCACCCTAAGCATCCTATAAGAAATAGACACTCCATTGTCATCCACTACAACAAAAGAAGCCAACAATATAACTAACCACTTATAAAGATGTGGAAAACTTGACTACATAATAATTGATAGTAATACATCACTATCACTACCTCTTTGATGCACACTAGAAAAATACAAGGATGCATGATCAATGGCATCAACACCCATGTCATCTTATATTGTCACCCATCACCCAATAATCGACAAATGCAAAGTGTAGTATATATCCTCCAGAGTAATAGTGACCTATCTAGTATGAATATAAAATGTATAGGTATTAACATTCCACCTCTCACATAAGGTGGTAATCAAGTAACTATCTCACTACACCATTCTCAGGTCACATACATGACCCAAACCAACCCTATATATAATGGCCCACTCATCAATAGACAATGGTAGCATCCTTAGTATCTCCATTACTTGACCTCTATGTAACTCTTGAATTTTCACCTCACCTTAAAAACACTAATAAAATAGACTTTATGTCAAACAACCATGCTAAGAAAAACAACTAAGAAGCAAAAATTTTGGAATAACTAAAAAATTGAAAAAAACCATCAACAATGGACAATAACACTACAAATGAACATTAGCACTAGAATACAACAATAAAACTTGGACAATAGTGTTATATCTTAGATAGTAGCACTAACTCCAAGGAAAGATTACTAGAACTAGTAAAAACTTTCCTTGACTACTTAAAATAGCTTAAAAATATCTAAAGCATGCTTCTAAATAAGCAAGAATCAAGTGTTAAGCTTACTCACTAGGCTAATCTCCCCACTGGACTAAATATAGGCTACCAACAACTCAAAATGAGTCATATAAGGTTCTCATCTTCTAGCCATTTTTCACTCCAAAGCTGCAATATCTTAGACTAATCACTTCACAAATGAACCCAAAGTCAATCAATATTCTTATATCAACCAAATTTTCTACTCAAAAGCAAAGAACTATTTTGCCCATCACTAGAGCCCCATAGCTCTATTTTACAAGCTATTTGGTTCCACAGAATCATGATGATGATAATTTAAACATCACACAACCCTTGTTATCTCACTACATCATTTGCCTACTATAACATACACACATTCCTATACCTCTTTTGTACCCTGACATATAAATTAGTACCTATTAATCAAAACATTCATTCGAAACATTCAAATAACCCAGCGTATTCAATCAATCAAACTTTCACTTCATTCAATCTATTACTACCTCATTTTCCTACCATAGCATGAATGTTTCTACATCTCCACTATACCCATATACAATATTTGATCCTAACCAATCAAATACACATTTTCAATCATTAGTAATTCAACTCTCACTAATCCAACAAATAGACTATCAATTTATTCAATACATACCAACCTAGTTCCTATTCATACACCACTAGTCTTCACTTTTGGCTCAGCCTTCTCTATCACAGATCTTGTCCCTCTCCCTAGAAGGGGGTCATCATTCCTACTGTATCTACAAATTACCCAGTATCCCTATCCACTCCTATAGGTAAATACACTTTGATTCTCACACCACCAATAAGGATATTATTAGACTTAGTACATATTGGTCAAGATTATATAATGATTTGGACTACAATGGATCACTCAAAATGGTTTTTACACCTCTAGAATATAGATTATCATCATTACTTAGCTCAAATTAGTCAAGATTATATAGTGATTCAATTTATGTGAGTCACTCAACATCACTTGGACATTTAGAGGGATACACCATCAATTTATAGATATACAAACTATTTGGATATAGTGGTTAAGATTATATGGTCTCATAGTGAATTTGATATAGACTCATAACAAAATACTAGATTTGGAGGCATGTGCATTACTACACATCTCATACATACAATATGCCACATTTTCATAACTAAATAGCATATTACAGGCATAATGCAAAGCACATTATTATCCAATGACTTATAGCCCTTAAAATTTGGTACGTATGCTCATATTAAATAGGCAAACAAAACCCAAAAATCTTAAATCCTCAAGACAATAATGTTGGGAAGTATTGTAGCACCAGATGCCAAGGTGTCCTATTTTTGATGCTCATGTCCAATCATAAAATAGATGCCAGATTCAGATTCTTGACAATGTCTTAATCTTGCTCCATTTCTAGCCTCAAAATCCTTCATTTTAGTCTAAAACTAGATAAGTTTATTTCTATTTATCTTGTATAATTACCTTCTAAAATCTATATTTTCCCTATTAAGCTAGATTTTTTTTTATTATTCCATACCCTTATTATTTAGGATCTAAACACTAGATTACTAGAAATAATAAAATACCCCATTACCACCCTACTCTTAGATTGGATTTTCTACCTTTGATGACCATAAATGATATTAAAGATAATGTTGAGTCTATTTGGCTTATTTGGGGACTTCTTTTTAATTGAGAAATAACACAGGACTTGCACAAGACCCTTCATTCTAAACCTGTAGACTTGACACAATCCACTTGGGCATGCATACATTAGTTATCTTCTTACCATTTTGGCTCTTCACATGTTTGGAATATATTTGAGTAGTTTTATAAGATATTTATAAGGTTGAATACAATATTTAAAACTAATCTTTAGTCACCATTCATTCTTATAAACACTTCACAATCTCAAAACCTACATGCCATGTCAAGAAATAATAAAATAATGAGATTTATTGTTAGTATATGTATTATCCTTAGAATTTTGACTTGGTTTGATGTTTTAAATAATATTAGAGACCTATTATATTATTTTTATCCATTATCATGTATCCATCAAGCTCATATATGTTATCACAAGAAGAAAACTGAGATCTTGGGGTTTTGTAGGGTTTTAGAGGTGACAAAGTTCTTAGTGATTGTTCATAGAGATTTTACCCTCAAAATCAAAACATTTTCCATAAATTTATATGGAATATGGGTACCCTTAAACCCCTAATATGATTGGTATTTATTTTTCTTCTCCTCCATGAACCAACATCATGAAATTGACCTTTCTTCTATTGTTAATGACTTGATGGAGAACTTGAATGTTTTTTTAATATTTTTTGAAACTTCAACCCTTTTTCATCATGGTGGAGGCTTGGTGGAGGCTAAATGAGGTTGTGTTAGGCTTATACATCTTATACTAGGATGCACTTATTTTCTAAATGCTCAGGTCCATCATAGAAACTTGCATAGTCTCTTCTCCATCAAGAAACTTGTCTATTTGGGCAAAATGCTCTATTTTAGCTATGTACTAGATGCCAATCATTCTTGACCTGTAAAATGAGATTTTAATTTACAACACACCTTATTTACATTCCTTTCCCACTATTCATAAAGGTGTGGTATTTTTATAGTTAATGCAATGAAAAAAAGGTTTCAAAAGTGAATACACATTAGAAATGGAGGCTTTGACACCTCTTGGCTGGGTGTACACATAGAATGATAAATAATATGATCTTAAATAGGTTCCAAATGATCTAAAACAACCTCTTTAAAATCTATATATGATATTAACTTTTCATAGGTTCCAAATATCTTCTAAATAGCTTTCCAAATAGCTTTCTTTTTTGAGAAGACCTTGCTAAGACCTTAAAACAATTTGATACTTGAAACCATGAAAAGACAAATATGACACCGAGACATAAATATCAACAAGACCATTTACAAATTTAGATGACTCAAGTACCAATTTTTAATAGACCTTGGTCAAGGTTGGTTGATTACCTAATAGTTACCATCCAATCTGAGCCTATTATAAATAATCATGTAGAACCCTATACATCAAATGTTACCAATGTCAATTTCACCACTCTTAACCAAGAAGAAGATGTGGTAGACTGTAAACTATCTACATTCCTTAAAGGTTTTCTTGAAATTATTCTTGGTGAATGGGGTGAAGAACACCATGAATTTGATCCTTATAAACTAATAGAGGAGACATGTTTTGACACCTATATCTTTCATGAAAATGTGATACTCATAATAAGGCTACTACATCAACAAAAAAATCTCTTGGCTATTATTTTGATGACTGGTCTAAGGTATTTTATAATTTTGACTAACATTACTATGGGAAAGATTTAGGTTTTAATTATTTTTGCATACTTTAATTAATTTCAACATAGAAAACATTATGCTTGTCTAATAAGTAGATATTATTCATTATAAGGTTGCTACACTAGGAGAAAGGATTCTTGAGTATTATTTTGATGAGTAGGAAAAGGAATGTTATGGAGTTGACATATATGACCATGTGGAATGACCAAGTTCAGACACCTTTTATATGCAATAAAAGGATACCATTCAACCCAATCTTGGGGAGCCTCAAGGGGAGCTTGATGATGATATATGGCAGAAGTAATTTGACATCATTTAGGAATTTGAAGATATTAACAAACTAATTGATCCTAAAGTTTAAGACAAATACATAATATAGATTATAAAAATGAATATCAATTTGATATGTTAAAGGACACTATCCCATTCAACCTCTTATATCCAAAGGAGGACTTATATTAGACATGAAATTAGTACTTTAATGTTCTTAAAGAGTTAGAAGCATCTAGATTATCAATGGAGCTTGAGGAGCATCTTGATGATAAAAATTAGATTTAAAAAGTAATATCTCATCTTCATAGGCCTAGGGACACCATGGAGGATCAACATCAATTTATCGAGTCTAAGGTAAGACCTAGTCTTTATGAAGATTACAAAATTACTTAGTTTTTCTTTGAAGAGGCTAATGTTTTTTCAAAAGATCAATAAAAATAGAAGAATAGAAATAAAAATTATTGACAATTTTCCCTCCTAGTACAAAAATCAACCCCTATAGTTCAAATATTTCTCATAGGTCCCTCCAAGATTGTATATGGTGATCTAAATCTTGTCATGGTCTTTTAAAAACCTTATTAACATTGTTTAAGGTTTCACTATATGTATTAGGGGTTACTTGAGAAATCCTTATGTGGTAGCATGTTATGAGTCATTGGATTATGTATTAGGTTTTCATAGGTTTTCCTTTGGTGAGAGGTTTGGTATCAAGCATCTTTTAAACCCTAAAGAGTGGCATATATCTTGTTTGATAAAGTTAAGGTATTTTAGTAGAAAATTAAGGTATTTAGATGAATTAAGGTTTCTTGTTCTCATTGTATTTATTATTATATTAGTTACTTCTTGTAGGGGGGACCTTGTTAGAAATGTTTGGAGGATATCCAAAATATTGTTGAATCTTGACAAGAGGTCTAGTGGTATATCTAAGGTTATCTCCTATAGTCCACTTGTCAAGAATGTTTAAAGTTGTAATTAGCCCCTAAGATCATCAAATGACCCTCAAACATGTCTTATAAGTTAACCTTGTATATCATAAACCTTTAAAAGAGATATGTTGTATATGTCACATTTAAATAAAGGTTTTCAAAGGGATATTCCAAATCTAATGTGTACTTGAGCTTGTGAAGTCAATATGAAATTCAAATGAATGATGAATATGTTGAAGTGTAATTGTCCAATAGGAAGTTTTTCTTGCATTAAAGTCTTGGAAACATGAATAATTGGTGTAAATTGGTCATAAATTACCACACCTAAATCATAAAACCCCCTTAAGACTAGCATGGTTAAATTCAAGGTAGTGCAGGTCATTTCAAGTCAATAAATTCTTTCAAATTTCTCTCAGGTTCCCATAAACAAATAGTTCAAATGACATCTTCATTTGCTCAAAAGTGTATGTAAAGATGGAATGGGGTAAATTAATATTTAGATAGGTTATGTGGGTGAGGTCACTTTATGAAAGTATCATTTTTATCTAGGTACATGGGATAATCTCTATGAATAAACACTAAGAATCTTACTCATTCAAAACCCTCCTTAAACCTTGAAAAGGACTCAATGGACAAGAAAATGAGATGGATGTATTCTAATGAACTATGTTGGCTTTGAAACACCTAAATCACTTTATACACACTATATATCTTATCACCAGTTCACATACTCATACCTTCATCTATACAGATGCAAGAAAACATGTACTTATACATGGTTTTGAGGTAAAAAATAGGTTTCAACATGGAAAAGGAGATTTTTATAGAGGGTGATCATTTTTCCAACTCTCTTAGAGGTTTTAAAGTGAATAATATTGATCTTGGATCATTTTTAGGGTTAGATGAATCAAAAACCATCCAAATTCTCCATTGCCCTTCTTCACTGACCTAAGAAATTCTATTTGTGGATGATCATTCATAAAGAAGGAAGTACCTTAAAATACATATTTTTAGGATTTTATGGCCCTTATTTTTCCATGAATTTTCATGGTCTTTATTTTCTAAAAAATCCCTCATGCTATATGAATCATTGTTAGTAAGACAAGTACCTTCTAGACACCTATCAACACCTATAGGTTTATTATCTTCATTAAACATTTTTTGAAACTCAATGAAGGTAGATAAAGGATTAAAATACTCTATCATGGATCCAAGTGACCTTAAAAACATTACAACTAGTACATATGGTCATGGTGCAGGTCTGGTCATGATTGGGATGGTGTATGTTTTGTTAAGAGTCACAAGTCTTAGGAGTCTTTCCTTTAAAGTGTGAGATACTTTCACCCAAGTAAGTCCTAAGAAGGAATAAATGAGGTATGGGGTTTTATAAATGATAAATAAATTCATCCATACTATCTCCAAGTCAAATACTCAAATATATGGAACACTATGCATATGTATAGTGGAAGTCTTGATTCATGGTTAACCCTTAAGAATCCTAAACTTGATGAAGTCTAGTGTAAGGAGTGATATCAATAGATTAACATAGTTTTTTCATTAATATTTGGGTCTAATATAACCTCCAAATCCCTAATTGATCATGAAAATTTGGGAAAGAGTTTTGGGATAGAAATAAACACCTATAAGCTTACTAAAAATAATGGGATAAGAATGCAATGTGTACAGTCAATCTAGATTTCAAGTGGATATACATAGAATATATTATTAATGAGGATAATGAGAAGTATTTTATATTTAATGAGTAGGGATAAATTAATACTAGACCACTCAAGGTTTTAGGTAATAAAGACACCTCAATTTCCATCCATAGGTCAGTCATGAAGTTGTCTTGAGTAAAGATAGGTGACTGATTGGAAGATGGTTTGGATAGAAGACTCATAGGTATATAACATTAAAAGGAACATATTCATTATATTTCCATTACTTAGTGAGACTTGAAGGTGATAAAAAGAGGATAAGTTACACACTTACATCTTAGGCAGACCCTAAGCTAGCACCATTAATTTTATCATGCAAGAATGGAGAAAGCAGGTATATGTGAATTAAATAAGGGTCTTAAAGTTATTAAGACACTTTTAATATCATATATATCATATTTAAATCATTTATAAATCATCAAGTGATAATAAAAGGATGATGTTCACACTTCTTGTATATTGACCCATTAGACTCCTATAAGCAAGGCTTTAGAGAAGAGTGGAGATAGTGATTTGAACCATGCATAAAGGAGTAGTGAAAGAGTGTAAAATATACCTTATAACTATAATATAATAATTTATCAATGTATCCATTGAATGGTTATGGTCCTATAAAGTAAGGAGAGCCTTAATAGGGTAATTAGGCCTAGTAGGCATAAAGGGGCATGTATAGGCCTGTACATGAATTTTGAGGACAAAATGATTTGTTGGAAAATTTTGAGGATTGGAATCCCTATGGTACTAATTTAAAATTTTATAGGATAGGTAAATGATGTCTAAACTTAGTAAATTAAGAATAAATCCTAAGAACTAGACCTCTAAGGCTAAATAAATCTAGTGGCTTACAAACCCTAGATGTGTATGGGAGGTCTAAAAACACTTTGAAGAGATGAAAAATAATAAAAACCATGATAATATGTTAGGATAAATTTTAAAATTCTCATAGAGGTTTTTAGACAAAAGTTCAAATAGTTTCACATCTTGTACACTCAAATCCTCTCTCTCAACCTCACAGTTGTAGGTTTTCTAGCCTAAGAGACACCTTCCTCACATGTGAACATATATTATAAGGTTCATAGAGTTTTAAAATATTATGGAAAGTTTAAGGAGTTTTTTTACTTTTAAATATTGGCATTGGTTTTATATTCTAATCCCTCAGGGTTATGAATAATTGTTGAGAGACCATGCTCCTTAAAACCTACCAAAAAACCTCCACAATGACACAATGAAGAATAGATTCAAATAAATTAATTAAAATTCCTTATTTTTTCTTGGAAAAAAATTAAAACACATCTCACACTTTGAGAAGGTTTTAGTCATGTGACTACTTTTTATGGACACTTGTACAGATGTAACAAATACCCTTTTTTACAAGATTTCATGGTCAATTCAAGGTAAAAAGGTATATGAACACTTATATATAATTTATTATGGTGATATGGGATGTATTATACCCTATTATTCCATAAAATACACTCAATTTCACTTGGAAGTGTTTTTGCATGCTTGGACTAGAGAGGCAGTCTAGAGGTGCTAGTTGAAGGATGACCTAGTCACCTAGTTGATCAAAAATGGTAGGTGTACATTGCATTAAAGGTATAAATAATTGTATAAAATTTTTATTAGGACCTAAATCATGCTCATTAATTCATTTTTAGGGTTATATACAAGGTTCATGGCCATCTAAGTGACTATAACTAAGTGACTAGGCCTAGTTGCCTAGTAGACCTATTTGGCCAGCTAACGGAGGATGTCTCTTGGTGTAGAGGGATAAGAAGAGGGTTTATTGAGAACCATAATTAATATTTTAACTAATATATGGAGGAAATCATGCACATTTCATGAACATTATGCATGATGAGGCATTTTAAATCCTAATCAACATGTAAAAGAGAGATGTAGGTTGTTTAATGCCTCATGGAGGTTAATTAGACCATAATTCTAGCATTGTAATTGAGAATAAAGAGTTTGTTGGACATGTTTATCATACCCATTATTTTAATAGGTTAATAACAAGACTATATTAGTCTCCACTACACCATTTTCTATGCCACACCTTCATGAAGACCATCAACCAAGCATGACCAATATATTGAAGAGGGATAGAAGGTGGTACCTCATGGACTATCTTTCTAATTTAAAATTGAAAAAAGAGGTGTATTTAAGAATTTATTATATTTATTTATCTATTATCACATTATCTCTCATAAATTTATTTAAATTAGGCTTAGAAATCCATTATATTCATCCCTCTATTGGGTATGAGAAAGTCTTGCCCATTTGTATCTTAGAGCCTTAAGCCTATATAAGGACTTATTAAACCTTTTCCATGTTAGTTCTCTAGTGTGTTTCATGATTATTTTATTTTCATAGTTTTTTTATCCATTTTATCCCTTTGTATATCCTTACTCCTCAAATAGATTCTAGTAGACTATTCTTATGAAGGTTACATAGTGTGTGTGGGTGATAATGATTGTGTTTGTAATGAAAATGGATTGATAATGTCTTAAAATAGATCTATAATTCATCATACTTAGATCATATTAATTTATCATAACCTCCATGTGAATCACTATTTTTTAGGATTCATTTTAAGAGAGTGTATTAGTAATTAGTCTTTATTTTGGTCCATAAGTGTTATTGAAGGATCAAGTAGAGGAGACACAACATATTAGCGCATCACCTCCTATAGCTTAGTTTTGATTTAATAATTTTTTTTTATCCCTTTTAATTTGAAAAATAAGTATTTTTAGGCATTGATTTTAGATGATTCATTAGGAAAGACAACCCCTAAACTAGATATTTATCTCACCCATTAGACTATCCACACCTAGAGGTGATTCCATTATATTTTTTGGATGAGGTAGGTCTACAAATCCTTTACCTCAAGGGTGAAATATAGAATAATAAAAGTTTCTTGCATGTTTATTAGGACCAAAATTCAAGGAGGCTAAATAACTTACTCTTAGCATTCAGTGACCTCAAGGAGATTCAAGCATTTTGGTGGAAGATTAGCACTCAAGTTTCATGCTAAAGGTCATCACAAGGTATTCATCCAAGGGTAAGGAATCTAAATTTGTTAAGTTGTCTTGGATTTTTATACAAATAAGGGGTATCCTAAGTTCAATCCCTATTCCACCCCACTCTTCCTCTTATCCCTATTCAACTTAGCCCTGACATTTAATGTCTACATATGGAAGGAATTTATGTTCTACACTTCCTTATTAATAATATGAGGACCCATAACACCCCTATGTTTACCGATATGAGCCTCACCATGAGCCTTATTAATCCTATATTGACCCTTATTAGTATCCCAATAGTCCTTTATTGATCCATATTAAACTTATGATGAGTTTTATCCTCTATATGACTTTTCTTATCCATATGAACAACCTAATTATCAAGAGTACTTTTATTCCTCACTTATTAGATTTACCAAGATGGTTAGCCTTCACATCAATCTAAACAATCTTGATATCAGACCTATATACTTCCTAAACATGATTAAAATTAGACTTGGTAAGATTATCTTACTCCTAGTGAACATGAAGAGGTTAGTGAGTGGACAATACTTAAATTTGAATCTAAGCTATTTAGACAGATTGACCTTAAAAATGATAAATTATTTCAAATAAGTATATTAGTAAAGGAAATGGAATCTCAATAAGAAATTATGAAATTCATAAGCTTTCTCAAACCTTAATTCACCCCCCAAGTCGTAATACATGTTAAAAAGGAATCTCAAGGTCTCAAACTCCAAACATAGAACCAAATAGTAGATTCATGGGGAAGGAAGGATGATTCAAGTCTACACCAAGAAATTGAAGATAAAGAAGAGGACCATGTGCCCATTCAAATCCAATCCATCTATCTCAAAAATCCTCAAATATTTCCATCTTTGAAGTCAATCTAGGAAGATATACAAAATAAGAGTGAGGTATTCATATCACAAATAAATTTGGTTTCTTCCCAAGAATTCATAGAATATTCCATTGCACCTAATATCTCAAAATATGATTAAGGTTGATTTGACACCTAAATCAACTCAATAACACATCCACCACCCTCCCACCATCTCAATTTTTGAGAAAAAAACCTATTCTATGGGATGCAAATGATTCAAATTGAACTACAATGGCATATAATGAAGATGACACAAATGGATATGAGGAAGAGATATTCATTGGGACCCCTCTTGGTGTAGAAAGGGGAAAATTAGTTTTCAGGGTTGAGAAATAAGATGATATAGATGAAATAATACATACTAAAACTTTGAATGAAGTTGAGGTGACTACTAAAAGGAAATAATTTGAATTTGAAGAGGATAATCCCTAACTACATGATGAATTCATAGAGACCTTCAAGGTCCTTAACAATCCTATAAATCCTAAGGAAGATGATGAAGATGTAGTTCAATTAGTTCCACTTCACAAATACAAACATGAGGATGATGAAAATCTATGGCAATAATATTGGGAGGTTTGTAACAAATTTGAAGCTCTTCAAAGGTTTACACCTCTATTTGGCTAGATTGAGAATGCTCTTAGGACTATTCTTGTTCTTAAGTAGTAGTGTGTGAATCTCAAGGAGTATGAAGGAGAGATATTTGATCAAATTACATCAGATAGTCATCTAATTAAGGATACTCAAGAGATCAAGATGGTTGGTTTATAACTTGAAGAAAGACTTATTAAGCCTAGAAGAAAGCTTGAGAATGAGTTTTAAGCTAGTATTGAGGTTTAAGGCTATCTAAGTAAACAAGTTAAGGTTTTAAATGATTTTAACATATGTAAAAATGAAAAAGAATCTAAACTTGAAGAAGTTGAATTACAATCACATCATGACTACATATCAGGTTTGGAAACTCTTGACATCCCTATAGCCCCTAAGTCTAAAGAGGAAGATGTTATCTAGGTTGGTCTAATTCAGATTGATCAAAAAGAAGAACATAAAGATGATTGGTATAAGTATATTGAGTTACTTCTATAGGTTCAAGATCTTTTAAAAGGTACACTTCCTATTCAAGATCATGAACATGAAGAGGTTGGTCAAAACACACTCATTCAATACAATGATATAGCTTGAAGTGTGTATCAAAAGATCCTTGAAGAAATCAATGAACTTATAGTACATTATATGAAGCATGAGGTTACTAAATATACCATATAGGCTAAAAAAACATACCTAGATAGAGAACCATTACATGATATTATATCTGATAAGAAATATGAGAATAATCTTGAAGAGAAAAGTTATTATGCATGCATAGGTGATTAGTTTTTTGCTGTTACCTCACTTGAAAGAATGAAAAGAGGAATTCCATTCAAGGGAAGGATGAAGGAAATGATACCAAGATATAAGAGGAAACTTTCCCCATTCCATTATTCGTATCATGGAATAAATAATCCAAGAAGCTTCACCTTTGGTCTAGGAGGAGGAAGACATGTCTAGGTTAGTTGTTTATAGTAGGTTATGTTTATCCTTTTTCAAATAAGTGTCTGTCAAAATAAGTGTGGTGTGTTTGCTTCTTATTTTGTGTGTGTTATCCTTATTCTATGAGTGGTGAGGTTATTTCATGTCCTTGAAGGCTTGTATGGTGTTGAGTCCAACTATCATCTCAAGTTAATGATTTTAATTTGTGTATCCCTTGCCCAAAGGATGATATAACTAGTTCTCTTGACTAGTAGGGAAGTCAACCCCTATGAGTCACCATAAATATTGATAATTTGGCTTCCTAGACCAAATATAAACCCATATAGCTCAAAAAATTATCATAGGGCCCTCCAAGATTGTATATGGTGATCTAGATCTTTTCGTGGTCTTTAAAATGGTCTTTTAAAAAACTTATTAGCATTATTTAAGGTTTCATTATATGTACTAGGGGTTATTTGAGAAATCCACATGTAGTAGCAATGAGTCATTGTATGATTTTTTATGTTTTTATAGGTTGTCCTTGGGTGAGAGGAAGGGTCTCAAGTGTCTTTTGCAGCCTAAAGAGTGGCCTATATATTGTTTGATAAAGCTAAGGTATTTTAGCAGAAATTAAGGTATTTAGAGGAATTAAGGTTTCTTGTTATCATTGTATTTATGCTTATATTAAATAATTAGTGTGTGGGTCTCCTTGTTAGTAAGATGTGGAGGATATCCAAGCCATTTTTGAGTTTTTAAATAGAGCTAGTGGTATATCTAATTTTTTCTCCTATAGTTTACTTTTCAATAATGTTGAAATCTCTAATTGGCCCCTAAGGTCATCAAATTCCCCTCAAACATCTCTTATAAGTTAAAATTGTATATCATAAGCCTCTAAAGGAGGTGTGTTTTATATGTCACATTGAAATTAAGGGTTTTAAAGGGATATTACAAGTCTAACATGTTCTTGAGCATGTGAAGCCAATATGAAAGTCAAATGAAGGATGAATATGTTGAAGTGCACTTATCCAATGGGTGGTTTTTTTGAATAAAAATATTAGAAACATGAATAATAAGTGTAAGGTGGTAAAAAATTACCACACATAATTAATAGAACCCCCTTAATTCCATCATGGTTGAATTCATGCTAATGCAGGTCATTTTAATTCAAGAAATGCTTTCAAACTTCTCTCAGGTTCCCATATAGTTTATAAATAATTCAAATAGAATCTTAATTTTCTCACAAGTATAAAAATAGAGTGCATGGGGGAAAATAATATTTATATAAGTTATGGGGATGTTTTAAATTGATGATAGTGACATTTATTTCTATGTACAGGGGCTAATCTCTATGAATAAACATTAAGAATCCTAGTCACTAAAAACTCATTAAACCCTGATAAGGGCTCTATGGGAAAGAAAATGAGATTGATGGATTATAATTCACTAGTTTGGCTTGGATAACACCTGAAGCACTTTATACACACTAAAATGATCATCACTAGTTCACATGTTCATACCTTCATTTGTAAAGATTCAATGAAACCTATACTTCGACATGGTTTTGGGGGTAAAAATAGGTTTCAACATGGAAGAGGAAAATTTTATAGTTTGGGATCATTATCATAAATATATAAAAGGTTTTTAGGTGAATAATAGTGATTTGGGATCATTTTTAGGGTTATATGAAAAAAAAACCATCCATCCTTATTCATCATCCTTCTTGTCTAACTTGAGAAGTTTTATTTGTGGGTGATTATTCATAAAGAAGGAATCACCCTTAGATCCATGTTTGTGGGAATTGAATTCCCTCCTTTTTCCCTATAGGTTCATGGTATTTGTTTTATAAAAAGTATCTCATACTCTATGAATCATTTATAGCAAGATAAGTACCTTTTAGGAACCTATCAACACCTACAAGTTCATTCTATTCCTTGAACATGTTTTGAAACTTGATGAAGGCAGAGAAAGGATTGAAAGACTATATCATGGAGCCAAGGGACCTTCCAAACATTACAAATGGTACATATGGTTGTGGTGTATGTCTAATAATGATTGAAATAGTGTATGTTTTGTTAAGAGTGACAAGTCTTGGGAGTCTTTCCTTCAAAGTGTGAGATATTTTCACCCAAGTAAGTCCAGAGAAGGCATAAATGAGGAATGGAGTTTTCTAAAATATCAATCACCTCATCTATATTATATGTATAATGGAAGCCTTAATTCATGGTTATCCCTTAAGAACCCTAAATTTGATGAAGTTTGGTGTAAGGAGTGATCTTAATACATGCCCAAATTGTCTGCATTCATCCTTGGGTCTAATCCAACCTCCAAATATCTAATTGACCATGATAATTTGGGATAGAAATAAACACCTATAGGATTTTTGAGACCAATGGGATAGGAATGCCATGTGTACAATCAAGCTAGAATTTAAATAGATAGATATAGCATAAAGGATTCATGAGGATCATGAGAAGTATTTTATATTGAAGGAATAGGGGTTAATGAATATCATACCACTTAGAAGATGGTTTGGATAGAAGACTTATATGTGTATGAAAGTAAAAAGACACTATGTATTATGTTTCCATTACTAAGTTAGACCTCAAGGTGCTAACAAGAGGAAAAGGTCCACACTTATAGCCTAGGTAGACCGTAAGCCAACACCTACATTTTTGTCATGCAATAATGGATAAAAGAGGTATATTTAAAGTGAATAAGGGTATAAAAGTTCTATATACACTATTAATATCTTGTATATCATGTTTCAATCATTTATAAAACATAAACTACTAATAGAAGGATGAAGTTCATACTTCTTACAGATAGACCCATTAGACTCCTATAGGTAGGGCCTTCGAGAAGAGTGGAGAGAGTGTTTTGAACCATGCATAGAGGAGAGGTGAAAGAGTGTAAAATATAAATTATGAATTGAATATAAAATTTATTAGTGTCTCCATTAAATGTTTATGGTCCTCTGAATCAAGGAAAGCCTTGATAGGATAATTAGGCTTAGTAGGCCTAAATGGGCATGTATGGGGATATACATGAGTTTAATGACAAAGTGATTTTTTAGAACATTTTGAAGATTTGAATCCCTAGGGTAATGATTAATAATGTTCCTAGATATGTCAATAAGATATAAAATTAGTAAATTAATAAGAAATATTAAGAACTCAACCTCTAAGGACAAACTAGTTTAGTGGCTTACAAGCCCTAAACATGTGTATGGGAGGTCTACAAACACTTTGAAGAGATGGAAAATAATTTAAAAAAATGATAATATGTTATGAGAAGTTTTACATGTATCATATAGGTTTTTGGATCCAAGTTCCAATAGTTTCATAGCCTCTACACTCAAATCCTCTCTCTCCACCTCACAAATATAAGTTTTCTATCTTGAGAGACACCTTCCTCATATGCCAACATCTCTGAGAAAGTGCATGGATTTATCAGCTATTAAGGAAAGTTTAAGGAGGTTTTATGCTTGAATATTTTGGCATTGGTTCTATAATAAAATCCCTTAGGGCCATGAATAATCGCTAAGAGACCATGCTCCTTGAAACCTACCCAAAACCTCCATAATTACCTAATGGAGAAGAAATTCATATAAATACCTTAGTTTTTCTTATAAAAAACCTAAAACACATCTCACCCTCTGATAAGGTTATATTCATGACACTAATTTGTATGAATACTTATATAAATGTAATAAATATGCTATTTTTGCATGTTTTCATGGTAAATTCAAGGTGTAGAGGTAGATGAACACTTGAAGATCATTGAGGAGGGTGATATGGGACTTATTATAACATCTAAAGAGATAAGATACACTCAATTCCCCCTATAAGTGACATTTCAATCCTAGACTAGAGAGTCAGTCTAGTGGTGATAATATAAGGATGACCTAGTCAACTACTTGAGCAAAAATGGTAGGTGTACATTTCCTTAGAGGAATAAATCATGTTATAAGACATTTATTTGGACCTAAATCATTCTCATTAACCTATTTTAAGGGTATTATTCAAGGTTCATGTCCATCTAGGTGACTAGCACTAAGTAATTAGACTTAATTGCCTAGTAGACCTATTTAACTAGCTAAAGGAGGATGTCTCTTTGAATAAAAGGATGATAAAAGGGTGAATTAATAATAATAAGTCCTCTTATAACTGATATATGGAGGCAAACATGCACCATTATGTAATATTAGGTAGTTTTAGGCCTAGTCAACATGTAAAAGAGAGTGGTAGGTTGTTTAATGCCTTATGAAGGTCAAGTCTACCATTATAAATGAAAAAAAAGAGGTGATTTTCTAAGTTGAACATTCTCATGCTTTGAATAAGTCAATAAAAAGAATAGATTAGTCTCCACTACACCAAATTTTATGCCACACCTCTATGAAGACCATCAACTAGGTATGACAAATGCATTAAAGAGGGCTAAAAGGTGGTGTCTTATGGACTATCTTTCTAATTTGAAACTAAAAAGAGAGGTGTATTGAAGCATTTATGAGAGTTTTTGATCTATTATCCCCTTATATCTCATAATGTTCTATAAATTGGGCTTAGAAATCCATTTTATGCATCCCTCTACTAGGTATGAGAAAGTTATATCCATTTGTATCTTGTAGTATTGAGCTAATATAAGGACCAATTCAACCTTCTCCATGTTGGTTATATAGTGTGTTTCATGATTGTTTATTTTGAATAAGTGGTTGATCCCTTTTCTCCCTTTTTAGGTCCTTGCTTCTCACCTAGATGCTAGTAGACTATTGTTATATAGGTTACATGGTGTGTGTGGGTGATAATGATTGTGTTTACAATAAAAAATGATTGATAGTGTCTTGAACCAAACCTCTCATTCATCATCCTAAAATCATATTAATTTAGCATAACCTCCATGTGAATAACTAATTATGAGGAGTCCTTTGGAGAGAGTGTCTTAGAAATTAGTCTTTATTTTGGCCTATAAGTTTAGTTGAAGGATCAAGTAGAGGAGACACAACAGATTGGTGCATCACCTCTTATATCTTAGATTTGATTTCATATTTTATTCTATCCCTTTTCATTGGGAAAATGAGTAGGTTTAGGCATTGAGTTTAGATGACACATCAAGGGAGATAGCCCCAAAATTAGAGATTTACCTCACCCATTAGGCTAGCCACAGCTAGAGGTGAATTCCATTATATTAGTTAGATGAGAAAAGTGTTGTCACTCAATTTTACACCCTTGGAGAGGTAGTTAAAGCCTTATATAAATTTAGTGGAACATGGGATTACCTCTAGTCTATTGGTTGCCTATAAAGGAGGTAAACCCATAGATTTAAGGGCTAACTCCTTTGGTTTGTCTATTGAAGATCATCACCTAAATTACTATCTCATTTGGATGAAAAGGGAGATAGAAAACATAAAGTAAAACTATTATAATGAGATGGGACACTAATTTTAACTTGACCAATACAAACCAACTATAATTAGACTTCAAACACAAGCCTAATCTACACATACACTAATCCAAATTTGCCTATTGCATGAGTATTTCTCATAGAGGTTTGTGAAGTAAACTTAAGCTATGAGGACTAAACACAAGGTCATGATATGACACTAGTGTAGAGACAAATCACTAAGCTAATGATAACTCAATTTGGACACTTCAAGAGACTTTTAATTGACTTTCAAAGTTGAATATGGATGTAAAAAAGGACACCATGATAAGGTAGAGAAACTATCACTTAGCAAGATCAACTAACTTAACATACACATTGAAATAACTCATAGAGAAGGTAAAAAAGATAATTATTTATTGATAAATAAAAAATTATAATGGCTTATGCATACTCAAGTGGAGGATACAAGCTTAACCAAAAGGGGTCTAATATATAGAGAAAGTGAGAGAGAAGATAAGAATAGTATAGGAGAGAGAGAGAGTAGACAAATGTCATGTGAGTTAAAAAAAGAATAAGAGCTAGGTAATATTAATAATAGACTTAAAAATCCATGTGTATGTCCTTCATATATTATATAACTCTCCAAGTGGCATGGGAGTTGAAATGTTTGCTTGACACCTTGACTAACTTCTTGAAACTTCTCTTCTTCTTGACATGTTGAAGTATAAGTGGCCTTCTTGGTATTAAAATAAATTTTTCATACCTATTTTATATAATATTAACACCTCTCAACTGACCCCAATATTTTCTCTTTGAAACATCTCCTCTTTCTCTTGTAAGGTGTCTAGAGGACTCTTCATTTACTTAGGCCTATTTTTCACACAAGTGTCAAAACTTGGTTTCAGTTACTGTTGACACAGAAGATTGTACCCTTAGTAGGACGCCGAGCTCCTGACTTCTTCACGCAACAATGGAAACTCCCCTCTCACCTATGGGACTGGCAAAGCTGGAGGGGAGAGTCTCTAGATAAGGGCTAGCTCCCTTTGATGCATTGTGTTGTTTCTAGTAAGTACAAAACACACATATATAGATATAATAAAGGGGGGATGAAAAGGGAGAGAGATGCAGGAAAAAGAAACCTACTCTAAAAGAGATGATGCACCAAAATAAGTTGACCTTCAGATCTCCACTCTCAGAATTAGACAAATACATACATACACTACACACTTGGTAGAAGGACCAGGTTCCAAAAGACTAGTAGGGAGGCTTTCATGAAAACACAGGAAACAAAAAATCACTGAGGCACTGTGAAATGCACACTGTAACTCCTATTTTGGTCTTCTCAAATGTCAGCTCTTCTCCTTTTAGTTGTAGAAATGGTGCCTTGTAGACAATAGGTCTAATGGTTTTAAACCTATGAGAACATCAAGAAACAATGACTGGACACAGACAAACACTCAAGACATACTCTGAAATATCTATCCAAATGGAGGTAAAAACTACATTTATTTGATTCAGGTGAAATTTTGCCAGGGCTATGCCTTACAAATGTGGAAGATGTTTTTTTTTCAAATGACAAGTCCTTAATATATAGGAGAATAAAGGAGGCCTTTTGGCACCCCTTTTTACAAGTGACCCATAATAGGCACTGTGTCAACCACCAAAATAACTTTCAAATCATTTCCTTCTTGCATCCCTTGGACGCTTCATCTGCTTCTGTATCCTAGCCATTCTACTGTTAGGAATTGAATTTATGAGCCACACCATCCACCTGCTCTTTGTTCTCTGGGCTCTTTGTCCTTTTCTAATCCTTCAGTCCTCAGGGGCGATCTTCTGGTAGGTTGTTGTGTTGTTTCCAAAATCAGATTCACCCATATTTGTGAACAAACCCCTATGAAACATGTTCGTTTCATCTTTTGTCTCTCTAAATTTGGTCGTGAGATGAGTTTTAAATTTGTTCTCATCTTAGCCTCGAAACGTGAAAGTGGTTACGATCTCGTTGCGGCCAAGGTTCCCCTCCCCCAGACTATCTCCTTCTAGAGTTAGTCTTTTCTTCCTTTACCTGTAGGGGCAGCAAATTTTGCCACCTCTACATTTTTCTTATTTTTGTGCAAGGGCAGAAAATATTGCTGCCCTTGCACCTTTGCCTACAAGGGCAGAAAATTTTGCCATCCCTGCACCTTGACATACAAGGGCAGCAATTTTTGTCGCCCCTACGCTCGAATGAATCAAAACATGCAAGGGCGGCAAAATTTGCCACCCAAGCATGTCTCAATTTCTGTGCACCCCATTTAAACCGATTTGAGCCTCATTTCTTCTCATTGCTTCCTCCTTTCCTCCTACCTTTTGCCTTTGAGTGACGAGTTGAAGTGCATTTTGGTAGATTTAACCTTGTGGTGCGTGCGATTTCTCAGGTAGGCCTTCTTTTTAGCATTTCTTTTATCTTCTTTTCTTATTTTGCTTAGTGTTTTATTAGTTGTTTTTGTTTTTATTTTGTTTTTCTTTTTTGTGCTCTTTTCTTTCTTCCTCTTCCCCTGCCCATGTGCTTCCTCTCCACCTCACTGCAGACATTATTTTCTCCCTCTCCCTTGCCCGCAGGTTTCTCCTAGAAGCTCACGCAGGTGGCATTTTTTGCCGCCTATGTTTTGGCCCCCAAATTCAACCTACAGAGGCGGCAGTTTTTGCCACCTACACATTCCCAACCTTTAGGCCACATTGGTGGCAAATTTTGCCACTGATGCAACCCAAAGTGCAAGAGCGGCGATTTTTGCCGCCCCTGCACGTTTTTTCTACCCACAGTGCAGGAGCGATGATTTTTGCCACCCTTGCAGGTTATTTCTATAGGGGTGGCAAATTTCACCACCCTTACCTTTTTTTCAATTTTTTGCAAGGGCTGTGATTTTTGCCACCCATGCATTTTTTCTTCTAGATTTTTCTAACTCTAGAGGAATTTCCCACCTGTCCCTTTATTTCCCTTTCTTCCTCATTTTTTGCTCTTTCTCCTGACTTGGCCTATTTAAGTGACCTCTGTGATCATGATCACTCAAAATGCATTTTCACCGTTCATCCTCTCTCCCCTAATTATTGTGATCATGACTATAGCTCAATCAGTGAACTCCTACACTTTTGCTCCCATACAGTCGAGATCATTTCTAATGATAGAAGCATCTCCCAAAAAGGTGAAAATAATGAAATACAAGTATCAGGGTGTCTTCCCACTCATGTCGGTCTCTTCGAATGTCGATGACATTTGGGACACCGAGATTGGCCATGTGGACATGGCCGAATTCTTAACCCGCACAAAGATGATGAACCCCAGCATCGGGATGAAAAGGATTGTCGATAACAACATCCACCTAGTGGCTGCCTTTTCGGTAGCAATGCATCATACTAAATTTGTCCTCCAATGTGCTCACTTCTAAAACAAAGAGACCAAGTTGGTCTCAGATGCCAGTGGTAACATGGTGATTTGGTTGGACCCTAAATTCATCAATAAAGTTTTCATGTGCCCTCCAGCCACTGAAGTAACCCAAATTGACTTCAGGGATGCTTAGAAGGAGTATGAAAAAGACCCTAAGAGGGTGAAGAAAGTTATGAACTATAAGTGGTTGAAGTCCCCCAGGACAAGATTATCAAGATGGCCATGAAACTTTCTGAGGAGTGACTTCATTGAGGAAGTTTGTGACTTGATCACCCTTCTATGCAGAGTACGGGGCCTCCCATCTTCTTCACTATTCCATGAATGGATTCATCCATTCATTAAAATCATCCTCTAAGGCAAACAAGCCATATTTTGGGGAGAGCAGATCAGCAACACCCTCCATGAGTAGCTAACCAAGGTGCAGACCTCTCACAAGTTCTACATGACTTCATACTTTGTGTACATAGCTACAGTGATGCAGACTTTTCTAGGCTTGACCACAGAGGGGGATAGAAAGACAACCCCAGTATACTCATACTACCCTCAGCTAACTCTACAAGGATTGAGCCATCACTTCAAGAGGGTAAATGATGCCTTTTTCACTACCTTTTTATGTCTCTTCGACCCATAGCTTGAGCAAAAGAGAATATCAGACAAGGCCTGGATAGTGGTCAATGATTACGGCTGCATGTTCCTTCAATTCCCCACCTTCTACTATCTTTAGGTCAGCTTCTACCAAGGCTACCCCTACATGCTCCCTAGGTTCCCTTCAGATAAGCTAGTGCTAATGGAACTTTGCTGATAACTGATTGTTGTGCATACCAGACAGATGGAGCTGAAGAGACTAGGTTTCAAGTTTGTGATCGAGATTGGCAGGTATTCCGTTGCAACATTAGCCAAAGCCAAGGTCATAGAAATCAAAATGTAAATGGTTATTTTAAAACCATTCAAGAGATGGGAAAATTTTGACTACAGGGGAGTCAAGGACAAGATCAGGAGGAAAACCCAATTCCATGAACCCATGATTGAGGATGTCTGGATCGACCTTAAGACAGTCAAAGAAATTAGGAAAATGGACTTTAGCAGGCTGACCCTTGAACAAATTGAATATCTAGGGCTTGCAAAGATCCCCTCCGGTCTGATCGATGATGGAAATATCATTAATAGCAAATACCTGGTAGGGAAGGTTGTTGGTTCCCCTCTTCCTCCAACACAGTGGTCTCAGAAGGAGCAGAATTCTCTAAGAAAGAGACTCACCCTAATATTGGCTAACATCAATGATTGGTTAGCAGCCAAAGGGATCATCTTGAAAGAATTTGTCATGGGATCTGAGGTTGAATACCAAGTAGAGTTGAAGAGGAAGGCTGAAAACAAAACCAAAAACAAAGATGATGTACCTTCTCCTTCTAGGCCTCACAAGCCTAGAATCATCTTTGTATCCAAAAAGCCAAAGGAACTGAAGAGCCTAAAGTAGTAGCAAAAGGAATTGAGGAACAGAGTCTTCAGGCATAGGTAGCTTAGCCAATAGAGACAGATGATCAGCCATCAGGGTAACCAAGCACTGGACCTTCACTCTCACCAAAACAAGCGCAACCACTCAAGAGCACCTCTCCCTCTCCTCCTCAGTCTCTTGTGGTTCCTTCTTCTCCTATTTTTCTGATCAATGTTCCCTCTTCTAGAGCCGCCTCTCCTTCCAGAGTCATATTCGGCAATCCTCAGGGTGCTTTTGGAGGTTCTCCCCACTCTTTTGGGCCCATCCCCAGTTTATCCTCTCCTTCCTTCAACTTGCCACCAAGCCCTGCACCTAAGCCAGAATCAGTAGTTGGTACAATTTCATTGGTTACTCCAACTACAACCACTGTCACTACTAACAGTGTAGAAGCTGCTATAGTAACACCAGTAGAGGAAACCATTACCATAGCAGGTACTTCTCTCCCACCTTGGATGTCCGCTTTCACCCCTAAAAGAAAGAAGTCAGCCATCTCTCCAGATGACTTCGACTTTGGCAAAATAGTGCCAATGAAAGCTAAGGCTCCTAAGAGGCCAAGGATCCTCTTGAAATTGGTCGAGGAAAAAGGGCAAAAAAATTTGGAAATGGCTAGGGCTTCACAGGATGCAACCCTTAAGGGTTTCGAGATGAGCAGCTATTCCATCTCTCATGTTGAATTTGGCAAAGTCACGCACAAAGGTGCAAAAAGTGATCTTCAGGCTGTTATGGACATCATGGTTTAGAAATTTGATCGAGAGAAGGAGATGAAAGATTATTACAAGGCCAAAAGAGTAGCTAATGGCAGTAATAAGAAGGTTTACTCTTCCTCCTGAAGCAGCAACTCCAGAGGCCTTCTTCGTGGATGACCCAGTCATTCAAAAAGTAGAAAAGACTTATTTGAAGGGAAAAGTCCTGGAGGACTATATTGAAAAGATGCATACTCAAGGAGTTTATTTGATGTCAGAGGTTGCAGAAAGGATGGGTAAGATGAAGAAAGTAAAATCAGAGTTAGATGACTTCATCTCCCTTATCTCTTAAGAGATGGACAGCTTAGAAAAGGTCCTTAGCAAATGGAAGGAGATGAAGGATCTGAAGAAAAGCACCTTGATATCCATTGGTGTCATCTCTAGTAAGGACTCTTATATTGAAATCAAGGAGTCACTAATCTTTAGGATTTAGGTACTCAAAGATCTAATTGATGATCTCAAAGCTTTCAAGGAGGCTCGTGAGAAGAGTGACTTGAGCCTGCTGAATAAATTAGAAGAGCTGCCATGTAACTTGACCTCTAAGGACAATCAGTTCCTTCTGGCAGAAAAAATGATTCAGAAATTCAAAGAGATGATTCAGAGAGATTTTGAATAAAAATCCTTCTCAATGTCTACTGTGGACAACATTCTAGATGCTCAGTTAACTTTGGAGAATCTAAAATCCAAGTTAACTGGCCATGCTAAAGCTATCACAACATTGAAGGACACATTGATCACAGCCAGAATCATCTCCAAGAACATAGTTGCGCTAGACAGTTTAGGAATTCAGGCATCCATCACTATGTTCGATGCACATATGAAGAAATCTGGTAGCAAGAACTGAATCTCTCTCCTTCTTTCTTCTTCTCTCTTTATGCACTTCTATTTTGTGCAAAGTGCATGCAATTTTGAAAAATGTAATTACATGTAAATATTTTAGAAAAATATCTGAGAGTCAAAGATGAGTCATCTTTGACTAAGATATTTTTATATTTTATTATTTTCTATTTTTGAGGTTTTTTCTTCCTATATATAGTGAAGACCTTATTTTGTAAATGATCTTGGAAAAATTAATAGAAAACACTCTGCTGAAATTGAAGCAACTTTTGAGACTTTGTGCTCAAATTTGTAAATCATATTTTGTTGAATGAATGAGAAGCAAGTTATTTCAGACTTTGTGTTGAGATTGTCTGTGTTATTTAGGAAATGGTTCTTATGTCCTTTTTCCTAGTAATATCTTATTTATCTGATTTAATAATCAAAGTGGGTGTGTTTATATTATCTAAGGGTGCTTCTAAAGGGTAGAAGATAAACTTTGAGCTATTTTTATCTTTTAGATTCAGTTATCTTTTGTAGTTTCAGGCAAAGACTTTGTGCTTTGTTTTATTCTAAGATTATGTTTGTTTCAAATCAGTGGAAAAAACTATGGAAGACTTTGTGCTTACGTGGGTGTTTTTGTGGGCTTTGTCACTTCAGGTGATCTCTTGCTCTTTGTTTTCTACCATTCTTGAAAGAAGAGGAGTGTTGTTAGCTTAAGACCAGGATTTTCCCTCTTTTGTTCTTTATACATTACCTCTGAAAAAAGAGAGTTAGATGCTATTGTACCACCCCCATGTGTTATTTTTTACTTAATTATATACATATATCCAGCGTGTAAGTATTTATAGGGAACCTCCCCTTGATGAGAGGAGAGATTTACTTCATCTAGATCTAGTAAACCCATACTATTCATGGTGTAAATCTCTCTATGATGTGGTTGATATACCCATTCTATCATCAGTTAGTTGACGACAAAATATTCACCCAACAGTTTTTTGGTGACTCCACTAGGGACCTTCGATGTGCAGTCTGAAACCTCAAGTTTCAGATTGAAGCAGTCCCTACCCTTATCTATTACATAGTCTGGCGACTCTGTTCCATGTCTTACCCATTATCATTATAGCCTTACCATCTACCTCTGTTACATTATTTGGTCTGCAAAACTAGAGCCGCTAGGAAGAACGTATATTTTGAAGCCTCAAGCTTCAACTTGAATCAATTGCAGTCCCTTTTTCATTTTAAAATTTGGAAACTCCATGCTACACCAAAAGCCAGAGATCTAAGGGTGTTGTTGACCCTATGTTTGATTTGGCACAACAAAGTAACTTTTATCTCTTTCCTCCGTCACCTTTCCTCCAACGTTCTAAGATTTTTCCTCCTAACTTTATCAGGTCACCGACACAAGGTAGAGCTTCTTTTCTTGCAGTTAATCATGCCCTACCAATAAATACTCCACCAAGGTTTGTTATCCCACCATTTAATTAGCCTAACATTATGGCTCAAGGCCCATGGGGTAATTCCTTTGGTCCTCTCAATTTGACTGCACCTTTGCATGAACTACCTCGTAGTTTTAAAAAAAAATCCTAAGTTTTTTGGTGATGGAAAGGTTCATCCCGACAAGCATATTGTCACTTTCTGCATAACATGTGGCATGATTAGCATGGAATTCAAAGATGTAGTAGTTAGACTTTTTGTGAAAACTTTATAAGGAGCTACCGCAGATTGGTTCTATCACCTGCAGGCTGGGTCAGTAATAGACTGGGATACGCTCAAGTCCAAATTCGAAGCTAGGTTTAAACTTGTTGAGGACGCACACGCTTTATTAGCTCAGCTAACATAGTTGAAAAAAGAATCCCAAGAACCTATGAGGGATTTCATAGCTAAATTTAATAAGTTGAGAAACCGGATCTCAACTGTGGCTCAGCCCACGCCAAAAAATCTCAAGTGCTTTTTCACCAATTCACAGCTTCTCAAAGTAAGTTTTCTGTTGAGGTGAGCTAGCCCTATGGATCTAGCCTTGGCTCAAAGTTTGGCTATTGAGATTGAGGATGATCTTATCCTGGTAGGTAAGATCAAAAAATACCCTAGTAAAAATAAATTCTCTTCATTTGCTGAGAGTTCTTCAGGTACTACAGATCCTATGGTGCAGAAATTAACAAATAAATTGATAGCTTTGAAGAGGCAAATAGCCCAATGTACATCTACTCCTACTTATCGAGATGTGCCCAAGAGAACATTCCAGAATTAACAATATCAGGGTAATGCTACCTAAAACCAAGGGCAATCCAATCACCTACCTCCCCCTATAGAGAGATTAGCCATTGAAGTAGTGCCTACCAATTCAACGGTCGGTTACCTAGAAGCTGAGCATGATAATTTGTTTCAACCTCAGTTTGACCAACAAGAAGATGCTAATCTCTTCGATGAGAAGGAACAGGAACTAGCTTGTGACTCCAATATCAGTTTCCTGGATTACCAAGATGAAGCTAGAAGTAAAGGGGAGGGTTTGGATGGATCTTACGCTATTTTCACCAGATCTCAAAATTAGTCAACTTCACAGACTTACAAAGGAAAAGTAGATGAGGAACCCCGACCAACGGTCTCTATCACCAAACGAGGGACTCCATTGCCTCTGCAATCAAAAGATCAGTTAACTCATAAAAAAGTAAGTACTCCCAATCACCCCATACCTTCCACTTCTGTTACTCAGACTAGTGCCATGCCTACTAAAGTCCCTGATGATGGACTCCCTTCTTCTGTTACGAGCTCTTTTCAATTATTTGATATAATTGATCATGCTAGAAAAACTAAAATTCAAATGACAGAGGTTGAATACTTGAGAGCTAACCTAGAGCAATTTGATAGACTAGCAGAATATGTGAAAAACAAAGCCATCCCTGTAGGACAAGACTCTTTGAAAGCTGTTCACGATCCTCCTAAAGAGAAACCAGCCCAAAACAATTTAGTCATGACTCCTCCTATTGCTCCTAGGAAAATAGAACCTTTCTATGTTTCTCTACTTATAAATGGTTATAAATTGAGTAATTGTATTATAGAATCTGGAGCCTCAGATAATGTCATGCCCATGAAGATAGTAGATTCTCTTGGCCTGACTTTGACTAAAACATTTGGGAGGTGTTTCTCCATGGAAAATAAGCAAGTCCCTCTCCTTGGTTAGATAAAAGATGCTTAATATGCCTCCGTGGCTTTTCCAGAGAAGCAGATAAAAATGATGGTTCTAGTGGCTGATGTTCCCGCATCTTACGACATCCTGCTTGGGAATTTTTTTTGCAAAGATGTTGGAGGTGAGCTAAGTATGGACTTGTCGAAAGCAAGAATTCTAGTTCAAAGTGTCATGAAGAAGTTGCTTCCTAAAAAAGAAGCAAGGTACGTAGTTACTAGATCATCAGCACCAGAAGCTCAAAATCTATTTGAGTCCTCAGGCATGGGTAACTACTTCCTATCTACGGACGAAACACATGACACACTTTATGAAACTCCTTTGGGTGATAACTTGAGATTGTGTTCAGCTGGTATAGCAAAAAAATCAACAAATCAAAATGAGCACATGGAAGAGCCTCTTTCCCCAAATAAAGGAGTTTTTAAAGAAAAGGCAGCGTTTAATGAGGTATGGACCTTAGAATTTGATGGTAGCTGCTCTTCTAGTAGTTCAAGAGTTGGGGTTGTATTGGTATCTCCGTAGGGAGATATTATTCCTTTGTCTTACAAATTATAGTTCAATAATACCAACAACACGGTTGAGTATGAGTCCCTATTGCTCAAACTATAGGCTGCCAGAGAAAGGGGCATTAGGCTACTCCATGCTAAAGGAATGTTAAGTTGATAGTCTGCCAAGTGAGGAACCTCTATCAGATGCAAAATAAAAGGTTGCGCCATTATCGCAACCTGGTCTGGGATCAGATTGAAAATTTTGATGCTTTCAACATCTCTACCATTCCACGAGAACTCAATGACTGGGCAGACACATTGGCTGTCTCTACCACCCTTCTAGTCCCTCACCCAGACTTTAAGGGAGATAGGTACACTATTGAACTGGTCTTTCAGCCAAGCGTACCTAATAATGTTGGCCACTAGCAAGTATTTAATAATGATGATCAAATCATCACCTTCTTAGAGCAAAAAGATAGTTTTGAATAACTGCGTTTTGAAGGTAGTAAACCTCGAGAATGTGAAGCAACTACTAAAACCAATACGAACACAAGTAAGGGTTTCTTGCAGCTTAAAGGGAATAAGATTCCAAAAGGCTTGGTCTCCTTAGAGAAATTGTTTGATAACCATGATAGGTTTATTAAACAATAGCGAACAGATTCAAATTCTTCCTAAGATTTTGATCAAGTCAACTTGGGAACCAAGCACGATCCTAAGATGGTAAACATTGGGAAATACTGCACTCTCGAGGAAAGATTTAAGCTTGCTAGTCTACTCTGCCAGTATATGGATGTATTGGCCTATTCCTATGATGATCTGAAATCACTCAAGCCAAATGACATCCACCACGACATTCTCCTGAAAGCCAACTCCGTACCTTACAAGTAAAAATCTAGGCAATATAATCTAAAAATCTCAGGTACTATTTTAGCTAAAATACAAAAGATGCTTGATGCCCAGATAATTTTTCTGATCCATCACTCCACATGGATTGCCAACATAGTGCCCGTCAGGAAGAGGAATGGAGAAATTCAAATCTGTGTGGATTTTAGAAACTTAAACCAGTTGTCCTTAAAAGATAACTACCCCCTTCCTATCATGGATCAAGTCCTGTAGATGGTAATAGGTTCAAAAATATTATCAATGCTAGATGGTTTTTTGAAGTACAATCAGGTCAAAGTCGGGAAAGCAGATCAACACAAGACAACAGTCACCACACCTTGGGGTACGTTCACTTATCGAAGAATGCCTTTTGGTCTAATAAATGTAGGCACCACTTTTCAAAGGGTGATGGATCTTGCTTTCAAAGATGAGATGGGAAAATTCATTGTAGTATACCTGGATGATTTGACAGTGTTTTCAAAATATCATTCTGAGCATGTTCACCATTTGTAAAGGATACTGGAATGTTGTCATCAGAATGGTATCTCTTTAAACCCAAAGAAATCTATCTTTAGAGTTACTGAGGGAAAACTTTTCAGACACACTGTGTCCTGAGAAGGTATTAAAATTGATCTAGAGAGAGTCAAGTCCATTTAGGAACTTACTCTGCCTACTAACAAGACTACAGTTCACTTTTTCTTTGGAAAGGTAAATTTTCTCTAAAGGTTTATACCTGAATTTGTTGAGAAAACCCGTCACATTATCAACATGATGAAGGGCAATGCTACGTTTAGGTGGACCTCTGAGGGTAAATCAACGTTTAAGGAGATTAAGGAAGCAATCACCCATGCACCAGTATTAGTCTACCCAGATTACACTAAAAGTTTCAAGATATATAGTTATGCCTCTGAACATACACTATCGGCTATTCTAGTCTAGCAAAATCTAGAAGGTGTAGAATCTCTTATCTCATTCATGAGTTGTCCACTTAAAGATCATGAGCTAAAATATTCCCTTATGGAGAAGCATGCATACGCTGTGGTCAAAGTGGTCAAGCATTTTAGGTTTTATATCCTAAACTCTCACACTGAAGTTCTCATACCAGACACTACAGTAAAATCCATTTTGACTCAGTAGGAGTTCAGTATGAAGAGAGGTAACTAGATTGCCAAGACTCAGGAGTTTGATCTAGACATCAAACCAAACAAGCTCGTATGAGGGAAGGGTCTTTTCCAGTTGATTGCCAACAACATCCCAGATGAAGTAGAAAGTGAAGAAGTAGAGATTGAAAGCATCCCTACGGTCCTCTTTGTTGCCACTACTGATGAGTGGTATTCTGACATTGCTCATTTTTTGACATATGGTGAGTGTCCCGCTCATCTTTTTTTTAAAGAGAAATAGAATGTTAAATTGAAAGCAGTTAGTTATGTCTTGTGGGACAATAGTCTTTACAAGAGAAACCTAGACGGGGCATTTCTTCGTTGTGTTGACAAAGCTCAACAAGAAAGACTCTTAAAATCTTTTCAAAATTTAGCCTGTGGAGGACATTTGTCTATACTGGTGATGGCACACAAAATTCTACGAGCAAGGTATTATTGGCCCACACTATTCTAGGATGCCTACAAATGGGTACGTAGGTGCAAATTATGCCAACAATTCGTTGGGAAGCCTAAGATGCCTGCTTTGCCCCTCAAGCCAATTGTGATCGAGGAACTATTTCAGTAGTGGGGTATTGAATTTATTGGGGTAGTCAACCCATCTTCAAGTGCCAGACATGATTATGTCCTCACGGAAACAGATTATTTTACTAAGTGGATAGAGGCCATCCCAATCAAGCATGCTACGTCTGAAGTGGTATGCAACTTTCTCAAAGAAAATATCATCTCCAAGTTTGGGGTTCCACTAAAGATCATAATAGATAATGCGGCCTATTTTTTATCACATGAAATTACCCAAATTTGTTTTTATTAAGGGATTACCTTATCCCATACTTTAGATTATTTCCCCTAGGGAAATGGCCAAGCAAAATTGAGTAACAAGAACCTCGTCACTATTATCAGGAAGTTGGTGGATGACAATCAGAGAACATGGCATAAAGAATTATATGATGCTTTATGGGTGGATAGAATAACACCCAAAAGGGTGATAGGTATGTCCCCTTTTTAGCTTCTGTATAGATTGAATGCAAAAATTCCCATCACCCTTAAACTACCAGCGCTCAGGTTAACTAGAGCAATCAAAGACTCAACCTTCAAAAACTCAGTCGATAAAAGAACCATGTGTCTAAATGAGTTGAATGAATGTCGATCTATGGTAGTGGATCAGATTAAGAAACATCAAAACTGGGTGAAAGCTCTCTTTGATAAGAAAGCTAAAGTTCATGAATTTCAAGTCAGAGATCAAGTCTTGTTATGGGACAAGAGGCAAGAACCAAAAGGGATGCATGGAAAATTCAACTCCCTGTGGAGGGGCCCATTCACCATTTGATAGCTTTGTGGTGAGGCTAGCTTCTTATTGGAGTACCAAGATGGAACACTATTTTCATTACCTCACAATGGATAGCATCTCAAGCTGTTCAATCCTTGAGGCTTGAAAAAGTTTATTTGTATAGATGTACAGTTTTTATGTTTTGTCTATTTTTCTTTCTTTTTTCACTTGACTCCGTAGCCCAATGGCTTGGATGAAGGCACTTAGAGACTGGTTTCTACTCCCGCTAATCAAATCAATTAATGAAAGTTCCCTAACAGGAGCCAGCTATTGTTTCTAAAATTGGATTCACCTATTTTTGTAAACAACCCCCTATGAAACTTGTCCATTTCATCTTTTGTCTCTCTAAGTTTGGTCATGAGACGAGTTTTGAATTCATTCTCATCTTGGCCTCAGAACATGAAAGTGGTTACGATCTCATTACGGCCAAGGTTCCCCTCCCCCAGACTGTCTCCTTTTAGAGTTAGTCTTTTCTTCCTTTACCTGTAGGGGCGACAAATTTTGTTGCCTCTACATTTTTCTTATTTTTGTGCAAGGGCGGCAAATATTGCCGTCCTTGAACCTTTGCCTACAAGGGTGGAAAATTTTGCCGCCCCTACACCTTGACATGTAAGGGTGGCAATTTTTACTGCCCCTGCACCCGAATGAATCGAAACATGCAAGGGTGGCAAAATTTGCCGCCCAAACATGTCTCAATTTCTATGCATGGCATTTATTGCCATGCACAGTGGGTTGTTAGGGTCAATATTCACCCCTTTAAATTGATTTGAGCCTCATTTATTCTCATTGCTTTCTCTTCTCCTCCTACCTCATACCTTTGAGTGACCCAACTAATGAGTTGAAGTGCATTTTGGCAGATTTAACCTCGTAGCATGCGTAATTTCTTAGGTAGGTCTTATTTTTAGCATTTCTTTTATCTTCTTTTCTTGTTTTACTTAGTGTTTTGTTAGTTGTTTTTGTTTTTGTTTTGTTTTTCTTTTTTGTTCTCTTTTCTTTCTTCCTTTTCCCTTGCTCATGTGCTTCCTCTCCACCTTGCTACGGGCATTGTTTTCTCCCTCTCCCTTACCCACGGGTTTCTCCCAAAAGCTCATGTGGGTAGCATTTTTTGCCTCCCATGTTTTGGCCCCCAAATTCAACCTGTAGAGGCGGCAATTTTTGCCACCTATGCATTCCCAGTCTTTAGGCCATGTCAGCGGTAAATTTTGCTGCCAATGTAACTCAAAGTGTAGGAGCGGTGATTTTTGCCGCCCCTGCACATTTTTCCTACCCATAGTGCAGGAGCGACGATTTTTACTGCCCCTGTAGGTTATTTCTATAGGGGCAGTGAATTTCACCGCCCTTACCCTTTTTTTTAATTTTTTGCAAGGGTGGTAATTTTTGTCACCCATGGATTTTTTCCTTTAGATTTTTCTAACTCCAGAGGAATTTCCCACCTATCCCTTTCTTTCCCTTTCTTCCTCATTTTTCACTCCTCCTGACCCAGCCTATTTAAGTGACCTCTGTGGTCATGATCACTCAAAATGTATTTTCTCCATTCATCCTCTCTCCCTTAATTATTGTGATCATGACTGTAGTTCAATTAGTGAACTCCTGCACTTCTGCTCTCATCCAATTGAGATCATTTCCAATGACAGAAGCGTCTCCCAAGAAGGTGAAAACAATGAAATACAAGTATCAGGGTGTCTTCCCACTCACGTCGGTGTCTTCAAATGTCGATGACATCTGGGACACTGAAATCGGCCACATGGACATGGCCGAATTCCTAACCTGCACAAAGGTGATGAACCCCAGCACCAAGATGAAAAGGATTATCGATAGCAACATCCACCTGGTGGCTGCCTTTTTGGTAGCAGAGCATCATACTAAATTTGTCTTCTAATGCACTCACTTCTACAACAAAGAGACCAGGTTAGTCTCAGATGCCAGTGGTAACATGGTGATTCGGTTGGACCCCAAATTCATCGATAAAGTTTTCATGTGCCTTCTAGCCACTGAAGTAACCCAAATTGACTTTAGGGATGCTCAGAAGGAGTATGACAAATACCCTGAGAGGGAAAAGAAAGTTATGAACTATAAGTGGTTGAAGTCCCCCAGGACAAGCTTATCAAGATGGCCATGTAACTTTCTAAAGAGTGACTTCATTAAGGAAGTTGGTGACTTGATCACCCTTCTAAGCAGAGTACGGGGCCTCCCGTCTTCTTCACTATTCCATGAATGGATGTATCCATTCATTAAAATCATCCTCCAAGGCAAACAAGCCATCTTTTGGGGAGAGAAGATCAGTAATGCCCTCCATGAGTAGTTGACCAAGGTGCATACCTCTCACAAGTTCTACATGACTTCATACCTTGTGTACATAGCTACCACGATGCAGACTTTTCCTGGCTTGACCATAGAGGGGTATAGAAAGACAACCTCAGTATACTCATACTACCCTTAGATGACTCTACAAGGATCGACCCATCACTTTAAGAGGGTAAATGATGCCTTTTTTGCTACCTTTTTATGTATCTTTAACCCATAGCTTGAGCAAAAGAGAATATCAGATGAGGCCTAGATAGTGGTTAATGATTACGACTGCATGTTCCTTCAATTCCCCACCTTCTACTATCTTTGGGTTGGCTTCTACCAAGGCTACCCCTACATGCTCCCCAGGTTCCCTTCAGATAAGCTAGTGCTAATGGAACTTTGCCGACAACTGATTGTCATGCACACCAGATAGATGGAGCTGAAGAGACCAGGTTTCAAGTTTTTGATCGAGATTGGCAAGTATTCCATTACAACATCAGCCAAAGCCAAGGTCATGGAAATCAAAATGCAGATGGTTATTTCAAAACCATTCAAGAGATGGGAAAAATCTGACTATAGGGGAGTTAAGGACAAGATCAAGAGAAAAACCCAATTCTATGAATCCATGATTGAGGATGTCTGGATCGACCTCAGGACAATCGAAGAAATTAGGAAAATGGACTTTAGCAGGCTGACCCTTAAATAGATTGAATATCTAGGGCTTGTAGAGATCCCCTTCAGTCTGATTGATGATGGAAATATCATGAATAGCAAATACCTGTTAGGGAAGGTCACTGGTTCCCCTCTTCCTCCAACACAGTGGTCTCAGAAGGAGCAGACTTCTCTAAGAAAGAGACTCGCCCTAATATTGGCTAACACCAATGATTGGTTAGCAGCCAAAGGGATCATCCTAAAAGAATTTGTCATGGGATTCGAAGCTAAATACCAAGCAGAGTTGAAGAGGAAGGCTAAGAATAGAACCAAAAACAAATATGATGTACTTTCTCCTTCTCGGCCTCACAAGCCTAGAATCATCTTTGTATCCAAGAAGCCAAAGGCTACTGAACAGCGTGAAGCAATAACAAAAGGAACCAAGGAACAGAGTCCTTAGGCACAGGCAACTCAACCAATGGAGATAGATGATCAGCCATCAGGGCAACCAAGCACTGGACCTCCACTCTCACCAGAACAAGCACAACCACTCAAGAGAACCTCTCCCTCTCCTCCTCAATCTCCTATGGTTCCTTCTTCTCCTATCTCTCTGATCAGCATTCCCTATTCTAGAGCCACCTCTCCTTCCAGAGTCATATTCAGCAATCCTCAGGGTGCTTCTAGAGGTTCTCCCCACTCTTTTGGGTCCATCCCTAGTTTATCCTCTCCTTCCTTCAACTTGCCAACAAGCCCTACACCTAAGCTAGAATCAGTAGTTGGTACAGTTTCACTAGTTACTCCAACCATAACCACTGTCACTACAAGCAGTGTAGAAGCTACTGCAGTAACACTAGTAGAGGGAATCATTACCACAACAGGTACTTCTCTCCTGCCTTAGATGTATACTTTCACCCCCAAAGGAAAGAAGTCAGCCATCTCTCCAGATGACTTTGACTTTGTCAAAATAGTGCCAGTGAAAGCTAAGGCTCCTCAGAGGCCAAGGATCCTCTCAAAATTGGACGAGGAAAAAGGGCAAAAATTTTTGGAAATGGCCAAGCCTCCACAAGACGCAACCCTTGAGGGTTTTGAGATGAGTAGCTTTTCCATCTCTCATGTTGAACTTGGCAAAGTCACTCACAAAAGGTGCAAAAAGTGATCTTCAGGCTGTTATGGACATCATGGTTTAGAAATTTGATCGAGAGAAGGAGATGAAAGATTATTACAAGGCCAAAATAAAGCAGCTAATGGTAGTAATAAGAAGGTTTACTCTTCCTCCTGAAGCAGCAACTCCAGAGGCCTTCTTCATGGATGACCCAATCATTCAAAAAGCAGAAAAGACTTATTTGAAGGGAAAAGTCTTGGAGGACTATATTGAAAGGATGCATACTCAGGGAGTTTCTTTGTTGTTAGAGGTTACAAAAGGATGGGTAAGATGAAGAAAGTAAAAGTAGAGTTAGATGACTTCATCTCCCTTATCTCTCAAGAGATCAACAACTCAAAAAAGGTCCTTAGCAAATGGAAGGAGATGAAAGATCTAAAGAAAATCACCTTGATATCTATCAGTGTCATCTCTAGTAAGGACTCCTATGTTGAAATCAAGGAGTCACTAATCTTCAGGATTTGGGTACTCAAAGATCTAATTGATGATCTCAAAGCTTTCAAGGAGGCTAGTGAGAAGAGTGACCTGAGCCTGCTGAATAAAATAGAAGAGCTACCATGCAACTTGACCTCTAAGGACAATCAATTCCTTTCGACAGAAGAAATGATTCATAATTTCAAAGAGATGATTCGGAGAGATTTTGAAGAAAAATCCTTCTCAATGTTTACTATGGACAACATTCTCGATGCTCAGTTAACTTTAGAGAATCTAAAATCTAGGTTAACTGGCCACGCTAAAGCTATCACAACATTGAAGGATGCATTGATCAAAGCTAGAATCATCTCCAAGAACACAGTTGCTCCAGACAGCTTAGGAATTTAGGCATCCATCACTATGTTCGATGCACATATGAAGAAATCTGGTAGCAAGAACTGGATCTCTCTCCTTCTTTCTTCTTCTCTCCTTATGCACTTCTATTTTGTGTGAAGTGCATGTAATTTTGAAAAATGTAATTACATGTAAATATTTTGGAAAAATATCTGAAAGTCAAAGATGAGTCATCTTTGACTGAGATATTTTTATATTTTATTATTTTCTATTTTTGAGGTTTTTTCTTCCTATATATAGTGAAGACCTCATTTTGTAAATGATCTTGAAAAAATTAATAGAAAACACTGTTGAAATTGAAGCAACTTTTGAGACTTTGTGCTCAAATTTGTAAATCATATTTTGTTGAATGAATGAGAAGCAGGTTATTTTAGAGTTTGTGTTGAGATTGTCTGTGTTATTTAGAAAATAGTTCTTATGTCCTTTTTCCTAGTAATATCTTATTTATCTGATTTAATAAGCAAAGTGGGTGTGTTTATATTATCTAAGGGCACTTCTAAAGGGTAGAAGATAGACTTTGAGCTATTTTTATCTTTCAAATTCAGTATTCTTTTGTAGTTTTAGGTGGAGACTTTGTGCTTTGTTTTATTCTAGGATTACATTTGTTTCGAATCGATGGAAGAAACTACGAAAGACTTTGTGCTTACATGGGTGTTCTTGTGGGCTTTGTCACTTTAGGCGATCTCTTGCTCTTCATTTTCTACCATTCCTAAAAGAAGAGGAGTGTTGTTAGCTTAAGACCAAGATTTTCCCTCTTTTGTTCTTTATACATTAACTCTAAAAAAAAAGAGTTAGATGTTGTTGTACCACTTCCACGTGTTATTTTCTGCTTAATTATATACATATATCCAGTGCGTAAGTATTTATAGGGAACCTCCCCTTAATGAGAGGAGAGATTTACTTCGTCTAGATCTGGTAAACCCAAACTATTCATGGTGTAAATCTCCCTATGCTGTGGTTGATATACCCATTCTGTCATCAGTTAGTTGATGACAAAATATTCACCCAACACACTGCATACCTTGGGCTCATTTCATGGTTGTCACTCGGGCATTTAAAAACCAACAACCCCTTTTTACTGGCTTAAAACTGACGTTCACATACCTGTCATCCTTGGACTCTCTTTCAGCTTCCTGCTTTGCCTTTTTTGCTGAGAGCGCATCCACCCTTAACATGTGTCATAATCCACAACTTGGGCACCTAAAATACATTTCAAAATGTGGACATTGACATGTGGCAGCTCCCATCGAGCCGATAATGGGATGTGGCAGCATCCACTTACATTAGAGGGACTTTTTAGAGTCAGGTGGAAGTTGACACATGGTCACTTCTACAGAGCCTTTAGCTATCTAAGAGAAATTTTTGGGCCCTTTTTTGGTTCCTAGTAGATGCTGACACTTGGCACACTCTGCATAGCTCTTAGCAACTCATTCGGGCCCACCACAGTCTTCTTTGAAGCCAATAGGGGAAACCCACAAATGGTGCCACCTGTCAGCTTCTATAAAGCCCTATAGGGGATGTGTGGCACATTATGCTACTCCAAAAACAATAGTTGAAGTCCTCTGTGGTTGCCACTTGGTGCCTTTTGCACTCTGGCTTTCCTGGCATAAAATTTGATATTCACGGGCCCATCACCATCCTTGGCAAATTTCATTGGGTCCATTCTACTTGAATCATCCATTGAACCAAAGCCAAAGAACTTGAAGATGGTTGAACCAAGTGCTACTTGAAAGAGACTAGCATTTCAAAGCAAGGGAAGAGGTTGACCAAGATTTTTTGCCTATGGGCAAAAATTGGTCAAAAAATTAGCGACTCATAGGGGAAACATGCCTACTATGCTTAGAACTAAATTGCCTTAAAATCCATTAGGTGTGGAGTCAGATGTAGCAATGAAAGAATTAAAAATAGCCTAAAAGATTTGAGAATCAAACATGAAGCCTTTACCCGACACGCAAAGGGAAACACGCAAGGCTAAAAACACTACCTATGCAACTACACTTAGGGAAAGCAGGAAAGAAATTGAAAACAAACTATTATGTACAGCTAACTAGGAATGTTCACCTCCCTACTGGATCGAAGGGAAAGTTTCTTAAGTCCCCTTCCAAGCAAGAAGACTTATGGTGCTAGGCAAGTGGCTGAATGAAAGAGAGAGTTAGTGACCTACTCCTCCTGCCTATCACCTACATTGGCTAGAATTTGAGTGGATCAAAATCAAACATGCTTCTAACATATATGTATTTTATTTGTCTTGGGAAGCTTGTTGAATGCTGGTCCCTTATACTAGTGCTCTTCACCAAGAAATCAATGGATGTTGGCTCATCACCATAAGCCCTTTGATCTGCACATTCCTTCTGCAATGTATCATGGTCTGACTTGTTTCCTTCTAACTCATTTAAAATCCTATTAGACTCATCCTCTGCTTCCTCCTGGTCTTCTTGAAGAAGTGTGACTATGGTGATGTCTGAAATGGAATCACAAACTGATTGTTCATCCCATAGAACATTGCCTCTTTATTCAAAACTCTCTTCTTCAAGGTGTTCCCCTAGGAAGATAGACCTCTCCTTTTCCTCCAACTCAAGCTCCTCAGCATAGTCATCCTCATCATCAAAACAACAAGGAAGTTCATCAAATAGAGGGGAAGAGAGCTCACCATGCATTTGTTCCTCCTCATATTACTAGAACATCTGCATATATGTAATGCTTGCATCTTCTCCACTGCTGATAAGGTCTTCACAAGAAGCATTAATGATGATACTACCTTCTTTGTCACTCATGACAGCCTCTTGAATAACTGTAGATTGGTTTTTTTGCTCCTCACCTGTCTCTTGCAAAATAGGTTCCTCCTTAAGAAGGGGTGAAGTGGAGAAAACATGTGGAAGAGGGGGAAGCCCTTGAGCTAGAATTGAATGATTCTCCTCTTTCCACTTGGTCAGCACTTCATTTATATTAGGTGTGGCCTGATATCTCTCTTGGAGGTGTGTGGATGGGTTGGGTTCAGATAGGTCCACAACATTTTGGCTAAGGAATCTCGTTTGGGACTCCAACTCTACAATTCTCCTGGCTATATTTTCTTATAGGAGCCTTTCTTAGAGATCATTAGCATGATCCTCTTCAAAGCTTTGGGCTAGTTCTTGGCAATCCTTCCTCCAACTCAAAATCTACACATCACATTAAAAAACTTGGGGAGGCTGAGGAATGCTAGGAAGAGATTGTTGGTGCATTGGAGGAGCCTTTTAAAGAGGGATGTGCTGGCTGGCGGTACTCTTTTCCATGGAGAATTCATGATTTAAGGAGCTCAGAAGGTTCATTTCCAAGGGAGGCTATTATGATGTCATCTGGTGTTGGAAAGCTAGGTGCATGAGATTGGGAGTAGCTGTATTTAATAAGTTAGAGTGAGAAAGTGCAATCTGATAAAATGGATTTGGTGTAAAAAAGGGGGTTTTCTTCAGGATAGGAGGGGGCGCATAAGGCTGACTTCCTTGAATAGATGTATTTCTCCATTTTGTTACCTCCTCCTCCATGGACTGCAAGGCTTGTGATTGCCTAAACAAGCACTCCTCTTTATAGATCAGCTCCTGCTGATATTTGTACTGCTCTTCTAGCCTATTAATTTCCATTGTCTACCTCTCAAATTCCAATGCCACCTACCTTATAGTTGCAAGGCAACTAGGAGAGCTACTTGAGGGGATTCTCTAAATATTTTGAGTCTGATCAAAATTCTATGAAGGAAAACATAACCTATGATTTTGTGCAAAAGGATTATACATACAAGAAATGATTTATGATGGCACCAGGCTGCTTAACTAGCAGATTTAACTTAGAGTTGCCAGATGCTGAAGGTACTCGATTTGTTGTAACAAGACCAGCATCAATCTTGAAACTTTACATCATTAAAAACTTGTCTCCCACCGAGCATGCCGAAAATTGTTGACGCAAAAGATTGCACCCTGGGTAGGAGGCTAAGCTCTTGCCTTCTTCATGCAAAAATGGAAACTCCCCTCTCACCTATGGGACTAGCAAAGTTATAGGAGAGAGTCTCTAGATAAGGGCTAGCTCCCTTTGATGCATTGTGTTGTTTCCATCAAGTGCAAAACACATATATATAGATATAATAAATGGGGAGGATGAAAAGGGAGAGAGACGCAGGAAAAACAAACCTACTCTAAAAGAGGTGATGCTCCAAAATAAGTCAGCCTTCACACCTCCACTCTTAGAATCAGATAAATACGTACATACACTACACACTTGGCAAAAGGACCAGGCTACAAAAGATTGGTAGGGAGGCTTTCATGAAAACACAAGAAACAAAAAATCACTGAGGCGCTATGAAATGCACACTGTAAGTAACTCCTATTTTGGTCTTCTCAAATGCCAGCGCTTCTCCTTTCAGCTGCAAAAATAGCACCTTGTAGACAATAGGTCTGATGGCATTGAACATGTGAGAGCATCAAGAAACAATGACTGGACACAGACAAACACTCAAGACATACTCTGAAATATCTATCCAAATGGAGGTAAAAACTGCGTTTATTTGATTCAAGTGAAATTTTGCCAGGGCTATGCCTTATAAATGTGGAAGATATTTTTTTCAAATGACAAGTCCTCAATATATAAGAAAAGAAAGGAGGTATTTTGGCACCCCTCTTTACAAGTGACCCATAGTAGGCACTGTGTCAACCAATGAAATAACTTTTGAATCATTTCCTTCTTGCATCCCTTGGATGCTTCATCTGCTTCTGCGTCCTAGCCATTCTACTGTCAGGAATTTAATTTATGAGCCACACCATCCATCTGCTCTTTGTTCTCTAGGCTCTTTGTCCTTTTTTTATCCTTCAGTCCTCAGGGGCGATCTTCTGGCAAGTCACTACATACCTTGGGCTCATTCCATGGTTGGCACTCAGGCATTTAAAAACCAACATCCCCTTTTTACTGGCTTAAAATTGATGTTCGTGTACTCGTCATCCTTGGACTCTCTTTCAACTTCCTGCTTTGTCTTTTTCACTGAGAACACATCTGCCCTTGATATGTGTCATAATCCACAACTTGGGCACCTAGAAGACATTTTGAAATGTAGACGTTGACACGTGGCAGCTCCCACTGAACCGATAATGGGACGTGGTAGCATTCACTTACATTAGAGGGCCTTTTTAGAGTCAGGTGAAAGTTGACACATGGTCGCTTTTGCAGGGCCTTTAGCTATCTTAGAGAAATTTTTGGGCCCTTTTTTGGTTCCTAGTAGACACTGACACTTGGCACACTCTGCATAGCTCTTAACAACTCATTTGGGCCCACCACAGTCTTCTTTGAAGCCAACAGGGGAAACCCATGGATGTTGCCACCTATCATCTTCCACAGAGCCCTACAGGGGATACGTGGCACATTCTGCTACTCCAAAAACAATAGTTGAAGTCCTCCATGGTTGCCACTTGGTGCCTTCTGCACTCTGGCTTTCCTGGCATAAAATTTGATGTTCGTGGGCTCATCACTATCCTTGGTAAATTTCATTGGGTCTATTCTACTTGAATCATCCATTGAACCAAAAATTGAAGAACTTGAAGATAGATGAACCAAGCACTACTTGAAAGAGACCGGCATTTCAAAGTAAGGGAAAAGGTTGACCAATTTTTTCCCATAGGCAAAAAATCTTGGTCAACCTCTTCCCTTGCTTTTAAATGCCAGTCTCTTTCAAGTAGTGCTTGGTTCATCCATCTTTAAGTTCTTCAGCTTTGGTTCAATGGATGATTCAAGCAGAACGGACCCAATGAAATTTGCCAAGGACGGTGATGGGCCCACGAAAGTCAAATTTTATGCCAGGAAAGCCAGAGCATAGAAGGCACCAAGTGACAACCATGGAGGACTTCAACTATTGTTTTTGGAGTAGAAAAATGTGCCATGTATCCCCTGTAGGGCTCTGTGGAAGCTGACAGGTGGAAACATCCATGGGTTTCCCCTGTTGGCTTCAAATAAGACTGTGGTGGGCCTGAATGAGTTTTTAGGAGCTATGAAGAGTGTGCCAAGTGTTAGCATCTACTAAGAACCAAAAAAGGGCTCAAAAATTTCTCTAAGACAACTAAAGGCTATATGGAAGTGACCACATGTCAACTTCCACCTAACTCTAAAAAGGCCCTTTGATGTAAGCAGATGTTACCACATCCCATTATTAGCTCGATGGGAGCTACCACGTGTCAATGTTCATGTTTCAAAATGTCTTCTAGGTGCACAAGTTGTGGATTATGACACATGTCAAGGGCAGATGCACTCTTAGCAAAACAAGCAAAGCAGGAAGCCAAAAGAGAGTCTAAGGATGATGGGTATGCGAACATCAATTTTAAGCTAGTAAAAAGGGGTTGTTGGTTTTTAAATGCCTAAGCACCAACCTTGGAATGAGCCCAAGGTATGCAACAACCTACTAGAAGATCGCCCCTGAGGACTGAAGGATTAGAAAAGGACAAAGAGCCCAGAGAACAAAGAGCAGGAAAATGGTGTGGCTCATAAATTCAATTATTGACAGCAAAATAGCCAAGACACAGAAGCAGATGAAGCATCCAAGGGACACAAGAAGGAAATGATTCAAAAGTTATTTCGGTGGTTGACACAATGCCTACTATGGGTCACTTGTAAAAAGGGGTGCCAAAAGGCCTCCTTTCTTCTCCTATATATTAAGGACTTGTCATTTGAAAAAAAACATCTTCCACATTTGTAAGGCATAGCCCTAGCAAAATTTCACTTGAATCAAATAAATGTAGTTTTCACCTCCATTTGGATAGATATTTTAGAGTATGTCTTGAGTGTTTGTCTATGTCCAATCATTGTTTCTTGATACTCTCATAGGTTCAACACTAGGAGACCTATTGTCTATAAGGTGCCTTTTTTATAGCTAAAAGGAGAAGAGTTGGCATTTGAGAAGACTAGAATAGAAGGAGTTACTTACAGTGTGCATTTCATAGTGCCTCAGTGATATTTTGTTTCCTGTGTTTTCATGAAAGCCTACCTATTAGTCTTTTTCAACTTGGTCCTTCTGCTAAGTGTGTAGTGTATGTATTTGTCTGATTCTGAGAGTGGAGGTGTGAAGGTTGACTTATTTTGGTGCATCACCTCTTTTAGAGTAGGTTTGTTTTTCCTGCATCTCTCTCCCTTTTCATCCCCCCTTTATTATATATGTGTGTGTGTGTGTGTGTGTGTGTGTGTTTTGCACTTGCTGGAAACAACATGATGCATCAAAGGGAGCTAGCCCTTATATAGATATTCTCCCCTCCAACTTCGTCGGTCCCATAGGTGAGAGGGGAGTTTCCATTATTGCGTGAATAAGGTAGGAGCTCAGACTCTTGCCAAGGGTGCAATCTTCTATGTCAATAGTTTTTGGCACGCCCAGGGGGACACAAGTTTTCAATGAAGTAAAGTTTCAGGATTGATGCTAGTCTTGTTACAGCAAATCAAGTACCTTCAGCATCTGGTAACTCTAAGTTAAATTTGATGGTTAAGCAGCCTAGTGCCATTAAAAATCATTTCTTGTATGTATAATCCTTTTACACAAAATCATGGGTTGTGTTTTCCTTCATATAATTTTGATCAGACTCAAAATATTCAGATAATACCCTCAAATAGCTCTCCTAGTTTCCCTGCAACTATAAGGGAGGTGGCATTAGAATTTGAGAGGTAGATAATGGAAATTAATAGGTTGGAAGAGCAGTACAAATATTAGTAGGAGCTGATGTATAAAGAGGAGTGCTTGTTTAGGCAAGCACATGCCTTAAAGTCCATGGAGGAGGAGGTAACAAAATAGAGAAATCCATCTATTCAAGGCAGCCAGCCTTATGCACCCCCTCCTATCTTGAAGAAAACCCCCTCTTTTGCACCAAATCCATTTTATCAGATTGCACTTGCTCACTCCAGCTTATTAAATATAGTTGCTCCCAATCCCGTGCGCTTGGCTGTCCAACACCAGATGACATCAAAATAGCCTCCCTTAGAAATGAACCTTCTGAGCTCCTTAAATCATGTAATCTCCATGGAAAATAGTACTATTAGCCAACACATCCCTCTTCAAAAGGCTTGTCCAATGCACCAATAGTCTCTTCCTAGTATTCCTTAGCCTCCCCAAGTTTTTCAACGTGATGTGTAGATTCTGAGTTGGAGGAAGGATTGCTAGGAGCTAGCCTAGAGCTTTGAAGAGGATCATGCTGATGATCTCCAAGAAAGGCTTCTTCAAGAAAATATAGCTAGGAGAATTACAGAGTTGGAGTCCCAAACAAGATTCCTCAGCCAACGTGTTGTGGACCTATCTGAACCCAGCCCATCCACACACCTCCAAGAGACATATCAGGCTGCACCTGATATAAATGAAGTACTGACCAAGTGGAAAGAGGAGAATCATTCAATTTTAGCTCAAGGGTTGACCCCTCTTCCACATGTTTTCTCCACTTCACCCCTTCTCAAGGAGGAACCTATTTTGTAAGAGATAGGTGAGGAGCAAAACAAGCAATCTACAATTCTTCAAGAGGCTGTCATGAGTGACAATGAAGGTGGAATCATCATTAACGCTTCTTGTGAAGACCTTATCAATAGTAGAGAAGATGCAGGTGTTGCATATATGCAAATTTTCCAGTAATATGAGGAGGAACAAATGCATGGTGAGCTCTCTTCTCCTCTGTTTGATGAACTTCCTTGCTATTTTGATGATGAGGATGACTACGCTGAGGATCTTGAGTTGGATGAAAATGAGAGGTCTATCTTCCTGTGGGAACGCCTTGAAGAAGAGAGTTTTGAAGAAAGAGGTGATGTTTTGTGGGATGAACAATCATTTTTTGATTCCATTTTAGACATCACCACAGTCACACTTCTTCAAGAATACCAAGAGGAAGTAGAGGATGAGTCTGATAGGATTTTCAATGAGGCAGAAGGAAATAAGTCAGACCATGATACATTGTAGAAGGAATGTATAGATCAAAGGGATTATGGTGATGAGCCAACAGCCATTGATTTCTTGGTGAAGAGCACCAATATGAGGGACCAACATTCAACAGGCTTCCCAAGACAAATAAAGTACATATATGTCAGAAGCATGTTTGATTCTGATCCACTCAAATTCCAGCCAATGCAGGTGATAGGCAGGAGGAGCAGGTCAACTCTCTCTTTCATTCAGCCACTTGCCTAGCACCATAAGTCTTCTTGCCTGGAAGGGGACTTAAGAAATTTTCCCTTTGATCCAGGAGGGGGGCGAGCATTCATGGTTAGTTGTACATAATAGTTTGTTTTCAGTTTCTTTCCTACTTTCCCTAAGTATAGTTGCATAGGTAGTCTTTTTAGCCTTGTGTGTTTCCCTTTGCATGTGGGGTAAAGGCTTCGTGTTTGATTCTCAAATATTTCAGGCGATTTTTAATTCTTTCATCACTACATCTAACTCCATGCCTAATGTATTTTAAGGCAACTGAGTTCTAAGCATAGCAGGCATGCTTCCCCTGCGAGTCACCAATCTATTGACCAATTTTTTCCCATAGGCAAAAAAACTTGGTCAACCTCTTCCCTTGCTTTGAAATTCTAGTCTCTTTCAATTAGCACTTGGTTCATCCATCTTGAAGTTCTTCGGCTTTTGTTGAATGGATGATTCAAGCAGAACGGACCTGATGAAATTTGCCAAGGATGGTGATGGGCCCATGAACATTAAATTTTATACCAAGAAAGCTAGAGTGTGGAAGGCACCAAGTGGCAACTGCGGAGGACTTTAACTATTGTTTTTGGAGCAGCAGAATGTGCCATGCATCCCTTGCAGGGCTCTACAGAAGCTGATAGGTGGCAACATCTGTGGGTTTCCCCTATTGGCTTCAAAGAAGATTGTGGTGGGCCCAAATGAGTTGCTAATAGCTATGCAGAGTGTACCAAGTGTCAGCATCTACTAGGAACCAGAAAAGGGCCCATAAATTTCTCTAAGATAGCTAAAGGCTCTATAGAAGTGACCATGTGTCAACTTTTGCCTGACTCTAAAAAGGCCCTCTAATGTAAGCAGATACTGCCACATCCCATTATCGACTTGGCGAGAGCTACCATGTGTCAACATCCACATTTTGAAATGTCTTCTAAATGCCCAAGTTGTGGATTATGATACATGTCAAGGGTAGATGCACTCCCAGTGAAAAAGGCAAAGTAGGAAGCTGAAAGAGAGTCCAAAGATGATGGGTACATGAACGTCAATTTTAAGCCAATAAAAAGGGGCTGTTGGTTTTTAAATGCCCGAGTGCCAACCATGGAATGAGCCCAAGGTATGGAGCGACTTACCAGAAGATTGCCCCTGAGGACTGAAGGATCAAAAAAGGACAAAGAGCCCAGAGAACAAAGAGCAGGTAGATGGTGTGGCTCATAAATTCAATTCTTGACAGTAGAATGGCTAGGATGCAGAAGCAGATGAAGTGTCCAAGGGACATAAGAAGGAAATGATTTAAAAGTTATTTCAGTGGTTGACACAGTGCCTACTATGGGTCACTTGTAAAAAGGGGCACCAAAAGGCCTCCTTTCTTCTCCTATATATTGATAACTTGTCATTTGAAAAAAACATCTTCCACATTTGTAAGGCATAGCCCTGGCAAAATTTCACTTGAATCAAATAAACGTAGTTTTTTCCTCCATTTGGATAGATATTTTAGAGTATGTCTTGAGTGTTTGTCTATGTCTAGTCATTGTTTCTTGATGCTCTCACAAGTTCAACACTAGCAGACCTGTTGTCTACAAGGCACCATTTCTATAGCTAAAAGGAGAAGAGCTAGCATTTGAGAAGACCAAAATGGGAATTACTTATAGTGTGCATTTCACAGTGCCTCAGTGTTTTTTTGTTACCTATGTTTTCATGAAAGCCTCCCTGTCAGTCTTTTGTAGCCTGGTCCTTCTGCCAAGTGTGTAGTGTATGTATTTATTTGTTTGATTCTGAGAGTGGAGTTGTGTAGGTCAACTTATTTTGGTGCATCACCTCTTTTAGAGTAGGTTTGTTTTTCCTGCATCTCTCTCCCTTTTCATCCCCCCTTTATTATATCTATATATATGTGTGTGTTTTACATTTGCTAGAAATAACATGATGCATCAAAGGGAGCTAGCCCTTATCTAGAGAATCTCCCCTCTAGCTTCACCAGTCCCACAAGTGAGAGGGGAGTTTCCATTATTACATGAAGAAGGTAGGAGTTAGACCTCCTACCAAGGGTGCAATCTTCTACGTCAACAATTTCTGGCACACCTAGTGGGACACAAGTTTTCAACAAAGTAAAGTTTTAGTATTGATGTTGGTCCTATTATAGCAAATCGAGTACCTTCAGCATCTAGTGACTCTAAGTTAAATTTGCTGGTTAAGTATCCTAGTGCCATTAAAAATCATTTCTTGTATGTATAATCCTTTTGCACAAAATCATGGGTTGTGTTTTCCTTCATATAATTTTGATCAGACTCAAAATATTTAGAGAATCCCCTCAAGTAGCTCTCCTAGTTTCCCTACAACTATAAGGGAGGTGGCATTGGAATTTGAGAGGTAGACAATGGAAATTAATAGGCTGGAAGAGCAGTACAAATATTAGCACAAGCTGATGTATAAAGAGGAGTGTTTGTTTAGGCAAGCACATGCCTTGCAATCCATAGAGAAGGAGGTAACAAAATGGAGAAATCCATCTATTCAAGGCAGTCAACCTTATGTGCCCCCTCCTATCTTGAAGGAAACCCCCTCTTTTACACAAAATCCATTTTATTAGATTGCACTTCCTCACTCTAACTTATCAAATACAGCTACTCCTAATCCCATGCACCTGGCTTTCCAACACCAGATGACATCAGAACAACCTCCCTTGGAAATGAACCTTCTAAGCTCCTTAAATCATGAATTCTCCATGGAAAAGAGTATCGCTAGCCAACATGTCCCTCTTCAAAAGGATCCTCTAATGCACCAATAGTCTCTTCCTAGCATTCCTCAGCCTCCCCAAGTTTTTCAATGTGATGTGTAGATTCTGAGTTGGAGGAAGGATTGCCAAGAACCAACCCAGAGCTTTGAAGAGGATCATGTTGATGATCTCCAAGACAAGCTCCTTTAAGAAAATATAGCTAGGAGAATTGCAAAGTTGGATTCCCAAATGAGATTCCTCAGCTAATGTGTTGTGGACCTGTCTAAACCCAGCCCATCCACACACCTCTAAGAGAGATATTAGGCTACACTTGATATAAATGAAGTGCTGACCAAGTGGAAAGAGGAGAATCATTCGATTCTAGCTCAAGGGCTGCCCCCTCTTCCACATGTTTTCTCCACTTCACCCCTTCTCAAGGAGGAACTTGTTTTGCAAGAGATAGGTGAGGAGCAAAAAAACCAATATGCAGTTCTTTAGGAGGCTGTCATGAGTGACAACGAAGGTGGAATCATCATTGATGCTTCTTGTGAAGACCTTATCAGCAGTGGAGAAGATGCAAGTGTTGCATATATGCAAATGTTCTAGAAATATGAGGAGGAACAAATGAATGGTGAGCTCTCTTCCCCTCTGTTTGATGAACTTGCTTGCTATTTTGATGATGAGGATGACCACATTGAGGAGATTGAGTTGGAGGAAAAGGAGAGGTCTATCTTCCTCGGGGAACACCTTGAAGAAGAGAGTTTTAAAGAAAGAGGTGATGTTCTATGGGATGAACAATCAATTTGTGATTCCATTTCAGACATCACCATAGTCACACTTCTTTAACAAGACCAAGAGGAAGCAGAGGATGAGTCTGACAAGATTTTCAATGAGGCAAAAGGAAACAAGTCAGACCATGATACATTGTAGAAGGAATGTGCAGATCAAAGGGCTTATGGTGATGAACCAGTAGCCATTGATTTCTTGGTGAAGAGCACCAGTATGAGGGACCAGCATTCAATAGGCTTCTCAGGACAAACAAAGTACATATATGTTAGAAGCATGTTTGGTTCTTATCCACTCAAATTTTAGCCTGTAGGTGACAGGCAGGAGGAACATGTCACCAACTCTTTCTTTCATTTAGCCTCTTGCCTGGCACCATAAGTCTTCTTGCCAGGAAGGAGACTTAATAAATTTTCCCTTCAATCTAGGAGGGAGGTGAGCATTCTTGGTTAGCTGTACATAATAGTTTTTTTCAATTTCTTTCCCGCTTTCCCTAAGTGTAGTTGCATAGGTAGTGTTTTTAGCCTTGTGTGTTTCCCTTTGCATGTGGGGTAAAGGCTTCATGTTTGATTCTTGAATATTTCAAGCTATTTTTAATTCTTTCATCACTACATCTGACTCTATGTCCAATGGATTTTAAGGCAACTGAGTTTGAAGCATAGTAGGCATGCTTCCCCTGTGAGTCACCAATCTGTTGACCAATTTTTGCCCACAAGAAAAAAATCTTGGTCAACCTCTTCCCTTGCTTTGAAATGCCAGTCTCTTCCAAGTAGCACTTGGTTCATCCATCTTCAAGTTCTTCAACTTTGGTTCAATGGATGATTCAAGCAGGATGGACCTGATGAAATTTGCCAAGGACGGTGGCAGGCCTACAAATGTCAAATTTTATGCCAAGAAAGCCAGAGCATGGAAGGCACCAAGTGGCAACTGCGGATGACTTCAACTATTGTTTTTGGAGTAGAAAAATGTGCCATGTCCCTTATAGGGCTCTACAAAAGTTGACAGGTGGCAACATCCATGGGTTTCCCTTGTTGGCTTCAAATAAGACTATGGTGGGCCTGAATGTGTTGCTAGGAGCTATGCAAAGTGTGCCAAGTGTCAGCATCTGCTAGGAACTAGAAAAGGGCCCAAAAATTTCTCTAAGATAGCTAAAGGCTCTATGTAAGTGACCACGTGTCAACTTCCACCTGACTCTAAAAAGGCCCTCTAATGTAAATGGATGCTGCCATGTCCCATTATCAGCTCAGTAGGAGCCACCACGTGTCAATGTCCATGTTTTGAAATGTCTTCTAGGTGCCTAAGTTGTGGATTAAGACACATGTCAAGGGCAGATGCACTCTCAGTGAAAAAGTCAAAGCAAGAAGCCAAAAGAGAGTCCAAGGATGACAGGCACATGAACATCAATTTTAAGCCAGTAAAAAGGGGCTATTGATTTTTAAATGCCTGAGTGCCAACCATGAAATGAGCCCAAGGTATGCAGTGACCTGCCAGAAAATTGCCCCTGAGGACTGAAGGATCAGAAAAGGACAAAGAGCCTAGAGAATAAAGAGTAGGCAGGCAGTGTGGCTCATAAATTCAATTCCTGACAGCAGAATGGCCAAGACATAGAAGCAGGAAGCATCTAAGGGACGTAAGAAGGAAATGATTGAAAGTTATTTTAGTGGTTGACACAGTGCCTACTATAGGTCACTTGTAAAAAGGGGTGCCAAAAGGCCTCCTTTCTTCTCCTATATATTGATTACTTCTCATTTGAAAAAAAACATCTTCCATATTTGTAAGGCATAGCCTTGGCAAAATTTCACATGAATCAAATAAACACAGTTTTTACCTCCATTTGGATAGATATTTAAGAGTATGTCTTGAGTGTTTATCTATGTCCAGTCAATGTTTCTTGATGCTCTCATAGGTTCAACACTATCAAACCTATTGTCTACAAGATGCCATTTCTGTAACTGAAAGGAGAAGAGCTGGCATTTGAGAAGACCAGAATAGAAGGAGTTACTTATAGTGTGCATTTCACATCACCTCAGTGATTTTCTATTTCCTGTGTTTTCATGAAATCCTCCCTACCAATCTTTTGTAGCCTAGTCCTTCTACCAAGTGTGTATTGTATGTATGTATTTGTTTGATTCTAAGAGTGGAGGTGTGAAGGTCAACTTATTTTGGTGCATCACCTCTTTTAGAGTAGGTTTGTTTTTCCTACATCTCTCTCCCTTTTCATCCCCCCTCTTTTATTATATCTATATATATATGTGTTTTGCACTTGCTAGAAACAACACGATGCATCAAAGGGAGCTAGCCCTTATCTAGAGACTCTCCCCTCTAGCTTCACCGGTCCCACAGGTGAGATGGGAGTTTTCATTGTTGCGTGAAGAAGGCAGGAGCTTGGCTTCTTGTCAAGGGTGCAATATTCTGCGTCAATAGTTACTTTAGCATATCCAAACTTGATGGGTGGCCTATTCATACCATATTTAACCTAAAAAAAACCATTTTGAGGCCTAAAACTATCCCCAACAAGTTGTCTACCAAAATCCCCAATTAGGCCTCATTCCTTATAGCCCTAAAATAGTATAAACCTCCTTATGTAGAGAAAATTATAAAATATACTAATAATATAAGGGAATAATCTAGTATCCTCTATGGATTTATATCTCTATGTTCAATTTCATGTTTTGAAAGTGAGTGGAGATGTCCTCTTTCGCCCTTTATCTCTCATAACTAGGCCTCCTTATCAAGAGAGTGAAAAATGCATCTATAGTATCCCCACATGTTTAAAACCCCAAATAATTGTGTGATTCACATATATAACATCCTACCCCTCCTCCATGCCAAATTTTAAGATCTAGATCATTGTATGGACCTAAAAAATATAAAAAATAATCTTTTATCCCTAATCCATAAAGTAATATAGCATCTAATGGCATGGGATGATGCTAAGGGAAGTTTTGAAGATTTTATATGTCATTTGGAATTCCATCTAATACATATGGAGGCATGAAATATTATTTCCTACTCACCTAGTCTTTATAGCCCTTTTAGGCAACCTAAAAGTTCTTTAGATTATTAAGGATTGTTCATAAAGCTCAGGGCATGAAACCTCTTACCAATTTCACAAAATTAAATTAAAATAGGGTAGTTAACTTCCCCTATAATATCAAATTCTCATTCATCTTCTCTAATCTACACCAAGAAAAGCAAACTAGCCTCTTGGGTAGAAACAAGCATTCTATGAGGTCTAGGTAAGATTATAGTCTGTAGGATCTTCTTATAAGTTTGGTTTGAGATAAAATGACATTAATGGTGTCTAAAATGTTTTTCTTGACCTGTTATAACCATTCTCCAACCACCTTCTTCCTCAAGTCTCTTTTCACCCTCATTGATTTAAGTTTATGGTTCTTATGCCAAATTGTCTAAGATACCCTAATGGACCATGTTTCTCTATTTTCTTCAATGTCACGTGATTTTGACTCCATGAATTTTATCTATAGGTTATTCACCATTCTCTTAGGTATTAAATGGTCTCATATACTCACCTCCAACTAGCTTCATCTCTCCAACTGACTGTCCAAGTAGGTATATCAACACAAATAAGTTTGTGCATGGTTTGAATAGGGTTGTCAGCTATGTTTCCATTCTTTTTGGGTATAAGTCTCATGAAAAAAAATTCACACATTATACCATACCCTTTAACTCAATTAATATCCCTAAGACCTTCTCATATAACTACTTAACCCTTTCAAAAAATTAAAACCTCTCATGTTCTAATAGGTATGTGTCCTACCTTGAATAAATATGAAGAGTTTGCAACATTATCCCATTCTCAGGTGCATTTTAAAACTCTATTATGATCTGATATCACTATGAGGCTTCTCTCCATAGGTCTTCCTTTCTCTTTGACATCAATACTTTCCAAACAAGCCATTTCCCCTTCATGAGAAAACAAACCTATTTCATATATTTAGGACTACACCTGATTGTGTTTACTTTTTTTTGCTTATGTATGAGGGTTTTATGAGAAAATGTTCATTATTATACAATCACACTCTAATATTTACCTTTCTATCCTCAAATATTTCTATAGTTTCCATTCAAGTAAACTCAGACCTCTCAAGAGCAAGTAGGTTTTGCATATCAGGACTGAGTGGGTAGAGTATCATGTGTTTGTCATATGCTCATTTGAGTCAAAGAGATATTTTATGATTTTTTGTGTCCATGATATTCTCCTTAAATATACACATAATTATCAAATAATCAACTCTTTTCTTGGCTAGGTAGGTAGGATTGTTGAGGACTGTGTGTAGGTGCATTAGGCCTATGATCCATGTTATCATTTCCTCCTCAAGAAATATAGTTAGAACTTCCATTGAACTCAATTAATTTAGGAATTAAATATATTTATTAACCTTAAAATCTTCAAACACCACTATATTGGGTTTTGAGAGACCTTGATCACCTAAAAGGGCCTATAGGTGACTATGTGTATGCTTGTCTTATGACCCCTGCTTAAAACCTTTTACTCTTAGTAATCTAATAAATATTTTTGTATTGATGAGATGATAACTTAAAACTCATTTATAACCTTAAAATCATACACAAAACACAATATCTTTTTTTAAGATCCTTGGTCATCTAAAAGGACCTACAAGGGACTATTTGCCTATAAGTATTCATTTAGAAGATGATTGCAACTTTGGTATTCTTAGAGACTTTAATGAAATAATTGAAACTTTTATAAAAATATTAAATGAAATTTAATATATGAGTAACTCATATAAAAACTTTAAAAACTTTGATCTCTCATCTATCATTTGCTATTTCAAAGCACATTCTCAACTAGGCTAGTTGTAGGTGTTAGTTTGAATAAACTTGGTTATGCATGGTATTTCACGGAATTATCCTACTCTACCTGACATAAAATACCTATATTTATTAACACTTAATAAATATATATCTATACTCATTATGAATACACATCCATTATCCATTTTAAGGCATATCCAAAATCAGTATCCAATATCTACACAATTAGGGTCCTATAGGTACACATTTTAGACCTGCTAGCCTGTCATCAAATCTTTGAATTTAAGACACTTGGATACATTAAAATTTCCATGAAATATTCAAATTTATTCCAATATCAATTATATCATGAATTTTGAACCTTATTGACACCATGAACCTCCATTGATGGTGACATACCTATAGGTCTATAGAAGATATTGTAGAAACATGTGTGTTTGGAGTCTTGAGAAGTGCAACATGGATATTAGGCTCAAATTCCATTGTTTCCCTTGCATAAAAACATAAAAAATAAATAAATAAATTTAAAAATCCTTGGATATCATACTCAAACACTCAAATCACCCTGAACTTCTATTTAGGTAGAACACAATATACCATGTGGATAGAGGTATGTGACTAGTTTGAACTTGTATGGAATATACGACTGATTATAAGGTCCCTAATAGATTTATAAGAGATTAAAATACAATTAATAATCATTAAAATTCATTTTACCACCTTAATAAATTTTGGAACATAAAAAACTAATAATCACTTGTAGATAATGTACAAGAGAGACTTTTCATGCCAAAAGGACATCCACACATGCCAAGAAGATGAGTGAATGTGTGTAACAAATATATATACATATAAGAATATACTAAAACTATTTTCATGTGTAAAATAATTCATAATTTGATCTAGAGTTTCTCTAAACTTATCTTCTGGGGTTTTGATCTCTCAAAAAGCAACTTGGGCTCTTAGTGATTGTCTATAAAGTTAATATCACCAATCCAACTACCAATGAAATAAATTGGAATTTCATAGGGGTCCCAAAAATTTTCCAAAATATAATCCCCAAAATATACCTATACGACCTATACCATCTAATTAAAATTTGGCTTCACTAGCTTGTGAATGGAGTGATGCTAGAGAGACAATATTCTAAAACTATGGAATTGAAACTTCTTCCAATGATTTTTCCTAACATATGGAAGTATAAAAGATGTTTTGAATATGTTTTCACTTGAAAGTGACTTCAATAGTCTATACAACTTCCTCTAGCTCCTTAAACTAGCATTGAAATCCAAGAATATGACTTTGGACTGATTCCTATTATAGGTGTGATATTTAATAAACTGATCCAATCTCCATTTAATTTTCATGTTATTTGTTTTCTCTTTAGGTACTTTTACATATATCAATGTTAGCCAAAAATCACATTTATATGCATTTTTAACACCTCCAAGACTATAAGTGAGCCTTAAACACTTCAAAAGTTCATGAAACATTGTGAGAATATGTTTAAGACATAAAATTACATTAATGAACCCATAATCGCCTATGAAAAAACTTGAACATGACTTATTTCCTCATGACATGCTTAGAACACAATATGATTTTATCTTAACTTCTCCAAACTAACCTTAAACCATACTAAAAAGGTTAAATGAATATTCTAAGGACCATATAGGGTATGACATGACCAAATAACAAGACCATGATAAGTTTTAATTTATATGGGGGTGACCAATTTAACTTAGGGTCAAATTTGGTCAATAACAGTTTTGAAACTCCTTTGCTTCAAGGGTGCAATCTAGACTAATAACAATAACTTGGTTGGGAAACTAAGTAATGATGACCTAGTAGAGTATTATATCAATATGTATGGTATATTTGATCTATTTGACACATTGTAAATTAAAAAAACAAGATTGTAAATATAAAGAGTAGTGAATAGACTAGTAGCCATGGCCAAGGAGCCATTCTTGAGGACTAACATGCCAGATGGTTAGCCTATGAAACAAACTTTCACTCACCCCTATCAATCACATGAGGACATAATTACATGGGGTAAAATATATTTTATAGGGTTTTAATTTTACCCAAGTTGAGTGATTTACTTTCAAAAAATTTATACATTAGTAGGTAGTTTTTACTTTCTCCAAGTGTTATCAACACATTGTTTTAGTAGCCTAGTTATGTCTTCTTTTACATCTAAGTGTTTATGCACATTTTATTTAAGGATGGTTTGGTTTTTTCTATTTCCATAGTTATTTTTCATAATTTTTAGTTGTATTTTTTTTGTTTTTATGTATGTTGAATGTAATTATTAGTCTTTTCAAAGCTAGAGGGTACATTGTAGTCTTAATAGTGCTTCCAAGTTAGTTTATTATTGCTTAAAAGACTCCTACACCCAATGGATTCATCAAGGTAGTTGGTATCAATGTTTGGATAGACCAACATCCCTAAGAGGTCACTAAATTGTTGGATATTCTAGACACCTAGGTACTTATAACATATGCTTGATTTGGGAGAGTATTTTTTTTTATAAAAACTAGTCTAGTGTCCTTGCTTGCACTCATATCATGAAGGTCAATTGGTGTTCTAAACTAGGTATGCTTGAGTCCTTTAATTCTAGATACATTTAATGAGTATTTTAGCCCTTATCATGAATCATGTTTGATTTCAAGTCTCTAGGTGGTTTTTTGATGCATAGTTTGTGTTTTAAGCCCTTGTTCAAGTCTTGTGTCACCTGATTAGATCCCTTTGCATACTTAGATGCATTCAAATTAAAGTAATGCAATGATTTAATAGAAACACAACTGTGACATCATATGAACAAAACAAAGGCATTTTAAAGGTGGTTTTTTATATAAAATGAGGTAAAAAGGATATTTATAAGACATAATCAAGCCATGAACTCATTAAAAAGAACTTCCAAAGTGCATATGAGGGTGTGAAAAGTCTTTATGCCATATTATTTGAGTCACTCAAGTCACTTTTAGAAATAATACCACTTTATAATATATTATAAGGGAACATAACACCAAAAACACCCTATCACCCCCATTAATCCATACAAAAGGAGTAAAATTTCATTAAATGACTTATTTTCCATCTCTTTTGACTTGTTGTGACTTTTATTTCCTCTTTAAATGTTTAAAAGTGCCTTTAGCAGTCAAAAATTTCCAATTTCAATATTAATCATATAGGTTTCATGGATTATAAAGAATTTTACAAGGTTTTTAGTGTCAAATAGGTCCATTCATGGAAAAAATTATAAAGAGTAGCTTCAAAGTAGAAAAGGCCTTAAAAATGAAGATTTTGATTTAAAAAATAGAGTTTTATGAGGTTTTATAGGACTATACAAAAACTTTCAGGTCAGGTCAAACCCATGAGAGATCAATAAAATCATGTCTTATCCATTACATACCTTCATGAATAATATCCATGCTTGAGAAGTCAAGGAAAGGAAAAAATTGACCAAATAACTCATTCGAAGGCATACAGAGGCTATTTTATAGGACATGGAAGAAGAGTTGAGTAGATGAATGGTAGAGTATGAACATTTTATAAGGATAAGTATTTACTAAATAACATTTCTTATGTGATAACAGAGATAAATATCTACTTAATTTTATGAACAATTGTTAAGAAGACCACATAGCCTTGTGAGGAACTCATTTGAAGCATGGTTTATGGATTAATCTCCCTCTTGTCATTGAATTACAAATAGAGGCTCATGGGGGATGTGAATATGTATATTAATCATTATTTGGATACATTAATTTCAACTTATAGGCCTCAAAACATGTGTGTCCAAATAAAACTCCATCAATGGCTCTAAAAGCCTCATAAACTTTAATACCATGAACTTGCTCTATGATGTTTTTATGTCTATTATAATGTAATTAATGAAGGTACAAGGTTGTTAATATGTTTTAAATTTCTTTGAGATACCTATATTATATTTTAATCCATGAGATTCAACCAAGGGTTTTGAGGGTTATATGAGCTTGGAAGAAAGATACAAGTTTACAAGGCTAGGATGGAAGTTTGTAGTGAATGTCTAGCATATCCTTCTAGTTAAAGACTTTAAGGAAGTCAAATTATCTATCTCACCTTCCAATACCATTATAAACATTCTTATAGGTTCATTAAGCATCATATTATAGGTTTTGATAAGATTCTAGCCTCGAAATCAACACATAGGCCTGCATATCTAGGAACAAGGGTTTCAAAACATTTTGTGGTGTTATTAACTCAATAAAGGGCCTTTATTAATCCCAATTTTTATTATATAACCAATAATTTCTTTAAATAAAATTATAAATGCATAGTTGATGAGAAAATCAATTACAGGGTTTTAGAAAGGTTGGAATCTTGAATACCCTTAAACAAGGCTATAAGGTAATGATGATCATTTATAATATTATAAAAGTGTTTATTTGAGGGAACAGCCTCAAAATAATCCTAACCCCTCCTTTCATTCTCTCCTTTCCAATTGAACAATAAAAACAAACTCATGAAGGTGATTTCAAACATAGAATGGTGGTACTTCAATCAACATGAGGACCTACATGCCTACAGGACAACAATGAATATTTATAGAGATATCAAGGTAATTCCTTAATTATGATATATAAAAACAAGTCCAAACACATTTTTTATTACTTTTAATATTATTTAGAATGGGATTTCCCTCATAAAAAGTCTTTTTAGTGAAAAAACAAGCTATTTCAAGCTTTAAATCCCTAGGTTATAGGCTATAACCAATCCTTGAAAGCGTCTCCAAGTGATCATTACTCTCCCAAAGTAGGATCAAACATTACATGACCCTTATTTAATCCTTATATCATGTTACAAGATTAAGATACCAAATTTCCATCATTCTGAAGAAGAAATTGAGTCCAATAGAGTCATAGGCCTATACATTCAAATAATGAGATTCAGGCATGTTGAAGTTGACCTACCAAGTCAAGGTGAATGTCTCCATGAAATTAAATGGCTCTCCCTTCATCCAATATCACCAAATCATAGGTGTAAGTTCATAAAATCATAATTTAATACATCTTGAGAAGGGTCATTGAATGTCAAGCTGAGTAGGAAATGTACAGGTATGTAGACATCAAAATGAAATTTCAAGGAACCTTAGGCATCCTTTTTCTCAAGGAAGAGTACCCATGAAAAAATATAGGATTACATAAAGAGTCTAAAATTAATTTACTTAAAAACACATGTTTTTAATGTATTATAATATTCTCATGTACAATTAACATGTAACTTATTAAAACTAATGAACAAGGAAGGTTTCCTTGTGAGTATATGAGCTAAATAAATGGTCAGGCAATGAACAAACTCAACCAAGACTAGGGTGACTTTTACCAATGTTTTAATGGTATAATATATAAAACTTAAGCCTCTTCAACAAGAGCTCTAAAAATAATATTGCTAATAATAGAGACGTGAGCTTGAGACTACAACTCAAACTCATCATGCAAACACTCGCTTCTATCCTCAGAAATTGCTTTTTGGACACACAGGTAACCGACGTCAGTTCCTGCCTGTTCGCCTGTGACCGTCGTCGACCGACCATAATGCCGACGTCGGTGCCTCTGTAACTGCTACTAACCGACGTCGGTCACTCCTGACCGACGCCAGCGTCTGTGTAGACCCGAACCTGTTTTAGTATGCTCCTTGGTGAAGCTTTTAGCTCCACACCCTAACAATCTCCCACTTGGAGATAAACCAGCTGCACCAACTTGTACAGCAACATCTTCTAGCTCCTCCATCTTCAACTCAATCATGAAGACCAATAGAAGTTGAATGAAGATTCAACTTCTCCTTCATAACTGGCTTTGTTAGCATATCAACAAGATTCTTGTTTGTATGGATTTTCTCCAGCTTCAACTCACCATCTTCCAATACCTACCGTATGAAGTGGTACCTTAGCTGTATGTGCTTGGTTCTTGAGTGAAAGGCCGAGTTCTTAGCTAAATGGATTACACTCTGACTGTCACTATGCAATCTGCAACTCCCATGCTCCCTTCCAAGCTCTTCCATGAACTGTGTCATCCATATCATCTCCTTGCTAGCTTCTGTAGCTGCAATATACTCTGCTTCTGTAGTTGACAAGGCAACAACCTTCTGCAACTTAGATATCCAGCTAACCGCCGTTCCACCTACAGTAAAAACATAACCTGTGGTGCTCCTCCTGCCATCCAAATCCCCTACCATATCTGAATCTACATAACCATGTAGAGAAGTATCTGAACCTCCATAGCACAAATGCTTGCTACTGGTTCCTCTCAGATATCTAAGGATCCATTGAACTGCCTTCCAATGTTCCTTACCTAGATTGGCCATGTACTTACTTACTACTCCCACTGCTTAGGCAATATCTAGTCTAGTACACACCATTGCATACATCAAACTCCCTACTGCGGAAGAATATGGAACCTTACTCATGTACTCTACCTCATCATGTGAGTTGGGACATTGTTCTTTGCTTAACTTAAAATGTCTAACCATAGGTGTACTTACTGGTTTTGCATCCTACATATTAAACCTCTCCAACACCTTATTCACATAATCTTCTTGAGACAATATCAACCTGTGATTTTTCCTGTCTCTCCTAATGCTCATGCCAAGGATCTTCTTCGCTGCTCCCAAATCCTTCATAGCAAACGTTTGAGCTAACTACACCTTAAGCTCAGAGATATCCTGCATGTGAGACCCTGCAACCAGCATGTCATCTACATACAACAATAGAATAATATATCTACCGTTATCAAATCTCATGAAATACACACAATGGTCTGATTGACACCTACTGTAGCCATGCTCAGTCATAAACCTGTCAAATTTTAAGTACCATTACCTTGGAGCTTGCTTGAGGCCATACAAGCTTTTCTTCAATCTGCACATAAACTTCTCCTTACCCTTAACCTCGAATCCTTCTGGCTGTTCCATATATATTTCTTCATCCAAATCTCCATGAAGAAATGTTGTCTTAACATCTAGCTGCTCGAGATGCAAATCCTCAAAAGCAACCAAAGACAATACAACCCTTATAGAAGTCATCTTAACAATAGGAGAAAAAATCTCACCAAAGTCAATACCTGGCTTTTGTGCAAATCCTTTTACATCTAATCTGGCCTTATATCTCATCTGTCCATCCTCACTTTCCTTCAACTTGTAGGTCCATCTGTTCTTCAGTGTTCTCTTACCAGCTGGCAACTCAACCAAATCCCATGTTTGGTTCTCTCTTAAGGACTCCATCTCCTCAACCATGCCACGCTCCCACTTACTCCTGGACTCCACCTGTAATGCTTCTTCAAAACTCTCTGGTTCTCCACCATCAGTTAGCAATAAATAATATAAGGAAGGAGAATATCTAATTGGAGGCTTACTTACCCTTTCAGACCTCCTGATGGGTGTCTTGGACTCGTTCTCAGCAATCTGTCCACCCAAATTTTCTGACAGTGACCGACGCCGGCCACCTGTAGACCTGTCACTAGCCGACGTCGATTCTTCCTGACCGACCTCGGTGCCTGGTCTACCAACGTCGGTCTCTATATGATTGACATCAGTTTCTGTACTGCCGACACCGGTTCCTAACTTGCCGACGTCGATCTCTGTGTTTTCCTGCAAGTGATTATTTCTTTTTCCCGCGAGCTCATTTTGGACCATAACTTCATCCAATTCACTATTGCTCTGCCCAGATTGATCTAGCTTCCTTATCTAATCACTGTACATCACTCTTTCATTGAAAACAACATCATGACTCCTGATTACCTTGTTAGTTCCTAGATTCCAAAATCTAAAACCAAAATCATCTGAGCCATAACCAATAAACGTGCAACTCATAGACTTAGGATCAAGCTTCTTTCTATTTTCCTTATCTATGTACACAAAGGCTTCACTACCAAAAACTTTGAGATATGAGAGATCTACCTTTTTACCTATCCATGCCTCTTCTGGAATTCCACCATCCAGAGCTGTAGAGGGTCCTCTGTTAATCAGGTACACTGCGGTGTCAACTGCTTTTGCCCAAAACTCTAAGGGCAACCCTGCATGCAATCTCATACATCTTACACGCTCCATGATAGTTTTGTTCATCCTTTCAGAAATACCATTCTACTGAGGTGTCCTTGGAACCATCCTTTGCCTACGGATTCCATGTGTATAACAATACAATTTAAACTTAAGACTGCAGAACTCACCGCCATTATCAGATCTCAGGCACTTTAATTTTTTGCCTATTTCATTCTCAACCATAGCCTTCCAAAACTTAAAAGTCTCAAAAACATCATATTTATTTTTAATACAGTAGATCCATACCTTTCTTGTGGCGTCATCTATGAATGTAACATAGTACCGTGATCCGCCAATAGAGGCTACCTGAGTCGGTCCCCACACGTCTGTGTGAACAAGCTGCAACTTCTGCCTTTTCTTAGTAGACCCAGTCTTGAGAAAACTAACCCTTTTCTGTTTTCCAAATACACAATGCTCAAAAAATTCTAGATCCATACTTTTTAAATCTGAAAGCATACCTTTAGACTTAAGAATTGACATCCCCTTCTCACTCATGTGGCCAAGCCTTGAGTGCCACAATTTACAATCCACATCTGAAGTAGATAAAACTGAAGGAGATTTGTTAATAACACAATTACACAAATAGAGAGTACCTTCTCTCTTACCTCTGGCCATAACGAGTGCACCCTTGGTCACCTTCCAAGAATTTGCTGTGAGAGTTACTGTACAACCCTCATCACCTAGCTTACCTGCAGAAATCAAATTTCTCTTCAAACTAGGAACATGCATCACATCTCTCAACACCCATGTGTTGCCATTCTGCATCTTCAACTGCACTTTACCTTTGCCAGTAATCTTACAAGGCTCATCATCCCCTAAGTACACTATTCCAAAATCTCCATGGATATAGTCACTGAAATATTCTTTGTTAGGGGTAGCATGGAAAGATGCACCATAATCTAATACCCAAGACTCTATATTATTATGCAGAGAGAAAATTAAAGCATCCTGTGCAATACCTGCAACCTTGGCTTCTTCCTTTCCTTCGTGCTGATTGTCCTCCTTAGGCTTTGACCAGCAATCTCTGCTTATGTGCCCCATCTTTCCACAATTCTAGCATTGTGGCTTCCTGCCATTCCTGGATTTGGATCTTCCTCTCACCTTAGACTTAGATCTTGATCTCCTCTTGCTCTTTTCTTTTTGCCTTCCCCTGCTCTCAAAATTTAAAGCGTTCCCAGATGTCTCTTCTATGCTTTTCCTGCATATTTCCTCATTCAAGATAACACTAACAACATCCTCTACTTTCAAAATATTTGATGCAGATGCAGTATTAGAAATTGCCATTACTAAGCCATGCCAACTTTCAGGCAAAGAACATAATATCAAAAGAGCTTTTACTTCATCTTCAAATACAATATTGACAGAACTTAACTGATTAACAATTCCATTGAAATCATTCAGATGAGTAGAAATAGATCCACCTTCATTCATATACAAATTAAATAACTGCTTCATAAGATATACCTTATTTGAAGCTGAGGGTTTTTCATACATATTTGCTAACGTAGTCATCAACTCTACCGTTGTTTTTGCCTGTGACAAATTAGATATCACAGTGGAGGCTAGACTCAGTCTTATTGACCCAAGAGCCTTTCTGTCAAGAACTTCCCATTCTTCATCCTCCATGTCCTTGGGCTTCTTTGCTATCCCACCTAACGGTAAGTAAAGATCCTTCTGATACAGATAGTCCTCTATCTACATTTAGGTCATTTTTAGACCTATATAAAATGGATAAAATTTAAAAGAGTTTTATTACATTTCAATATCTCTTTAACATCTTATATCTTGAAGCATGATCTAGAAGGTCGAAAGAGGTATAAATATGTTCTAAAACTTCATAATGGGTTTCATCCAAGTCTCAAGACACTTTCAAATTAAGTTGTAGGTCTATCAAGTTCTTTAATACTAAGACATGCTTATCAAACTACAAATAGTGTAATTAATCCTCAAATGGGCTTGAGATAAACATCAATCCTACCAAGTAGTCTTAATATAAGGCTTTGATGACATGAATGAGTATCGGTGAATGTCAAGATAGAGAAGTGAGGTTATTAACATGGTCCTATAAGAAGAGAGAAATAGAAGTATCTAAAAGGATGAAGTTACAGGCCCCATGTAGAATCCTAATGTTGGAGAGGTTTGACAATAAGGTCAAAAATATCCATTATCTAAAAAGGTATAAAACAACAAATGAGAAGTTGTCATGATCTATAAATGATGGCAAGAGTGCCTCACAAGGTTGTGCAGGGTTCAAGATCCTTTACTCATACTTATAATGGATCTTAACATTTTTTAAGGTAACTTAGAAATGTTTAATGTAATTTAACATCATTTAAGGTATTCTTTTCAAGACTAAATTTCATTTCTTATGTTGTATCACCTTTTCCTAATCATTCATTATGTAAATTCCTTGTTAACAACACATAAGTGATGCTTAGGGAAGTCAATAAAGAATTACTGAGTGGTGGGGAGAAACCATGTAAAGGGGCCTTTAAGAGTATGAAAAATCTTGTTTCTATAAATTAAAATATGTAAAAATAAGTTGTCATGATCAAGATGGTCCATGAGAATCCATTGTAGAATGAATTTTATGCTAGGCAAACCATTTTAACTTATGTCATGAACTTAGAAGAAGCATTGAGCTTAGTTATAAGTTAAGATTGGAAAAATTAAATCACATGCCAAATTATTTGACATGATCATGGATCATAATGTCCATCACCAAAGGTGGAAAGGGTCTCAAAGAACCCTTTTCAAAAACATTGAGGAAAAAATAGCCCCTTAGCTCTATGAACAATACTTAAGAAGGTGAAAAAGTGATAGTTAATGTGAAGAATTAGAGGGGTTAATAATAAATAGGTTTGTTTTGGACCTAAAAAAAATGAGATAATGGTGCATTATATTTAAAATCATTTGGGTTAGATAAGAAATGGAATTGTAGACTTAAACCCTAGGGTTTTGTTTTTTTAATCTCTTTATCATATTTCAAGAGGATAAAGGTCTCCCGAAACCTAAGGATGGTCCTTCACACTCTTCCAAAACCTTATAAACCTCCAATTCAAGTGGTTAATCTTTGAAAAAAGGAATAATAAATATACAAGTCCATTAATAATGAAAATTGATGTAGTCAAGACCAAGAAATAAATAAGTTGGCTTCCCAAGGCATGGGACATCAAAATTACAAGTTTATAGAAGAAAACAAGAGGGATTTCAAGTTAAATAAGATAAATAAGCTTAAAATACAATTAAATATCATAAAATATAAAAAACAATGATCAAAATACAAGAGAATCAAGGAACCCCATGTTAATTTTCATGCATGCAGATGGAAAATGCAAGCAATCTCAAGTCTCAAATTTGGTTTGGATATCTATAGAAAAATTTCAAGTCAAAATAGAGAAGATAAAATTATTTTAACTCCTTGAGAAGTATCATAGACATGAAACTATATCAAAATCTCAAACATGGTCTTGTAAAGGAAAATAGATATATTTAATGAAGAAGACACTACATATTAGGAAGCATGAAGAATCAGAACTCTATTAAGATATTGAATTTTTTTCAAGTTTGGAGATGTAAGATCAATATTTTAAAGATAAATACCAACCTTTCACCCTTATTGAGTATCATTTAGAAGGCTATAAAGTTATTTTTATTTTGATATTTACTAAGTTGGTCAATAATGATCATGGTGTAGATTTAAGGTCATTCAAGGCCACAATGTAGAGTTAATACATTGAGAAGGTTATCCATTAACATGTGGATGCTCACTATATGATACTTCATGATTTTAAACCATTATTTATGATTTAAAATGGTGTTAAAAACTACCTTGAAATAGGTAATTCCCATGAGGTCAAGTAGTGGTTATCCCAAGTCAAACATGTAACTAAAATTTTGCATGCACAAAGAGTTGGAAATAGGGTAAGTTAGAGTTGGAGGTAGGAGTTTAAAGAGATAATACATAATTATTCTCCATTAAGTCACCAAGAAAATAAAAATTTGGCAAATACAAATCCATTTACTCCACTCTTATGCCACTCTCTTTAGGAGATCATCATGTGATAAGTATGGAGGCATTGAAGAAGGCATAACGGCCTAATTTTCAAATGTATTTTCTATTGAATAGGTAATTCATATGTTTTAATAGATATATTTATGTATATTAGTTGTGTTTTTATACTCTTTTTTATTATAAAATGGGTTGAGAATTCCTCTCACTGTATCCCTCCATCGAGTATGAAATGACTCTACCCAAGTAACACTTGAAATTTTCCTTTGAATCAATAAAAGATAGACTATTTTACCTTCTTATATGCTTATATTTTGTATGAAAACATGGAGTTTTTGATATAATCTTGTGATTTAAATCTATTCTTTCTTGGTTATTGTCCAACTTTCTCACCTCAATGCAAGGTAGGCTTTATTTTGTAGGTCATAGATTGTGTGAAATCGACTCTTTATAAGCAACCAATTGTGAATATATGTCATTCCTCCTAGTTTATCCTTTAGTCCTATCCTTCCTATGAAATACTTATGCAAGAGTGTAAATTTGGGAGTTGTATAATGATATCACTTTATTTGGGGTTTCATTGTGCAAGTCTAATCAAGTGAAATAGAGCAAAATCATTTTGTATCACCTATTTTTAGGTCTTAAGTTCAATTAAAGATTTGTTCTCTATCCATTTTCCTTGTTACAGTAATATGATAGTTGTATTAGGTGATTCATCAGGGGAGCCGGCCCTCTTTGGATGTTCACTCTAACCATAGGTCATCCTCAAACTTGGATTGATCCCATTGTATTATTTGGAGTGAGAAGTATTGAAATCACTTATCAAAGGGGTGAAACTCCAAACTGATAACAAGGTTATATATATCCCCACTACATGTATACTCTGGCATGTTTAGGTTTATGATATTTAACTTTAAGGAGGTTTGGTTACTTAAAATTTGTCTTGATTTGGTATGTGTCTTTTCTTGGAATAACACTTGGGAATGTTTTAAAGTAAGACATATTACTTGAATTAATGTAAATGTCAAATTAGAATACACCAATCAAAAGGTATGCTAAGGTAGATGGTTTCAATCATGTAAGGCTATGTGAATTAAACATGTTTCCCAAAAGGTGCATAAAAGCTTTGGGTAGAATGGTTTCAAGTGAAAATATTTAATTTTTGGACTTTGGAAACACTTAAAACTGGTCTAATTGAGTATTTGGTCTTCAAAACTTGACTTAGGCTTTTGGAACTTTAAAAATTTGGAACCCTCAGATGTATCTAACCTTGGAACAAAGGTAGTTTTTAACAATATCAAATCAAGTTTGAACTATATTTATATCTTTGACTTATAAAAGGATTTGAACTTAGAATAATTTTGAATTTGGATTTGGAAAAGAGCTAACTTTGGTTAACTTTGAAATATTTTGTATATAATTTGGAACTTGACCTTGGAATAATAATTGATTTGACTAGAATCAGAATAAGACTGATGGAATGAGGACACAATTTGAATAATAGTTGGAAATATGGTTTCAAAATTGTTTGACCTCAGGATTGAAACTTGAATTTGGAATTGGAATTTGGATCTATAATTTGTCTTAGGTTTGAAAAAAAATGGATGGCATAATGACACAATTTTTAAAAGAAATTGGACTTTGGTTTCAAAATTATTTGACCTCAAAATTAAAACTTGACTTTGGAATTGGAATTTGGATTTATAATGTCACTCGGGTTTGAAACAAAATGGATGACATAAAAACACAAATTGGAAAACAATTTGGAATGTTGGTCTTGGAAATGGTTTGAGATTGGAAATTTGGTTTAGGATAAGGCTTTGAATTTGACTCGGGTAGCCTTAAAACATGGTTTAGACAAAAAAGGTAGGTATTTATACCAAGTTTGACATGTTACTTTTGTTTAACCAATAATTGTTGTAGATTAACACCTTGTTATGCATTTTTAAAAATGGTTAGGATTTGGACTTGGTGTTTTTGAGTTGATTTTAAGTATAAACAAGTTTTCAACATAGCAATTAATGAATAGTACATAAACATTACAAGGCAATTATATTAATTGACATGGATTGGCATCACATCTATTTGAAACTTAAATATAATTACCTTGAGATATGATTATAAAATTTAATATTCATTAAAAAATTATTGAAATTATCAATGGGGTTTTTAATCCAACCCTTCTCTCAAAAGGTTTATACAAACAAGGTAATATTTGGGGGCTATTACCTTTGTACCCCTACATCAATGGATGTTTCATAGGAAAAATATATTAAAATTTTTACTTGGATTTATAGATGGTCTTGATATGCCTTATGGTACCTGGTCACAAAAATATCTATCAATTTGATGTCAAGGTTCAATGGGTCATTCACTAAAAGGTCTAGTCCCTTTGTGACCACTTCAACTGTAAGGGTCTTAGTTAAGTTATACCATTTGAGCCAAGATTTAAAGGACATTCTAGTTAATATGCCACTGGTATAGCTTCAATTTTTATACCCCATTAGATAAAAATGTTGGTACAATTCTATCATGTGACTTCATAGTGAATGCACCCCTAGGACCTATGGGAAGGCAATGAACTCCACCCCATGCATAAAAAAAATAAAGGTAGAATTCAAATAATAACTTTGTATTTTTGAGTCACCAAAAAATGGGAAAATTTACACACAAAATAACCCCATAAGACTCTCAATCAAGAAACAAAAACATGTAACAAATGAAACAACTTTGGAAAATAAATAATTTTTTCTTGTAACATAAATATAAATGTGAATTTTTTTTAAGCTCAAATTAAGATGAGTAGAAAATAAATGTTCTTTGATTATAATTTAAAACCCACTTTTAACTTAATATCCTATAAAAAAATGGTTATAAGTTTAATATGAGCAATAAATTTAGATTTTTGAGGTCTTTTTTTTTGTGAGAAAAGTGATTTCATTGATACACATGTAGAGTCAATTTTATAGATTACAAAGTGATTTCACTGATTTTAGAGTGATTTTATTTATTAAAGAGAGACTTCAATGATTATAGAGTGATTTCATTGATTACAAAGTAATTTCATTATTTAAAAAATAGAAAAAAAAACAAAAAATAAGAATGGGTGAATTCACCAATAAACAGGTTGAATTCACTGATTGTATAGCAATTTCATCAATTCTAGAGTAATATCATAATTTATAGAACCTTCACACAGAATATATATAAAGTATAAAATGTAAGATTCACTGATTAGTAGGTTAAATTCACCAATTATATGGTAATTTTTCCAATTTCATAGTAATTTCATCGATTCCAAAACTTTCACACATAATATATAGAATACAAGAATAAAAGGATGAATTCATTGATTAGCATGATGAAGTTATTGATTAAGAGCCATTTTTTTTAATTCTAGATCAATTTCATTGATTCCAAAACATACATGTAGAATAAAAATAAAGTATAAAATCGTGAATTAACTAATTAGCAAGTTAAATTCACTGATTCTAAAGTAATTTCTTTGATTCTAAAACCTGTAAACAAAACAAAGTAGAAAGTGTGAAATGGAAAATTCACTAATTAACATGTTAAATTTGCTAATAGATAGGGAAAAGTTTATATTTTCAAGGATGAAATTGTTGTTTAGTAGGTTGAATTCATTGATTTCACCTGAAATGAAGACTTACAATTTTTTTTTAAAAAAAGAGGTGAATTAAAATAGTTACTAGGTTAATTCTTGTAATTAGAAAAATGTTAATGGTATAAAAGAGCTTGTAGGGTGTATCTAGTCCTTCAATTCCTATCGAGCATGCCATTATGTAGATTATAAATCTAAGAGAGGTTAGCCAATCTATTAGTGAACAAAATAAAAATGAACTTGAAGAACTAGCATCTCAAGCCTAATCATTACATTGAGATATGTGTAAAACATGTAGTAAATGCACACTAGAATACAAAAACAAAAATTTATACCTCCTTATAATATTTTCCTAAGAACTGGTGTTAAGAGGTTGAGCTTAGCTTGTAGGCTATGAATTCTTTTGAAATGTTTGATTTTTCATGTGGGAAATACCTCTCCTTATCTACACTTGATTATTGGATTGGCTTGTCTATGGCATGATAATTGGTTGAAGCTCATTGTATAATTCAATAGAGTAAGTTTCCATGAATAAGGTTGTCTATAATGGCCAAATTCCCTTTCATTTTTAGACATTTTCAATGTTTATTAATAATTAATTTTAGATTAAGATCAATGGTAGAGGATGGGTCTTCAAACTCATGATCACCCAAATGAAGTGTGTAAGATATTCCATTTAATTCAGTTTGGAGTGTGGATGGCATGTTGGGAGAAAAGTGTAGTCATTAGTACTCTTGGAGTGTTTAAGAGAGGTTTAAGGGGAAGAGTGTGTAATATGGGTATAATATATTGCTTTCACTAATTATCTTTCCCATTGACTTCCTTGAGTGACATCACCTATGTGAGGCAATAATTCAATTTTGATTTTAGGAAAATGGAAAATTCCAAATTCATGGAATTTTCCATTAGAGGAATGACTAGGCTTGACTAAGTGAGATTAATCAATAATTATAATAATGGTGTCTATTTTCAATGTTTCTAATTGTCAATCAAGTATTCACTTAATTATCCTATGAAGATAATTGAAAAGGGTTAATTAATTCAAGATGCACTTAGTAAGATTAATGATTCAATATGATCCATTACCCCAATCAAGGATGTTTCATTGTTATTTTTGATTAAATTGAAAGTTGTATAGGTAAATTAGGTATAGTTATGATTTATAGTTAAAATTTCATGTGATTATGGAAAGTTTCTCTTGATTTTGATTTAGACATATAAGTGATTAAAATGAAATGTCTATAATGTAACATTGAATTTATTATTGAGTTTACCATGTGTGACTCTTATTCTACAAGACATTGATTGATATTTTGTATACTTATATTTTGTGTGTAATGTCCATGACATTATTTTCATATGTTTGGATGCATTTAAGACTGTCTACTAATCTTATGGTGTTGTGATATATATCACACATAATTCTATGTATGATTAGTGCCATAATCTGTATCAAGCATTTTTATGTGGTTTATTATTTAATTCTTATATTTTTTATGACCACTACTGCATGCCAAATTATTATAACTTTTTTTACAAGATACTTATATGTATTAAGATACATGTTAATATATGATTTGATGATCTAATCATGCTACAATGACATATTATCCTTATGTTAGCACATTTTTAAATTTTACATATTTATATATAACATGATGTGTATAACTCTTTTAATTTGAGATGATTAATTCATAAGTTACATCCCTCACCTCAAAAATGGTCATACTAATGGGCTTGTAATAGCTATTCAGGCCTCCATACACATATAATTCAGATTTTGGGATATTTTAAATGATTTAGATAGTTTATATTGGGTTAGATTGTCAGACTAGTTTAGTTTATGAGACATATTTACATAGATTGATATAATTTTTTGGACATATGAAAACATTTTAAAAGTACATGAGTGATAGATATATATTAGATGAGAATAATTATCATATTATAGTGATCAAATGGAACATGTTATCAAATTTATCAGATTGGGCATAGAGTGACATATAGATTTTTGGTATTGTATATTAGATTTCTATAGTTGGACTAGAGTATGAGGCATGTTTTTATTCATTCATGAACTTTTTTAATTTTTACGATGTTAAAGAAAGTAACATAATTAGTCTAACTTATATTTAAAATAGTTTATTCAATTTATTTATATTTACATGCATGCATAGTATGGGGATCCAACTTCTACCTTTACACACAAACCTAGTATGGGGATACATATAAACATGTTTTGGGGTTTTATATTGACATGTAAGTAAATAATGGGGTTCCATGTTATTCATTTTTAACATATTTTAGGTTATTTATTTCCTTAGGGAATAACAACCCTAGTATTAATCAATTCAGAGGGTGGGTTGGTTTAAATTCTTATAGATGTATTCATTCCTTGATTTTTAAAATTTCATATATTTAAATGATCTAATTTACTTCATATTTAATATCATATGGGGAAATTTATTATTTCATGTTTCATATTAGGTTTTCATGGATAAATATGGACACTTGAGCCTTATACAAAAGACAAAATTCAGTTACACTAAGGTAAGTAATCTCTTTATTATTTTACTCTAGCATTATCAATACTAGAATAAAAAAAAGGAATTTGTAGACACATAAATATGTTATTATATACTTGAAAATTATAGTATTGACCTGTCTTCACCATACATGACTTATACATAAATATATGAATCTTGGCCATACTATTTCCTAGCCATTCACCTACCTCTAGGATTGGACTTACTAATTTTATATTAGTCACCTATATGAATTCAATAGTTTATGCTTAATATAATTATTATACTAATGAGTTTGTTTCTTGATCATAAAATCATTATTTTCTATAATTTAGACACCTCTATTTATATTCAAACAAATATAGCTATTGGATTTGTACACTTGTACTAAATCTATCTATGCACCTTATATTGGTGATGCTTTTCCTAAATTAAATAATTTCATATGGATTAGCCTAGAGGTTTTATATATCAATGGAATAAAAACTTACCCAAACAATCAATTATTTATATAAATCTAACCTAAGCTTATTTATATTTAACAATTATTTGGCACCTATCTATCTAACACCTATCAAGAGGACATATATAACTTAGAAATTGAAATGAATATCTATAAAGATTCCGAATTACAAACCTTGACAATAATCAATACATAAAAAATTATGAACCTCCTAAATCCAAGTCAAATGTACATATTCTTAAGTGTTGAAACATTGGCTACAGGTTGCATTCAAATTAGTGGATCATTATTGCATACATGCACTTAAGTCATAGAATTATATGCATTTTGAGCCTTCTTTAAAGTATTTTAATGTAAAAAATTCCAAACCACTTAGTGGGGTAAATTGGGTCAGATCAACCCATCTTATCCAACTATTTTTTATAACAAAACCTAGTGCCAAAAGTGGATCTAGGGTTTTAAGGTGAATCAGGAAAATTGTCCATATACGTATAGGATTGAAGATCTAATAATGCACATGAATAATAATAATAATAATAATAATAGGTATGTAAAATGACCTAAAATGGAACATTTTAATTTTAAAAAAAAATACATTTTGATACATATTAGATGGATATAGATGTTACAAGCATCTGTGCCCTACCATGAGCATCTCAATAGGTGCAAATAACTAATTTCTAGATCTAATGACTCCAAATCTAGATTTATCCCTTTTTGACGTATATACACATGTTTTAATTATTAAAAAAATAGAAACATGCTAACCTAATTTTATTGGTCACTTAAATAAATAGTAAAGTGTAACTTAACATCTACTTTTATATTTAGATATACTTTATACAACATGAATATTCATAGTTTTATACTTGTTTAGATAATTAATCTAAAATAAGGTAAACAAATATTATCACATGGATATTATACATTGTGATTATTAAATTTTTACATATATTGTTTGTTCATGAATGCTTTCTTGTGTATGCATGTGTTTTCTTGTTTATGCATCCTTATTCATAGAGGATCCTATTGTTTTCATGTCTTGTGTGGATTCAAGAATTGGAATGTATTGTAACTAACTTGGGTGCGTTCACTATTTTATCATTTTTTGTATTATTGGGCACTTAAAAGATAAATCTATGTAAAATTTAGATTGTTTAAAAATTATTATAATTAAATAAATCTGAGTGTAACTAGAAGAATATAATAACTTACTATTTATGGAAAACACTAGAAGAAATAAGTACTTAGATTTTTTCTGGTATGTGTAGGTGTGTATTAGGGTAAATTATTCAAAATAAGTTTAAAATATGAATGTTAATACTCATATTTAGAAACAAAGTGGTTTCATCAACTGGGATAAGTTTGTAGTTTCATGGACACATGCATAGTGCACCCTAACTTATGGAGTGTAGAATTATCATTTGTATTTATTTTTATCTATTATAGTTTCACCCACCATTATATGTTTTGATGTATAAAAATACCATGTGAAAAATTATATTTTATTTTATTTATGCTTGATTCAAAACCCTAATTTTACATAATATGACCAAAGTGATTAGGAAAAATGTTGAAAGGGAAGGGTTGATTTTACCTCATCCACCCATTATGGATAAGTGTTTATTATGTATCCAATACACCAAACAGGGAAGAAAAACTAAATGTAATTATCCCAACTAGTTGAGTGTTTGAAATCTAGTGTAATACTAACATGCAGTGCAATCATATCTATGGCTTTCAACTCTTGATAACCTATGAGTTGACCTTGAAAATGGAATTAAGACTTAGCTCAGGTATTTTTAATTTGATGGGATTAAAATTTGGGATATTTATGGAAGTTCTTCTCAATGTGTAGATATATTTATAGTGATATTTATGTGATGTATAAATGATAAATGGATTTTATTTGATTTAATTAAATAACTAAATCTTTAGGTAATTTCCTTTGAAACAAAATTAGAAACATATAGATTGACCCATATTAGATATTTTAATTTTATAGAATAACCATAAAAATTAATAAAACCAATAAATACCAAGTGATCATGTCTACGATGGCAGAACTATCTAAGTGTGAAATTATCTATAAAAATAGAATAATTATTTTAAATTCAGACATTCTAACCATATTAGGGAAATATTATGTAATAGTAACAAATTTTTGGAAAGTTTGATCTTGTATATGAATAAATAGATAAGGTATAATGTGAACAAGAGTCATTTATGCTAGGATAAGTCAAGTATGTCAAGCCTTAGACAAATGACACATTTTCAAGTGTCTTATACCAAATATGAGTGTTTATATTTATCCCCTTTTATTCTAGTAATGGAATTACTAGAGTATAAGGATAAAATGAGATATATGAGTAAAACCATAATGTATGTCCTCAATTAGGTATTAAGTGTTATACCTTGATTCATGAAAATGTATAATAAAACATGTAGACAATAACTTTCACGTATGATACAAATCTAAAGTAAAACATTAAACATATGTAAAATGAAATATTAATGAATGAACACACCTATATGTATGCAAGCCAATATATATTTTGGAGACTTGTCTTCTAGAGAAAAATGAGAGTGGCGTGATCATGCCTCTTAGATATGTCAATGTAAAACCATGGGTTGAGCTAAATATGTCTAGTCCTCATTGAAAATAAATAAGTACCAATAAGTTGAGTCATGTAAAACTTCAGCCCCACACAACTCACTATATTTGAGTAGTGAAATATACTATAGTTTATGATAAATATAATAAATTATTGATTATTTATTTTTATTTTCTTAATCATCCACTGCAGATGGATTATATGATTCAATATGAGTTGATGTCTAAGTATAGTTTTTACAAAATGCATCACATATGCCCTACATATGTTTTCAATTTAATAACTAATGTAATTTGAATCCAATAAATTTTAAATTTTTTGAATAATATATACAAAAATGTGAACACATGCCTTGCATATGCCACCATTATGATGATCTATATAATTCTAATCATGTAATCTATGAATAAATTTCACAAATTGTGTGAACTCCCACTCATAATTATGTAAACTCATGATATGTGCCATGAATATACCCCAAATATTAATCAAACATATCCTAAATGAGCATATTATATAATAATTTGTGTAAACCTATGTCATTATTAAGTAATATAAATGCCAAAAATCTAAAATATTATGCCCAAAATTTTAAAATATCTCAATATAAAGGCTTAAACTATAAGGCAAGCCATTTTGTATGCCTCCATGTTGAGGTGAGGGGTGTGGCCTAAAAATTACTCATCTCAAAAGGAGATTTTATAAACACTATTTTATATATAAAAAATAAAATATAAAAATAATAAGTGTAAAAAAATTTCTCTTATAGCCTAAAAAGATATGAGTGTAAATCTATTTTTATCAAATTTGGGATTTATGTAAAACCCTAAGTGACAACACTAATGTGTATAATTAGGATAATAATATAACATAATAAAATTAACTAATTTGTAACTAATTTATTATGAAAGATTAATAAAAATAGTAAAGTCTAATGAGAAAAAAATGACTTAGCTAGAAACTATAATTGTAGGAGAAATCAGGGTTTAAAACTTACTGTGTAGAGTGGCTATGTGACTAGAATAAATAATCAAGAAATAAATATGACCTTGTAAAAAATCCCATGGGTATGAAAGTATAATGGTTTTTATATCATCCAATATAAAACACTCATATCCACTTGCATTTAGGAAATAAGGGTTTCAATGTTTTTTGTACCTTTTTCTATAGAGCCTGTATATGGTGTGAGATCTGTGATCACTTTTAGAGACTACCATATGACTATTTTTTATTTAAAAACTAGTTATTTAACATGTGAATAAATCTTATAATGGGTAGATAAAATCTTATAATAGAGGCTACCTTCAACAAGGCTTGGGTGACTGATAATGTGTTATGGGAACATCTACAGATTGGTGGATTTGTAAATTTTATCCATAGGGTTAGATGGCATGAATCTCATATTTCATATAACTTTAAATATATTAGAAAGATAGAAGAGTTAATATCAAATGTAAGAGTGTTTCCATCACTAAGGTTCCAATCTCCATCATAGGGCTCAGTATTGAAGGTTATAAATTCCAAGGTAACAGATGAAACAAACAACATGAAGTGGACACATTCATGGTGGGGGATGAACAAATGACTCTATACCATGGAATTTTACTTATAACCTCTCTACCTAATCCATTTTATGAGCTTGTAAGGATCATTATTCAGTTCCTAACTCTAGATATATGGCATAATGTTATCAAAAGCTTCTACTTGGTCTTTTTGAACCAATCTAGGCACCATATTTTGGTAAGTCTGCCATTAAGTCTTATAACTTCTCTTGAAACATCTATTCAAAAAATTAAATTAGGGAGGTTAGTTACTCCCTCTCACTAAGCCATTATTTTATAGTTGCATCTACACTTCTTAAACTTTGCCCTGAGAAACAATCCTTCCTTAACCCCTTTACTTGAGAACCCCTTTCTTTATTCCTCTAAGCATAAAAGGGTTAGGGACATTTTTGAAGTTTTAATCAATGACCCCAATGAAAGGGTTCTTCATAGTCACTCAAAATAGGGGAAAATATTTATTATGTCAATTATAATGTGGTCTAAAGCCTTCTTTATTTGAGTACCCCTTTAGATCAAGCCAACCATAATTTTTTCCATAAGGAGTTGGATAATCTCAAAATCTTGGTCAATGATGTGAGAAATGAAATGAATATTATCAAAAAAAATTATAAAAATTAAGATGAATCAGATAGATTATAATGAGTATAATATTAAAAATTCTTAGATTTAGATTCATAATTTAAGTAAGAAAGTTAATATCTTTTATAGTAAGTTCATTAATTTGGATAATATCACTAATGGTGTGGTTGAGATCATTGGTACCTAGGCTAATATTATTAGTGTATTTCTAATATTTTAGATAAGGGAGGTAGAGGTAGCATTCATAAACATACTGGGAAGGTCACTAATAATACCATGATTAGAAGGCTCTAGAATATGTATAAAAACATTAAAGAGATAAAGGACACCATCAACAGGCTTTAAAACTACTAAGGTGTTCTATTTTTTTAGCTAATTTCACTAATTTTTGGATTATTTTGTAGTAGCTTTGTTGGTTTTTCTATTTAAGCTATCTCAAACTAGTTTTCTATGCTTACTTGGGGTTTGACCCACTTATAATAGGGTATGGACCCCTACCAAAAAAATAAACTTAACCCTTATCTACAAATAAAAATAATGGGGTAAAAAGGTGTTATTATTTGAATTTGGGAAAGACCTCAACAACCCATGTGTTGAGAACTATCTACATACCAATACTCTGAAAAGGGATCAAACTTCATGTAGTTATCCCATGATATGATGCTGTGTGAATAACTAGTGAAATATGATATATGTTGGTGTAATAATAATGTGATTGAGTGCCTTAAATATGACTTGTGACCTATAAAATTTATTCAAACTTGAATTATGAGTTTCTAAGTCTGTATGGAACCAAAATTGGGAGAAATAGGTACTTTACTCTCAATATGTAATTATGATTCTAAATCTTTTTTATGTGCAAGCCTATTGTGTGAAAAATTGTTTATATAGTCATATATGTTAAATTATTTTTAATGGGGATCATTAGGGACATAGGATCACGTTCCTATAGATTTCAAACTTGTAAATTATTCATTATTTAGAAGGAAGACATGAGAGGGGGAAAAGACACTAGAGTGTTCCATTATAGTCCCCTAAATCACTCTTGTCCAATGAGTGATTTAATCACGTTTAGTGTTATTTAAGTCCTAAAATGTGTCTAAAATTTATATTAAAATGTATTATTACATCTAGGGGTCATTTATTATCTTGGAGGAGTGTGAAAGGTGGTTGAGAGTGATCAAATGCGGACCTAAAATAAGTCTAGATATAAGTGTGTAAAATAATGGTCACACTTTCATGATTTAAGGTTGAATGTTAATTTATGTGTCTACATGTTGCCATATTTATTATATTAATGTATTAAAAGTGAAATTTATAGATTGAAATGAAAAAGAGTGTGTACCTAAACTTACTTATGAAGAGGAGTCCTAGATGTAGGCCATAACATTGAATTGTACTCCATAAAAAACCTACAAGGAAACATATATAATATCAATATTTAATTAATATTAATATCAAAAAGTGAAATAAAATTAAATATAGATTCATAAGTAATAAACACACCTGATTGTGTATGTGAACCATTATTCTTTTATGGTGTAAAAACTAGTGAATATGACATGTTATACACTTCTAGTTTCATTAAAGTTCAATAACTTGTATTGCATTGTGCATGCCCTAATATTCATAGATAAGTATGTGTGATTAAGAATTCAAGGTGTGTTTTAATTTATCAACACCTAACCACAATAGTGAAGTGATTTTTAATCCTTGTATGAATCCCAATAGATATTTCTAGGTCAAAAATTGGTGCAAATAGTGAACCAACCACTACAAATGAATAAGGTTCAATTATGGTGAAAAAATAGAATAAAACTAGATAAAATTCTAAGTATAATCTAGGTTTGTTGTATATATCATGGATAATGACATGAATTGTCATTTTGTCAACAAGATTGGTTTAAAAACTGAGTAATGAGGAAGTAGTGTGCCATGCACATATCCCTAACCAATATCTGGTGCATATAGATTTAGAAATTGAATAAATTTTTTGTGATTTTTATAAAAAAACATGTGTTCCATACTAGAATAAAATTTCAATCATGATCACCCCCAAACTAAGAAAATATGAGTTATAATTATGTAATTTTGAGTAATTCTAGAAATTGAGACTATGAAATTGTTGAGTACTATTCCAAGTAAACTGAGGTTCTGAGAAATTTTGTAAATGACTATTTTTATGTGTTTAGATAATGGTGTTAGGAAGGAAACTATAGTAGCGATCTCCTATCCAATGTGGCCCTCCTATCCACCATGATTTTTTATGTATTTTTTGAGCTAAAAATATGTTAACTATGTAATCACCATTAAATCCTATATGTGTGCTAAACTTGGAACTCTGGTATCTATGATAAACCTTTTTTAATTCCCCCTCTTTTGAGGTGATTTATTTACTACATAATAACTTAAATCAAAATATAAAGTTATGCAGTAGGTTGTCATGATGTAAAAAAATGGAAATATGAGTAATATTGACAAAATTAAAAAGCATGACATCATTATGTATGTAAACTAAGCATAGTAATAATGTAAGATTCATGTGAAAACAAGAATTCATAGTAAGTGAGTCTAGCTAGATGTGAAAATTAATCACATATATACATGATCGATTGACTTTATAATAATGAATAAAACTACTTAGAGAGGGATGCATGCTATTCATCATTGCATTGGAAGGGCTGGTTGGATGCATGATGCCCATCATGGCATCAAAAATATAAGAAAAAATAAATAAATATTTCATGTCCATGATGCACACAATCAAAGAATACATGCAGAATTAAAAACAAACAATAGTAGGCCAAGGGGATAATACAAGTGACATGTTCAAATGTTATTCACTCAAACAAAAACTACATATAAATAGATGCTCAAATGCCCACACACAGAATAAAACAAAGGAATATTAGAGCCACATATAAGGACATGTGAAAATATCCACATGTGAATATAAGGCACACATAAGGACATGCTAAAATGACCTCACATGCATAAAATCAGAGATATAAAGGCTTAGAGAAACTTGGTAATGACATAATCAAATGTCCTCAAAACAAAAAAAGAATTCACATAATAGATGAAGTTAGGAAAATAAATATATAGAGAAAGCATGCATATGCAATTTTATCAACAAATTTTAATTAATATCCATAAGTATATTCAACAACTAAGATAAAAGTAGTATATCATAATGTTAGTGAGTGAGCAATATCAAAAGATGTAATTTTATGTAAATATTTGATATATGAGTAAGATAACATGGGAAAAGAAGGATAAAACCTATGTATGCCATGCCTCCAGTGAACTAACTAATGAATGTACATGATCTAATAAGCCTATGTGTAGTTTTAAATTGAATGGTGACATTCTAAGTTCAATAGGATAATAACAGGGTGAGGGACACTAAAGTAGTGTCCTCCTATCTTACATAACACTCTTGTATAAATACAATTTTGAAGTATGTAACAATGAAAGTGCATGCAATTAAATTTGGGACTAATATTATATGTAATTTGTAATCATCCATGTACACTATTGACACATGTATGATATAAAATTGAGTTAATCGTGTGTCTAATAATGATACATAATTGAATTGATGTATGAAAAAATACATATAATCATGCATAGGTCCTAGTTTTGGTATTTTCTAGTATATTTTACTATTTTTGTATATTTTGCATATATATGAGTTGATAAATAGATAGAATGATACTAAATTATGACTCCTTTAAGAGTATATCCATTAATATATCTTATGGTGAACAAAGGAATGGTGATTTATTAAAAATTAAAAGTATCATGAAGTTGTATAGGTTTTATATCATTTCCATATTCATATTCTATATAGTATCATTAGGGTCATACCAATCTATATTTTTTTAATCATCATCTGAATTTTAAACTTGTGAAATGTCACTCTTATATTTTGTTGTATCTTGATATGGATAAAGAACTACACCATACTATGGTATTTACCTTTCTAATTTCTCTTTTACAATACGTATTATGTCATGTGTCTTTAGGATATGCCATTACTTATATGTGTTTATATTCTAGATAAATGTATGCTTTTTCTCTTTCTATATTCCTTCTTGTAAAAATATGTGACCTTGCCTTCATGATCAAATGATATGGAACCTTTATTATTATCAATTATTTCTCTGATTGATTTTAAGCATGATCCTCCAAGAACAACATTATAGGCACTTGAATTTGAAGTAACATAAAAATTAGGATAACAATATTTTGAAACAAAATGATCTTTAACATAATTGATCTGATACATGTTGTAGATGCATTAGTTTGATTTAAGTGTTAATGCTTATTCCCAAGAGATATAAGAAATGACATAGAAAAAAAATTATTTCCTGATAACTTTGATAGCTATAAATTATTTGCCATGTGATAAGTGATAGTGAAAGGATATTGATATGAGAAAAGGTTTTGGATTTACACCTTTATGACCAAATTAGAAAATGTATGCTTTATAGGTATTTTATGCTTTTGACTTTTATTTGTTAGAAATACTCTTTTAAGAATGTTTTTTATTTTATATTTACTTTGATTTTGTAAATTCTCTTGTATTAATTTCATTTTTTTATTGTAACCCATGATTTTAAAAATCCCTTTGAAATTGTGCATTTTGATCTTTTTCCTTCTATTCTCTTGCTTGTTGTAATTAATTTTGTTTGACCTTTTTATTTTTCTAATTGTACATTTTGAACATTTTATTTCTCTTAATTATCCTTTGGTGACCATTTTTGTACTAATTATGATTTCATCACTTGTGCTTTAGCACATGCACTCATAAGGTGATTGTGTTGCTTAAGTGATATATAAATAATAGGATCACCAACGTCAATTGTCTTTTATATTTTATGCTTCAAACCCAAACAATAATTTGTATGATGTCTATCCATTTTATGATATGCATAATAATATTTTGATCTCCTTAGAGGATGTAGAGGAGGATTTTGATCAATTTATTTATAATAATTTCCATTAGAATCTTGTTTGAACTCTTATTATCTATTTTTATTATTTTTGAATCACTTATTGTAAATGTATTATATTATAGTTTGTCATTTTGATATTAAATATTAGATATAACAGTGTTAGATGGATATACACATACATGATTAATAATAGAATATCATATATTATTTTCATAATTAATTTAATGTTCCAATAATATGATATTTGCACTAAAAATTTGATTTTGATTTTTTACTCTACTATTAACTTTCCCACTAATGATTTGATAGTTTAGAGATTCAAAAGCACAAGCCCTAGGAGATTTGGATTGAACATGCATATATATGCCCTAAAGAGGAAATGTGGGAGGTGGAAGGGTTTGAGGAAGGATAGGTTTATTAGATTCATTTGTAACTATAGGATGAGCTATCTTATCTTTGGATAGTGATAACATGGATTTATTTAGAGGGAAAATAGTTATCACAACCTCGAGGGTTAGAAAGAAGAGGAAGAGATTATTTTATATCCATAGAATATGACACTAAAACCTAAAAAATTTATTTTATAATATAGTATATCAAATCTAAAAATATTTTAAAAATAAATGGAAACATGAAAAATAAGAATAAAAACCCTAGTAACATCTTTAGTTATGGTTTGGAAACTTTTGGATAAGAGATGAGTCCATCAATATGTTTTATCAAATTTGGGGTTTATGTAAAACCCTAAGTGAAAACACTAATATGAAAAATAAGGATAATAATAAAAAATAATAGTATTCACTAATTTATAATTACTGTATTCTGGAAAATTACTAAAAATAACAGTGTAATGAGAAAATAATTACTTCACTAGAAATTATAATTATGGGAGGAATAAAATTCTAATACTTGTTATGCAGAGTGGCTCGATGACCAAAATCAATAATTAAGAACTATATCTAAGCTTGGAAAACAATACCATGGTTAGGACACTAGAGGGGAATCACTCCTATCCAATGTGTAGAACTCCTATCCACTTGTAGTTAAGAAATCAAGGTTTTTATGTTCTCTATGCCTTTATCTACAGAGCCTATATATGGTGTGGGAGCATGAAATTACTTGTGGAGACCACTGTATGATTTATTTTACTTCAAAAACCCTATCTTATTTACATATGAAGACCAATGAAAATTAATATGGTAAAAATGACAGTTAAAGTTTGGTGAGACCTCAATACTCTGTGTGTTGAGTGTTGCCTTCATACTAATACTCCGAAGAGGGATCAAACTTCATGTAGTTCTCCCATGTTATGATGTTGTGTAAATAAATAGTGAAATATTATGGATGTTGGTGCAATAAAGATCTAATTAAGTGACTTAACTATGATTTGTGACTTATAAATTTTATTAAAACATGAGCTCTAGGTTAATAGGGCTATATGTAATTAGATGGGATAAATAGGTACTTTACTCTCAATGTGTAATTATGATTATGATGTTTTTTTTTATGTGGAAGCCTATTATGTGAAAAATGATTTTAAAAGTTGATATACAGTCATATCTATGAAATTAATTTGAATAGGGATCATTAGGGACATATACCAACCTTCCTCTAAATTTTGAATTTTAAAATTAGTCATTATTTAGTGGGAAGACAAGAGAGGGGGCAAGGACACTAGAGTGGTGTGATATAATTCCATATGGTGCTCTTTTCTAATGGGTGATTTGGTCACATTTACTATTAGGTAGGGTATAAAAGGTGTTTAAGGTTGATAATAATAGGGATTAATACATTTGGGGATTGTTTATCAGCTTAGATAAGTGTACAAGGTGGTCAAAATAGATTAAAAGGGGCCCCAAGATAGGTCTAGAGCTAAGTGTGTAAAATAATTATCACAAGTATATAATTTTATCTTATATGTTAATTTATGTGTCCAAAAAATATGTATTAACATGTGGATAATGTTTCATCATAGTAAGAAAAAATAATCTAAATATATATGAAAAATGCATCTTAAATCATACAAGTGTCATTTCAAGATAAATATAAAAAAGATAAACACTAGGATAAATATAGTCAACATAGTAATTAAAATTATTAAACTAAGTAATAACTATATATAAGGGACATGATATTTATCATGAAACCATAAAAATGAATAAGATATGGTGATATGTATCATGACTGAGATAAGATCAAAAAATAATCCAAGATGTATTTTTACATGTCAAACAAAGTCACACACAAATTTCATGGCCATGAGTCACACAATAAAGTAAATACAATAAAACTCAATGTCACATAAGGAAAGAGCCACAAATAATGGAAAATATAATGTGACAAAAATTTATATTAAAAAAAAATTGAGAAAGAGTCACATAATATAACAAAAAAATAAACCATCACATCATGTAACACACAATAACATCAATCATATATATAAAAAGCAAGGTAATCTACATAATCATTGTATTTCACAATCATGTATATAAAAATATAGTATCAAATAAAAATACACTATAAGTAGTATGAGTTAAGAAAAAAATAATAATTAATGTAATGTAGATTAATATGATCAATATAAATAGTCTAATAAATATAAACCATGTGTAAAGTATCAAAATATCCCCAGTGAAAGCATGCCATCAATGTAGGAAAACTGATTTTGGGTCTAAAAATGTCTTGCATATATGTGTCCATGTCATATGAATCCTATATCTCATGCATATAAATTGTGTATAACATGACACATGAGAATATAAAAAATTATATAGACAATGTAATATTTATGATAAAATATACAAATTCATGTAAACAAGCAATACATGTCATGTATAGGTACCGATTTTTTATTTTTTTGAACATTTTATTTTTTATATTTTTATTAATTATTAAATATGATCTATGAAATATGTGAAATTAAAATCAATAAAATTTCATCCAATACATGTGATATATTTTGTATATATTCTAATTAAAAATTAATAAACTTTTGTACATGATCTCATAAAATTTCTACATGTCACCATTAGAATCGTCATTGTGCATATCTGCATAAGTCACCTTTACATTTCATTTTTATCTTTATCAAATGTTATAAATACATATTGAATTTTATTTAATTATATATGAGCTATCAAAATATATTTTACAAGATAATGCATTATAAATTGTATTTGAGTCCTTTATCTTTTGGTTCTCATAGTTTCCATCATGTTGAATCTTGATTGTATCTCCTTCATAGAAGAAGGTTATATGTTTATTTGAAATTCAAATTGTAGATTGTATTTTTTTAAACCATTTATATCCAATTTTAGCCAAAAAATTGTTTCTAATACATGTTAAAAATATCAAAGTATCTAAAACCTTAATCCCACAAGCAACTAGTAATGGAATATGTCTAATTGATCCCTCACAATGTATACTATGTTGTAATTCACAGGTTATATTATCCTAATGTTTTAATGATGAAATTTTACACATTTTTTTGACTTATTAATCATTAATTTTAATATATTTCAAATATTTACCCTCAATGTCTACCATAATAGTCAAGATTCCATACCATGGATGCTTGAAATCTCTATGTGCTCTATTTATGGATTGGTTCTTTTTTGAAACAACTATTGATGGATTTTGTTGTATTTAAGTTATTAAAATAATGACTTAATCCTTAAAATTTTTAATATTTTGTGTTAATTATAAATAATTTCCTACTTCATGTCATTTTATTCTATGATGACTACAAAATTATTTTCCTTCCCTAGTTGATGATCTACCCATAACTCTATGTCAAGTTGTAGGTAGATCCATCAAATGCTTATCAAGTAACATTTTTGGTATAATAATTAATTTATCATATGAAAATTTAATATATAAAATAATATTTGGCTATTTATCCATGACCCATATATTATTTACTGAGTCTATCATAAATTCATGGTATACACCTTTGATGTATTGTGCAATGTGTTTTGTCTTTTGTTATCTAGTTATAATGGATTTTACAAATAATTTCCTTAGTTGATCACTTAAAAATTATGTATGTTGTGTTATATTTATAATTTAAATATTTTTTTCTTTATTATCCTTAGGTTCATCTAAAATAAATGATTTCCATTTATCCAACTTTGTTTTAGCTAGTGATTTTGAATCATATTAGTATTCTCTTAGACTAATATGTGTAATATTAAGACAACAAAAATAGTCATCTATTTTCATTGGAAATTAATTCTCCTAATCACTATCCTCTTCTTCCATGAATACATTTTTTATATTATTTGTGTTAACTACCAAAATAAGATCTAGTATCTTTTCTTCTTGTGTGTGTCGTATGATATGTTGTTATCCTGATGCACATATAGTTGAATCATTTTCATTAATATTACTTGACTCACCAATTTCATATCCATGTATCTATTGTAGTGGTATGATATGTAATGTATTATTACAATATACTAAAAATCATCTAATTATGGATTACATACATTATTAGGATATGTTATTTTATAGTATTTTAAGGGTTGATTATTTATAGGAATGTATAAAAATGTCTTTCATGTATAAAATCCACATGATGATGAAAAATAAATGCTATAGACTCTATTGAATGTATCCATGGTCTAAATTGTATTAGGTTATAATGCAAGTGATTATTTTATACACATAACTTTAAATTTAAACTAAAATAATACACTTGTGACCACCCTTTTCACACACTTATCTCATGCCCTATTCCATGACTTTTTGACCACTTTCCATCATTTTACACATGGATGACCCATTCCCATAAGTTAAAAAATGACCCAAAAATTTCCCTATTACTCATTAAATATATATTAGGCTTATCCACATAGTGTTCCACACTCTCAAATCAATTATTTATTCTCTTACAACAACAATGCTCTATTTGGATAACAATGCTCCCCAAGAGTGTCTAGTTCCACCACTCTTGTCTTCTCACCAAATAATTAATAATTGCTTAAATTCAAATTCATTTAATGGGTCATTACACAATTTTAATGAGATACATATGAATGAATTAAAACAATGATCACTATAAAGCCACATTTCAAACCATTTCACATAGAATAGGCTCACGCACTACAAATCAATAGAATTTTAATTACACATTGAGAAAAATTACTATTTATACCAATTATGAATACATACAAACCTACTAGCTCTGATATAAAATTTGAATACACTTATAAGGTAACAATTCATAGTTTAAGCACTTCATTTCACTAGGATTGCACCAACATTTAGGATTTTTCACTAGTCTTTCATACACACCACTATATCATGGGGGAACTGCATGGAGTTTGATCCCTTCTTAGATTTTTGGTATGTAGGTAGTGCTTAACAAAAAGGGGTGTTGAGGTTAATAATAAATTCAATAGATAACCCATTTTTCCCCATGATTAAATTTTTCTTCTTGATCTTTTGATCTAGGGTTAAAAGTGAATAAGAAGATATACAACTTTTTTCACAAAGGATCAAAGGCTCCCACATAGTAAATCAAACATATAGGTGAATATGAACCTATCATAGAAAATGCTACATTATGTCATCTATAGGACACTTGCACTACCTAAGGATAATAATTAATTGCACCCTTATCTAGATACAATTCTCTTATTCAAAGATCTTATAAAACCCTATTTTGGATCCACAATCAGTCAAATTAGTTTCAAGTGATTTTCAATGTTAGACAAAATCTTGCATTATAGTTTTCTAGATAAGTTGTAAATCCTTAAAATTTTCCCATTTCATCATTTTTTTAAATTTAGTAAGTTCTAAATCCATTTATTCATTTATTTCATACATATAACATTATGAATTTACACAATTATTTATCTTGTCAATGTAATTAATTCACTTATTTTCCAAAATTTGATAATAAATATTGGTGAATGCACTTATTTTTGAACATTTCAAAATCCCTAGCTTGCCATTAGGGTTTACTTATTTTTTTATCACTGCCATTAGGGTTTTATATTTCATATTTTTTTATTTCCATATTCATCATGATCATAATAATTGTATCTATCTATCATTTCTTGGTTTAAAGCTTCTTGGTGTTATTTAAATGTGCCTTATGTATCACTTGCCAAATATTTAACACATAAATAATCCCATGGATACATAATGTTGAGGTAATAATAAATAACTATATGAGTTAACATCTTAATAATGAGAATTTATATGGTGATTACTATTTTATGGATTAGTTCAAATTCCACCTATTACTACTATACATCTACACGCTTATATTGTTCCATTTTTTCCTCTAACACCTATACCTCAAAAATATCTTATCTCATATAAAACATATACTATTTTTCATAGGCTTATAATAGACCCTATGATATAAGCTATTATTTCTAGATGACTGAGATTGGAAGAACAAATTCATGAAATTCCTCCTCATCCCCAACCTAATCAAATAGGACTAGTTCATTAGTCTAGAGGATATGATATTTTTGAATGGTTAAGGAATATGCTGACTAAGATATCCATGATAAAATTACTTCAATATTACACTATTTTTAAGGACATTGTATGTCAATCATTTAATCAAACATGTATGCTTTGTGACATAGATCTATCTTACTTTACATCATTTATAAACACTTTTAAGGATATTGATGATGTTATCTCTTTTTAAAATTATGATTTAACTCAATAGTAAACCATTGATAATAATTTATCTTTGTTCATATAATTTTAAGTAAAAAATTACAAAAATTAAAAGGGTTTTAATTGACAATGGTTCAAGGTTCAATAGTTTAAATCTTACACTGTTCATGACACTAGGTATAAATATGGATACTCTTCAAAATAAACATAATAATATCAAAGGATTTTATGGTGTGCCTTACTAAACATTGCATTCTATAAATTTGGATATTAAATTAGGGCCTAAAAACCTAACCACTAAGTTCTAAGTAATGTATAATAATTTTCACTAAAATTTACTCTTAAGTAGGCTATTTATACATGCCATGGAAGCTGTACCTTTGAATTTACATAGATGTGTCAAATTTATGAATGATAGATACTTATATACATGCACAACTAATAGTCAAAAATTTAGATATTATAATATTACATAGCCTCCTAATGTGAGTCCTTCACATTTAGGGGCACCTCAATCATAAGACAAAATATACAAATAGCCCATAAACATGTTTTTCACCTCAATGGGTGGACCTAGAGGAACATGTATAAGAATTACCTTTATTACTCAATTTTAAAGATCCAAATTTCATATCCATAAAGGATGATGATGATTTTTATGATAATTTTGGTGATGATACTAATAAAATAACCATAAATATTGATGACTATTTATGTGGGTTCAATTTAACACTAGTTGGTCCAAGTAAATACAAAGATGTTTCCAAGACAATCATACCAATGCATATAGATATAGGAAAAACAATCACTTTAGATGAGGATAAAAGAAACAATATTTATTACTACATATATAATACACATAATATAGTTCTATCAAGTGTCTCATGGACTAATTTTTATTATAAAACCAAAATTTAAATAATTTATGAGGAATGATACATTGATCAATGCACTACAAGTACCAATAAATTACAATTCATAGATTTAGAAAATAATGTATAATTTATAAATATCAAGATAGTTATTAGGATATAATCTAATAATACACACAATAGACCACATGTGATGTTACATATGTTACTTGATAGGGAATTGATTTCCTTTCTAACATTATGACATAGATCTACTAGCAGGTTGTAAAATCAACAGGGAAATCCTTTTTTCATTTTCACATAATCATAGGGCATGCCACATATACTTGCTCAAAATTACAATAAAAACTTTATAAATATAAGGCTAAAGGCACTACTCAGACTATACAACCCATACCATAAATTCCTAGCACTCTACAATAGGGTTAAAAATATATAAAATATAAGCATTACAAAACTAATCATATCACTTTAAGGTTTTCATTGCAAATGAATATATAAAACATGTGTAAGTATATGATGACACAAAGCTAAATATATGTAAAATTCCATTCCTTCATCACACGGGGAATTATTGAGATGAATTAAAAACTAATATATATTTCCAAGATTTAATGGGACACATTATAATACCAGTTACATGATGTACCAAAGTGGTGGATACACTAATCTTTCTTATGGACAAAGGAAATTAGAATATTTATAAATTTAGGAAACAATTGTTGTATGAAATGGTAGCCATAGTTGATAAGTTACAAAAATGTCTTACACTAAAATTTTTAAGATATTAAAATTCACATTATTCATGATGGTTTCAATGATAATTACCGGTTGTAAATTGAAAAAAAGGCTCCAATTTGGTTTATCAAAGAAACACATATGAGGCCACCATATAAAAAAATAATATATGGATGCACAATATTTAGAATGACAATAGATACATGGATATAGTTATAAATCATGAATGGTATGATGACCACAATGATGATGATCTATGGAATTTTACAATATTTAATATCTAACATGCAATGATATTACACTAGATCCACATTTTGATTATCCACATCCCTTAGATGTGTTGTTTGATTTGGTGAATATCCTATTTATTCATACATGAAAAAATATAAGTAAAATATTATAAAAAAATCAAAACTCTAGACTTATGAATGCTTATGTTTAATTCATTTACATCATGTAATATTTATACCAAATATTTAGTACTTATATCAAGTTTAATATCACATATGATTCAAAAGTGTACATGAGTTAATGTAGAGCATACGAGTTTCCATTTAAAAAACCAATTACAAATTATTTCATTATCTTAAACTCAAAAAATGTAAGTAGACAAAAGTGACCTATTCATATAATATCTCCCTGTGATGTTGTCCTATTCCATCATTTCCATCTTAGTAATCACATGATATTACTTCTCATATCTAAAAGAATACATAAACCTATTATAACTTATATAAAAATTAAAAAAACTCACTGGGGGCATCTTATAAACAAGTTTTATCTTTCTTTGGCTATTCCTTATTGTTCACACTTCAGTTCCTTAAATTTCATAACATTTATCAATATTTATCACTTACCTACACATTGATATATCACTAGTTACCTAAATTGTTGAATATACTAGTGTTAAAAATGATTTTTTTAAAATTATATTACATGTATCCATGCATTATTTTCATGTTTGCTTTCCTATTGCATGCTTTGTGTGTATTATCTATTTTGGTCTTGTGAACATTTGAACATGTCATCATGTGTGGATAAATTCTTTCATTATGTGGTTTTATGTGTGTTAATGACATTTTAACATGTCCATTTTATGTGTCTCCTTTGCCTTCTATTATATGATTTTTGTTCTTTGTATACTCGCATGTGCATGTGCATGTGTGGTAGCCATGACACTTGTTTGATTAGTTTTTAATTATATAATGGACATCATGAATCCTCGCAACCATTCAATTCCATGACAAATATCATGCATCCCTCCACAATTTTTTCTATTTCAGCTTTACATACTTAGTTAGATCACTTATTTATGTTATTCAGGCTAACATTTATCTAAATAATGTCACTATGTATATTTTTATACATATATATTACATTACATATATTTGTTTAGTTTACATATGATAATGCCATGTTTCTCCATGTTATCATTACTATTCAGATTTACATATTTGTTTAACATCACTTGTATAACTATTTTTTTTAGTTAAGTTATTGTACATTCTTCACAACTCACCTTAAAAGAGGGGGTATACATAGTGGCTTGTCTTAGAGGTTAAGCCCCTACAGTGAAATAAAAATACATGCATTACATATTTGTTTAAGTTGCATATTTAAAATCACCCAAAAAGAAATTTTGGACAATAGTTCTCTATTTGGATAAGTATACACCCTATTTATGCTCAAAATAGTGTACTATTGTCCCAACATCTAGAAAATAGTTATCTTCAAAAATTATCAGAATCAAAACTAGTACATAACAATTAAAAATAAGTACCCAATCATAATTTCAATAAAAATACTCAAATTTGTCTTAGATTTGTTCAATTTGGGGCATCATGTGAAACATGTTTTATTTGATATAATGTAAGGTTTTAATCATTCTCTATTTGTTATTACCGAGTCTCAAAATCCATATATACTAGATATTAGATTGGGGGCATGTGCATAGAATATGAATACCTCTTTGATCAAAATTCTCACTAGTTTCATAGATGGAATGAAAATCCATGTCATTCTCCATATTTTATACACTAGACCCAAATAATACTATAGTTTTACACTAGATTTACACCATAAATGAACGTTATTGTATAAATCTAAATCTACTCACATTAACTATTTCATTAATCCCACTATTCATCATGATTATTTTTATTTAAAATATAATAACCATTATCCTAATTAAATATAATAAATCCCATTCCCAATTATATATTTATTACATCATGTTAAACTTCCTACATACCCCATACTATATTAATCCTTTGATTACCCCACTAAAATCCCATTAAACCACTAATTCTACCTCATTTAATAGTCACTTGCCAATTTAAAATTCAAAATATTCTACCTACCCCCCTAGACAACCTATCCATAGCTTCTCCTAAAAGACTAGTTTTTTAAACCCCCTTAAATTCCCTAGACTAATTCATATTAATCCCTAATCAAATCTAGAATCCTCTAAAATCTAGAGTCTTCTCTAATTCTCTAAAACTCTCTAAAACTAGAGGGTTATTATGAATTTAAAATTCATTTTTATTCCTCCCCACCACCCTATAAATAACTAAGAAAGGGGATTGGTTGAAATAATTTTAAATACACACAATATTTACTATATCCTTAATAATCTCAATGCATCAACATTAACCTTGCATTCAATAATCCATTAATCTTATTATGCTCACTTGAAATATTGAAGCCACCATTGTCAAACAATCCAAAAAGTAACTCAAGAATCCTTAGAGAATTTGTTTGAAGATATTAGAGGTAAGATTAAGATAAGTAAGGTGATGGTAAGAATTCTTAACTAAGTTTTTATTTCTTCTATATTATCTCTCATTGATGTTTTTGTAGATCTTGGGTTAAGTTACTATATATAGTATATTGAATCCATTGCTCAAAATTTACAAGCATACATTGGGGACCATAGTGGGATAACTAATTTAAAATAACCTTTGTGTGTGTAAGACATGTTAATTTCATCTTGCAGGACTAGTTAGGAAAATATTGGGCTAAAAAATCTTAAAAAATTCACCTTTTAGAAGAGTCACAGTTTTGCTCTACAATTAGCGATTTTGAATCAATGATTTTCCAGCTCCCAGTTGTGACTTTGAATAACCATGTGGACTTAAATATTATCGATTGGATTCCCTAGTGGTTTGGTGACCTTACTCAAAATTTCTTCTTGATATTTGTGATTTTTCTTAAACTAGTCACTATTTTGACTTAGGTTTTATATTAAGATTAACAGTAAGAATTTTGATCTCTTTCTAGTTTTTATATTCCTAAGCTCACCTTGTCATCTTACAGGGATAATTTTTTTATCACTTTTAAAATAACTAGGCCTATTATAATAATAAAAATAACTTATTCTAATCTATGATATTGACAAATATTGATGGTCTTGATTCTACTAATCATAGTTTTGAGTAGATATAATTTCACTAATAAAACTATGATTTGGATCTCTGATAATTTTGTTACCTTTGTCTAACTATGACCTAGTTTTAGAAAAGGATAAATTATAACCAAACAAGACAATTAACCCAAATTAAATATTTTTAATATATTATGAATTATCACTTGTATCTATTAGTGATTCTAAATCCTAATTACAATTTTGACATATTAAAAGGCAATTTTGACAACAAATAAATAATAAATGTTTTTTTTTTTTTTTTGTCTAGTTATTATCCATATTAGTAAGTAGTTTAATTTTCATTTAATATCATATTAGAGATATATTTACCAAATTTTTTACATTTTTATATATATTTAAATTTTCTAAATCACTAAATCACTTTTGATAAAGAGTGGATCTAATCCTGAGTTACGATTTTGATGTCATGAAGAGTGATTTTGAAAATAAGTAAATTAAATAGGTGTTATCTTAATTTTCAAATAGTATATTTTATATTTACATTTATAAATAATTAAATGGTTTTATCTTGTTAATATTATCATCTTTCAAGTAATTTTAGTATTTTTTATAATATGTATATATATTTTAATTTTCTTCCATGCAAAATTACTTCTCAAAAGTGGAGGTTTTGATTGTTAAAAGCAATTTTGCATTCTAATCTACAATTTTGAATTAGGTATTGATAATAAATTTAAATAATAACATCGAATATGCATTTATTTTAACAAATATTCAATTTAATTTATGATACAAAAATTATTATTTTGCTAATCAATTACAAAATCCTTTCTTGTGTTCTATGTTTTTGATTAAATAGTTGTGATTTTGACTAACCATAAGCAATTTTGAGTCACTAACCATGTTGTTACCATGTATTAACTATCTAAAAAAAATTATATTACCAAGTTGTAGTTTTGACCTATTAGTCACAATTTTTCCTCTCTGTAAGGGATTTTGAAATATCTAACTATATGCATTGTGCAGAATTGGTTTTGAAGAAGCAAGAGGTGATTTTGACTAGTTATAAAATACTAATAGTTTTTATGTAGGGAATATAAGTATAAGGAACTAAATAATATTTATAACCTATTTAATTATAGGATCAGGACTTGGTTTAAGATTTAGATTTTGAAATTTTTATAAATCTCTTTGTTTGCTTGTGTTTGTCTTACACAATAGAAATAAGCAGTTAAATAAATTTTGTGTGCCTATTTGTTACCCCATAATTCTTATTTTATAGGGTGAAATGTGACATGGAATTCATCCACACACACTTTCTTAGTATTTAGGTGTTGGTGATGTAGATTTCATCACCGTATATTCAACCACAGTTCATGTTCTAATGGACTATAAAAATTAGGTATAGTTGTTAGGTCAAGTGGTTGACTTCATACAAGTCTTATGTGAAGGGAAAGAGTTAACTCTCTAAAACAAGAATTAGATAACACCCTACATGTATTTTGGCACCATGTACATTATATATATCTGAGATACCCATATAAAGACTTATTTAATGTAGTATAGGGCCTTTCAATCGTCAGATGTGACTTGAAGCTAGGGCTATTATCACCCCCCATAGTGAACTTCAAGTACATATGGGGCTGAGATATTTTTGGATATTTCATAATGGGTCACCATGCTATAAGATCACTTGTGAATCTATTAGATGGTTCAATCATTGGGTCATACACCTAATTGGTTTATTAAATATTAGGGCTTGTGATTGGTGTGATTGTGTGTGTCATTCTATACCTATATTATTTGTGTTCCAAGCCATCATTCTCCCTTTCTTACAAAATACATAAAAAAACCTTTAATATACACTTATATAGAGCTTATCCTAAATCATTTTTGTATTTTCCCATCATCATCTCATTCTCCACAACTTTAGCAATATATTTTCTTTTGAATAATCTATAGTGGTCACCCATCTTAGAAGTCCTAGAATCACCCTATTCATCTTCAAATATCCTAATACATATTACTTTGATTAAATATTACCAAATTATATAATTTTTTTAGATTTTATCTATCAAAATATCATCTTATCATCCCACTTATTCATAACTAGATCTCTTATAATCATCTTTCTAGTGTGAATAAAGTCATCTAGTCATCCCATCATCTAGTTTCCTTACAGGGTTGAATATTCATAGAGTTTTCACATTAGTAATACTTAATCATCATATTCCTTAATCTCAAAATCTAAATCTCATCCTATCCATCAAAAACACCTTGACTATTCTATCCTAAACATTAATATAAGTTCATTGCTAAAAATCACATTTAAGTCTACCTTATATTAAATAAACACCCAATAATATTCATATCAAATCACATTATCCACCTTTTTAATCAAGACCCATGCCCAATTACTACCATTGGGACAAGGATCAAACCAAGAAGATGATATCCTAAGGACACTAGGTGAATATAATAGCGATAATGAATAAAATTAAAGTGACATGCATACTCTTGGAAGAGATGAAAGACTTAATAATGACTTCTTTAATAGTGATGAATTTAGAGCCCAATTTTACCTATATATATATATATATATATATATATATATATATATATATATATATATATATATGTGTGTGTGTGTGTGTGTAAATTGAGATCAAATTATATCCCAAGTAATTGGAATGGGAGGAAAATTTCCACCCACATTTAACCCTAATATTCTACAACATATCAATTGATTGACATCTATGTTGGGTGAATATTTTGTCATCAGCTAACTGAAGGCAAAATGGGTATATCAACCATAGTGTAATGAGATAAATCTCTCCTCTCAGCAAGGGGAGGTTCCCTATAAACTACTATAGAATAATATAAACTAAAAATAAACTTAGGGGTGAAATCATACTATCTATTTCTCTTTTTTTATAAATGATATCCATAAAGTAAAGGAAAATCCTTAGGCAATAACTGAATGCATTTCTCTTCTTTTAGAAATGATGTTCAAAAAACCAAAGGAAAACTTCTTGGGTAGTAACTGAATCTAGAATAAACCCACAAAAGCACAAAGTATTTCATCGCTTATCTTATTGATTTAGGACTAAGATCACAGTAAAATGAAGTGCAGCCCAAAGTCTCCATTGAAAACTACAATAGAATATAAGATCACAAAGGATAAAAGTAGTTCAAATCCTTTCTAATACCCTTCTCACTAAAACAAAAAAACATAAATTAAAGGAAATTATAGCAACACAAAGTCTCCATAATTAAATTTAAAACATTTCCCAGATAATTTCCATGCACTCTGCTTAGGTAATCAAATAGATGAGATAGTATTTAAGAAAAAGACATAAGAACAATTTCCTAAACAATACAAGTTATTCCAACACAAAGTTTGAAAAGTCACCCACTTTCTCATTCATTCAAGAAAATATGATTTACAATCTGAACTTAAAGTCTCAAAAGGCATCTCTATTTGGGTAGAGTTTTGCTTCTAATCACAAAAAAAAAGATCTATTTACAAAAGAGGCTCTCCTTATTTATAGGGAGAGACCTTGAGGATTTAGAAAAAACTTAAATATTTTGACCTAGTCAAAGATATGAGTATTTATAGAATTTGGAATTTCCATATGTTTACATGCAGTTACACATGACAAAAGTACATGTGAAGATGTCCAAAGTGGTTACAAAAGTGCATTTGAAAAAAATGGAGGATAAAGCAAGGATAATTTCAATCTCTATCCCCAATCTTCTTCATGTGAGCATCGTACATGGTGATAGTTGCTTGCATCCTGATACTATCTGGAGTAACATTATTCTTGAAAACTACTTTAGCTCTGACTAAGGAATCTTTCACTATTGTAACTAATTTTGTGTGATTAGTTAATATTGTCTTTAGATTATTCATATTTAATTGATTGTCCAGAATGTTATCCATAGAGGCTATTGAGAATGTTCTTTCCTCAAATTATTTTTAGAGCATACCTTAAAATTCCTAAATCATTTCTTCTATCAAAATGAATTAGTTGTCTTGAGAGGTAAGTTTGTAAGGTAGCTCCTCCAACTTGTGCAAAATATTGATATCACTTTGTTCACCAAGGTCTCTTGAAGATTTGAGGTTGTTGATCAATTCCTTAAGCACCCAACTCCTATATATCAATGATTCTTTAGTTTCATTATAAGAGTCTCTATTAGAAATGATGCCAATTGATATTAGAGTGCTTATTTTCAACTTCTTCATATCCATCCATTTTCCAAGATATTTTTCCATGCTTTCAATATATTGAGAAATGATATTGATAAGATCATCCAATTTTGCTCTTACTTTCCTCATCTTACCCATTTTCTCATAAAACTCTGTGAGCAAGGAAATTATTTATGTATGCATATGGTCCAAGTACTCTTCAAGTAATTTTCCCTTGAGATAGGTCCTTTTTACTTTTTGAATCACAGGGTCATCTATGGAGATAGCCTCTGGGGTTATTATTTCTAGAGTGAAAGTAATTCTCCTTATCATTGCATTCAATTGTTCCACCATTGTTTTATAATGATCCTTCATCTCTTTCTCTTTGTCAAAATTTTGAATCATAATGTCCATGGTTGTTTGCAAATCACTCTTAGCACCTTCATGAGTTATTTTACCTAACTTGACTCAAGAGATAGAGTAGTCATTTCTATCAAAATTTTCAAGAGTTACATCCTATGGAGGTTTTACTATTTCCAAATTTTTTTGCCCCTTATCCCCAATCATCTTTGAAAGAATCTTTGGCTTTTTGGGAGTCTTGACTTTTACTGGTACCAATTTATTGAAATCAAAGTCATCTGGAGAGATGGTATATTTTTTCCTTTTGGGTGTATAAGCTGACAATCAAGGTGGGAGAACAGAAGCACTTACATTAGGATTAATATCCATGGTTGGGGTTAATAGAGTCATGCTTGCACTAGTGGTGGAAACAATGGGTGGAGTATTAGTAAGAACTGCACCTTTTATTGAATGATCTAAAGTAGAACTATCTCCAATATCAAAAGATGGAGATGAGAAATTGGGGATTGACCCTAAGGAATGAAGAATATCTCTAGAAGTGCCTTGAGGGTCATCAAAAATAATTTTGGAAGGAGAGGCTGCTCTTGAAGAGGGAACACTAATTAGAGAAATAGGTGAAGGATTTATAATAGGTGTGCTAGGTGGGGAAGAAGAAATTCCTATTTCTGGCAGCACACCCTCTCACAGAGAAAGAGTTTCATTTTCCTATTGATCTATGGGCCTATCATCAATCTCCATTTTCTCCATTTCTCATTCTTCAGTGCTTTACTTCTCAACCTCCATATTTGTTGTTTATGGATCTTTTTTTTAACTTTTGACTTCTTCATCACAAAGATGATCTTAAGCTTATGTGGCTTAGAAGAAGAACGAACATCACTTTTATTCTTCATCCTATTTTCCACTTTTCCTCTTATTTCCTCTTTAAATTTAGCTTATGATCTTATGATGAACTCTTTCAGGGTGATTCCCTTATTCGCTAACCAATCATTAGTATTTGTCAATTTTGGTTCAAATATTTTCCTTAAGGAAGTCAACTACTTTTGTGACCATTAGATTGGGGGAAGAGGGGAATTGGTGACATATTCAACATGGTATCTATTATTAATCAAATAACCATTATCCACTAGACCTTTAGGGATATCAATGAGTCCCAGATATTCTATCTGCTCAAGAGACAATCTACAATAGTCCATTTTTTGATGTCTTCTGCTATCCTCAAATAAACCCAAACATCTTTGATCATAGGCTCATGAAACTAGGTCTTTTTCCTGATTATATCCTTTACACCTTTGTAGTCAAAATTTGGTATCTTTTTGAAATCCTTCATGGTTATGAGTTGCATTTAAATCTCTATAACTCTAGCTTTTCTAGTGGTCAACACTGAGAACCTGCCAATTTCAATCAAGAACTTGAAATTGGGTTTCTTAAGTTCCATCTGCTTATTATGTATGACAATAATTTGCTTACACAGCTTCATCAAGACTAATTTATCTGAAGGGAATCTTTGGAACATATAAGGATGACCTTGGAAAAATCCAACTCACAAGTAAGAAAAAGAATGGAATTACAAGAACATACATCCAAAGTCACTCACAACTATTCAGGCTTCATCTGACACTCTTTTTTGTTCTAGTTAGGGATCAAAAAGACATAAAAATAATGTAGATAAAGCATCATTTACTCTCCTAAAATGATGGATAGAACCCTTTAATGTCAGTTGAGAGTAATATTGATACACTAGGGTTACTCTCCTGTCTCCTTCTGATGTTAAACCTGGGAAGGTTGTCATCGATGCTACAATATATACCAGGTATGAAGTAATGTAGAATTTATAGGTAGTGGATACTTTCATCAATTGCTCATGCAGAGCATTAATGATTTTCTCTCCCTAAAAAATGACCTATTTACCTTGAAGAATTATTTTAATGAAGGGGTACATCTATTCGTGAAATAGTGAGGAAGAAGGTAAACCTCTTACCTTGCTGAGAAGAGTGATAAGGTCACTAACTTCTATAAAGTCACTTCTTGGAAAGCTTTGTAGCCATCTAAACAAAATTTCCCTTGGATTTTTGAGCCATCTATTGTTGATTACCTTCTTGACTCTTTTAGGATCTTTGTCATATTCCCTTTGTGCTTTGAAAAAATCAAGCTTTAATACTTCAATAGCAGGAGAACACATGAACACTTTATCAATGAACTCAAGGTCCAGTCTAATCACCACATTACCACCAACATCTAACACAAATCTGGTATCTTTATTGTAGAAATGAGCATATTAGAGAATGAATTCTATGTTATGAGCCACTATAGGAAAAGAAGATACCAGATGAATATTGCTCTCGATTATCTTCTTCATTTCATAGCTGGGATTGCTTGATCTAGTTATTTCCATGAACTCAGCCATATCCATGTGACTGATCTTTGTATCTCTAATGTCATCAACATTAGAAGTAAGTGATTTGATTATAAAAACACCTTGATACTTGTACTTCATTGTCTTTGACTTCTTCAGAGAAACCTCGATCATCTAGAAGAGCTTTTGTTAAAAGGACATCGATGAAGGATCCTTGAGAGAAATTGTAACAAAAATCATGATCATGCAATTAAGGGAAATATTGGCAATCTAGGAAAACTACATGTTGATGATCATGACCATGGGAATGTGCTTGAAAGGTCTAAAGCATGAGCAAGCCAGAATGTCAAAGGAAAGCAGGCTCAAAAAATCAAAAATTCAAAATTTCCAAGAGTTAGGATTTTTGAGAAAATGTATGCAAGGGTAGAAAAAATTACCACCCTTGCATATGGAGGTAGTATCAATGGCAAAAATCACCAACTTAACACATTAAGGAAAGGTCTGTTTACGCATAGGTTACAATTTTTGCCATCCTTGCATGCTTACTTTGTGTAGGGGTGACAAAAATTGCCGCTTATGCATATGGATTAGAAAACATGTGTAAGGGCGACAAAAATTACCACCCTTCATGAATGGAAATGGATTTGTGTAATGATGGCAAAAATCACTGCCCTTACTCAAGTTAATTTAGTTTCATGTAAGGGCGATGATAATCACTACCATTACACATATGGCAATGGATTTTGGGTTTTTTAGGCTTTAACATCCCTTCAAGGATGAGAGGGAGGAGGAAAAAGAATAAATATAAAACCTAAAAAGGAAAATGGGAAAAACTAAAACTTTTAAAGAAAAGAGAAAGAATAAAAATGAAAACCTAGAAACAAAAAAGGGAAAAACACAAAACCTACTTGGTAAATTGAAATCCTATGCTTGAATCCAAAAAAATCACAATCCCACTCATTTTCATGGTTGACTGGTTGTAGGGAGGGGGAGCAGACAACCTAAAATAATCAAAATGAGGCATAAATTGGCATTAAAAAGGTTAAAAATTGATGCCAACCACTCAAAGCACGGGGTCATAAATGCCACACATGAAAACCAAAATCATGTAGGGGCGGTGATTTTTTCCACCTCTACATGATGAGGTGAAAAATATGCAAGGGTATAAAAAATCATTGTTCCTGCATGAAAGGACATAAAATGTAAGGGCAGTGATTTTTGCCACTCCTACATGGAGAGATGTAAGGGTGGCAAAAATTTCTAGCTTTACACATAAACAAAAAACATGCAAAGGTGGAAAAAAATGCTGACCTTTCATGTAAACAAAACAAAACTAAATCCTTGAATTTTATCAAAGTTTTGACGTTCTGATCGCATCAAGACCACAATGAATTTCATGTTTTTTGAGAAATCATGATGAGGCAAGGTCAAGAAATTTTCAAGGATGCTAGTCGACTATACTCAAGAATAAGATAAACTTGTCTCGAATAATGATTTTAGAGTGAATAACATGAAATGGAAAAGTTTCATAGGGGCTGTCCATCAAAATAAGCATAGCTAATTTTGGGAACAACAACTGGCTCTAGCTAGGGAACTTCTATAGATCAAACTTTGAAACAATCAAAGGGAGTAGAATGCAGTCTCTAAGTGCCTTTATCCATGCCATTAGACCATGAAGTCAAGCTAAAAAATAAAAATACATGAAAAACCAAACAAAAATAAATAAACATAAGACTATACAAATGTACAAATGAACTCATCTAATACTTCAAGGATTGAAGTGTTTTAGATGTTGCCCACTGTGAGGTAGTAAGAATGGTGTTCCATCTTGATATTCTATCAAGAAGCTATTTTCAACATAGATCTGATGAATGGTAAATGAACCTCTCCACAAGGAATGAAATTTTCTATGCATTCCTTTTGGTTCTCTCCTCTTGTCCTATAACAAGACTTGGTCTCCAATCTGAAAATCATGAATCCTCACTCTCTTGTCAAAGAGTTTCTTTACTTGATTTTGATGTGTAGTGATACGGTCCACTACCATAGTTCATTGCTCATCTAGTTTAGTTAGGTACATGATCCTTTTATCAATAGAATTTTTGAAAGTTTGATCTTTGACTGCCTTTGCCAACTTCAATGCTGGTAGTTTCAGGGTGATTGGTATCTCCACATTCAAACCATACAGAAGCTGAAATGATGGCATACCTATTACACTCTTGGGTGTAATCCTATCTATCCACAAAACATCAAAAATGCTTTATGCCAATTTCTCTAATTATCATCTACTAGTTTCCTGATAATAATAACTAGGATTTTGTTACTTGATTCTGCTTGACCATTTCCTTGTAGATAATAGTCGACGGAGTGGGAAAGAATAATCCCATAATTGTAACAAAACTTAGTAACCTCATGAGAAGAAAAACAAACAAAATTATCTATTACAATCTTAGTTGGGACCCCAAATTGGAAAATAATATTTTCTTTAAGGATATTGCATACCACTTTTGAAGTAGCATGCTTAGTTGGAATGGCTTCCACCCACTTTGTAAAATAGTCTGTAATGGTGAGAACATAGTCATGTCCAACACTTGACGACAGGGTCATGGTGCCAATGAATTCAATACCCCATTGTTGAAAAAGTTCTTCAATTACCACTGGCTTGAGAGGTAATGTGGCCAATTTAGGTTTTCCAACAAACTATGGACACAACTCACATCTACGTACCCAAATGTATGCATCTTGAAATAGAGTAGGCCAATAGTATCTAGCTCATAGAATCTTGTGAGTAGTTACTAGTACATAAAAATGTCCTCCACAAGCCAAATTATGGAAGGACTCCAAAATTTTACTTTGTTGTACCTTATCGATGCAACGAAGAAATACCCCATCAAGACTTATTTTATATAAACCATTGTCCCACAAGACATAGTTAGCAACCTTCAACTTAACATTCCTTTTTTCTTTGTAGGATAGATGAGTGGGACATTCACCATAGGTAATAAAGTGAGTGATATTGGAATACCACTCATTAGTAGTAGTGACAAAGAAAACTGTAGGCACATCTCTAACCTCTATTTCTTCATGTTCTATTTCCTTTGGTATGTTATTAGCATGTTCTATTAGAGACCTTTTCCCCACACAAGCTTAGTAGGCTTGATAGCAAGATCAAACTCTTAAATCTTATCAATCTAATTACTCCTTTTAGTACCAAACTCTTGTTAAGTTAGAATAGACTTCACTATTGTATCAGGCACCAGAACAATAGTATGTGAATTTAGGATATAATATCTAAAATGCTTTACTGCCTTAACCACAACATAAGCATGCTTCTCCATGTTTGAATATTTTAATTCATGAGCTTTGAGAGGAAAAATCATAAATGATATGGGAGATTCCATACCTTTATTTTTTGGACCAAAATGGCTGAAAGTGTATGTTCAAAAGCGTAAGTATATACTATGAATTCTTTGGTATAATCCAAACAAACTAGGATTGGGGCATGGCCGATTACTTTCTTGATATCTTCAAATGCTGACTTGCCTTATACAATCCAATGAAAATTAGCTTTACCCTTCATCATGTCAAGAATGTGTCGAGTCTTCTTTGTGAATTATGGAATAAATCTACATAGAAAATTCACCTTTCCAAAGAAAGAGTGAACTATAGTCTTACTAGCAAGAAGAGTAATATTTTGGATAGATTTGACTCTTTTTGAGTCAATTTTTATGCCTTCTCAAGATACAGTATGACTGAGAAGTTTACCTTTTATAACCGCAAAAACTAACTTCTTAGGATTAAGATAAATACCATTTTACTGACAATGTTCCATCACTTGTTGTAAATGATGCACATGATCATGACGATGTTTGGAAAAAATGGTCAAGTCATCAAGATATACCACAATAAAATTCCCTATTTCATCTCTAAAGGTAAGATCCATTGCTCTCTAGAAGGTGGCGCCAGCATTGATTAGACCAAAAGGCATTCTACAATATGCAAAAGTGCCCCCACAATATAGTGAAAGTAGTTTTATGTTGGTTTGCTTTATTGACTTCCACTTGATTATACTCAGAAAAACCATCTAATATTGATAACATTTTTGAACTAGTCACTGTTTACAACACTTGATCTATGATGGGTAAGGGTTAGTTATCCTTTAAAGAAGATAGTTTCTAAAATCAACATAGATACAAATTTCTCCATTCTTTTTTCTCACCAAAACTATTTTTTCAATCCAGGTGGAATGATGAATTGGAAAAATAATTCTTGCATTTAGCATCTTCTGGATCTCAGAAAGGATAGTACTTAATATTTTGGGGTTGTATTGCCTTTGCTTCTACTTGTGAGGTAATGACCCAACTTTAAGAGGAATTTCATGCCAAATTTCTTCAAGCCTGAGAGATTTCAAATCATCATAAGAATACACCAAAACATCAATGTAATGGTGAAGAAGAGTAACAAATTTGAGTTTTTCACCAGAAGTGCAACAATTCCCAATGTTGACCATTTTGGGATTTTCTATTATACTCAAATATACTTGATCAAACTCCTTGGAAGAACTTGAATCCATTTTTTGTTAATTAACATACCTATCATGCTTATCAAATAACTTTTCAAGAGAAACCAAACCTTTTGGAATTTTATTTCCCTTGAGTTGAAGAAAATCTTCACCAATTTTTAAATATATTCTAGGAATTGATTCTCATGGTGGAGATTCACTACCTTCACAATAAAGCTCCTCAAAGCTATCCACCTTTTCTAGAAAAGTAATGATTTTATTGTCATTATTAAACACCTACAAATGATTGGCATTATCAGATACACTTGGTCAAATGACTAGCTCAATAGTGTACTTGTTTCCTTTGAAATCCTTATGGGGAACCATGAGGGTTACGGAGACAGCCAATGAATTTACACAATCATTAAATTCTCTCAACATAATAAAAATATTAAAAGCATCAAAACTTTCAACGTAATCCCATACAAGATTGCGATAATGTCATAATATTTCATTTTTGGTTTGGTACATATTCCTTACCTAACAAACCACCAATTCATCATCTCCCTAAGCATGAAGAATCTTAATACCTTTAGCATGAGCAGCTTTCAATCCAAGTAATAAAGATTCATACTCGACAGTGTTGTTGGTATTGTTGAACTATAAATTATATGAATAAGGAAAAATTTCTCCTTGAGGGGATATCAAAACAATTATGGCTCTAGAATTGGTATAAGAACAACTACCATCAAATTCTAAAATCCAAACATCATTAGAATTTGATCTTCTCAAAGATTTCTCTTCGTTAGTGTGGGAAGATTCTTTTTTGCCTGAACTTTGCCTTAACAATTTTTTTGATTTTCTATCTAAATTTTTTGATTTGTCACCTAATGAACCTTCATCTGATGAGCTAAAAACATCTTCAATGGTCATAAAATAATTACCCATTCTTGATGATTCAAATAAAATTTGAGCTTCAGAGTCTGATGTTTGGGTGACAATATATTTTGACTCTTTTTCAGGAAGCAACTTTTTCATGATGCCTTTAACAGGTATCCTTGCTTTAGATAGATTCATATTCAAATCTCCACCTACGTCCTTACAAAAATTACATCTGAGTAGAATGCCATAGGAAGATGGAACATTGGCCACCAAGACTGTCATTTTAATCCTTTTATTTGGTAAAGCCACAAATGCAAATTAGGCATCTTTGATTTGACCCAAGAGTGGTACTTGCTTGTTTTCCATGGAGAAGCATATCCCAAAAGTCTTAGTTAAGGTAAGACTAAGATAATTTACTACCTTGGTAGGCATAACATTATTAGAAACTCCAGAGTCTATTATACAGTTGCTCAACTTATGACCATTTATTAATAGAGAAACATAGAAAGCTTATATTTTTTTGAGGGGAACAAGATGAGTAGCGATAAGATTATTTTGGGTGGATTTTTTCTTTAAGGCATCAAGAGTCACCTTTAGAAAGTCTTGTCCTATAGGGATGGTTTTATTTTTCATGTATTCATCCAACCTATCAAACTGTTAAGGATTGGCTCGCCAGTACTCAAATTTAGTCATTTGAATTTTGGTCTTTATAGCATGATAAATTATGTCAAATAACTAAAATGAACTAGAAACATAGAGAAGAAGTCTATCATCCTAATATTTATTGGGTGTGGCACTGGTCTGAGGAGTAAAATTAGAAGGTATAGGATGGTTTGAGGTACTTACTTTCTTATTGGTCACTGGGTCCTTTGACTGGAAAGGTAGTGAAGTTCCCCATTTAGCAATTGAGACTACTGGCTGAGGTTCTTCTCCTACTTTTCCGTTATCAACTTATTGAGTCGACTAATTTTGGGACCTAGTAAAGACAACATATGATCCATCAAACACTTTTCCTTTTTTCTTAGCTTCATCTTGGTATTATAGAAAACCAATATTAGAGTCACCAACTAATTCTTTTTCTCTTTCTAAAAAGATATTAGCATCATATTCTTGGTCTAACTCAGGTTGGAAAGAGAGATCATATTCAGCTTCATGATAACTAACTACTGAGTTGACCGGTGATGCTTCAATGGTGAGCTTCCCCTATGTGGGAGGAAGATGATTGGATTGCCCTTGATTTTAAGTAGCGTTGCCTTGATATGAATGGTTATAAAATGTCCTCCTTGGCATCTCTTGATAATAATTATGAGAAGACATACCTTGGGACATTTTCCTTTTTAGAGCTAGCAATTCATTTGCCAAATTTGCACCATAGGATCTATGGTACTCGTGGAAGAACTTTCAATAGACGAGGAAAAAAAATTTATTAGAATTTTTTCTAATCTTACCTGCTAGGATAAGATCATCTTTGACCTCAGTAGCCAAAATATGAGCTATAGAAAGATCTATAGGGCCAACCCACCTTAATATAAAACCTACTTCAAGAAATTGAGAATTGATGAAAAAACACTTAAGATTCTCTGGTGTTGGCTGAGCAACTGTAGGAATTCTATTCCTTAGCTTATTGAATTTAGCAATAAAGTCTCGCATAGGATCATGGGGCTCTTTCTTTATTTACGTAAGCTAAGCCAACAAGGCATGTGCATCTTCTATAGGTTTAAATCTAGCCTCAAATTTGGCCTTGAGAATGTCCTAATTAGTTATAGTCTGAGCTTGAAGGTGATAAAACCAATCCACAGTAGTACCTTGCAAAGTTTATGCAAATAGTCTCACCACTATATCTTCATATTCAATGCCTATCACATCACATGCTATGCAGAAAGCAATAATATGCTCATTAGGATGAACTTTCCCATCACCATAAAATTTGAGAAAATTCTTTCTCAAACTACGCGGTAGTTCATGTAAAGGTGGGGTTAGATTAAGAGGACCAAAAGTGTTGCCCCAAGGACCTGGGGATGCCTTGGTATGATGATTAAAAGGAGGGATAATAAACCTTTGTGGGGTAAGTATGGACAAAACTCTACTAGAACTGAAACTAAAAGCTTTGTCTGGTATTGGAAATCTAATGTTGGTAGGAGAAAAACTATCTGTACACTGAAGGTGAGATGGTGGAGAAAAAAATTCAAAATTATTTTGTTACACCAAATCAAATATAGGATTAAGAATACCTTAAGCTCTCTAGCTTCACGTATATGGTGGATCTACCAGAGTGTAGAATAGAAAAATAGCTAGAAATGCTTTAATTTGAAGCTTGAGGCTTTAAAGTGGGTGTTTGATTCCTCAGCGGAGTCACCAAAAAACTATTGGGTGAATATTTTGTCATCAACTAACTGAAGGAAAAATGGGTATATCAACCATAGCGTAATGAGATAAATCTCTCCTCTTAGCAAAGGGAAGTTCCCTATAAACTACTATAGAATAATATAAACTGAAAATAAACTTAGGGGTGAAATCATACTATCCATTTCTCTTTTTTTAAAATGATATCCAAAAATTAAAGGAAAATACCTAGGAAATAACTGAATGCATTTCTCTTCTTTTAGAAATGATGTTCAGAAAACCAAAGATAAACTTCTTGAGTAGTAACTAAATCTAGAAGAAACCCACAAAAGCACAAAGTCTTTCATCACTTCTCTTATCAATTTAGGACTAAGATCACAACAAAATGAAGTGCAGCCCAAAGTCTCCACTGAAAACTAGTATAGAGTATAAGATCACAAAGGATAAAATCAATTCAAAGCCTTTCTAATACCCTTCTCACTAAAACACAAAAAACAAATTAAAGGCAATTTTAGTAGCACAAAGTCTCCATGATTAACTTTAAAACATCTCCTAGATAATTTCCATGTGCTCTACTTAATCAAATAGATGAGATAGTATTTAAGAAAAAGACATAAGAATAATTTCCTAAACAATACAAGTTATTCCAACACAAAATTTGAAAAGTCACCCGCTTTCTCATTCATTTAAGAAAATATGATTTACAATCTAAGATCAAAGTCTCAAAACGCATCTCAATTTAGGTAGAGTTTTTCTTCTAATCACCAAAAAAAGATCTATTTACAAAAGAGGCTCTCCTTATTTATAGGGAGAGACCTTGAGGATTTAGAAAAGACTTAAATATTTTTACCTATTCAAAGATAGGAGTCTTTGTTGACTTTGAAATTTCCATATTTTTACATGCAATTACACATGAAAAAGGTACATGTGAAGATGTCCAAAGTGGTTAAAAAAGTACATTTGAAAAAAAAGGAGGATAAAATAAGGACAATTTCAATCTCTATCCCTAATCTTCTTCATGTGAGCATCGTACATGGTGATAACTGCTTGTATCTCAATACTATTTGAAGTAACAGTGTTCTTGAAAATTACCTTAGCTCTGACTAAGGAGTCTTTTACTATTGTAACTAATTTTTCATGATTAGTTAATTTGGTCTTTAGATTATCTACAGTTAACTAATTGTCCAAAATGTTATCCACAGATGCTACTGAGAATGCTCTTTCCTTGAATTCTTTTTGGAGCATACCTTTAAATTCTTGAATCATTTTTTCTATCGAAATGAATTAGTTGTCTTAAGAGTTAAGTTTGTAAGGTAGCTCCTCCAACTTTTGCAATAAACTAATATCACTTTGTTCACTAAGGTCTCTTGAAGATTTGAGGTCGTTGATCAATTCCTTAAGCACATGAAACCTATATATCAATATTTATTTAGTTTTAGTGTAAGAGTCTCTATCAACAATGATGCCAATTGATATTAGAGTGCTTATTTTTAACTTATTCATATCCATCCATTTGCTAATATATTTTTCTATGCTTCAATATATTAAGAAATGATATTGATAATATCATCCAATTCTGCTCTTACTTTCCTCATCTTACCTATTTTCTTAGAGAACTCTGTGAGCAAGGAAATTCCTTGTGTATGCATCTTGTCCAAGTACTCTTCTAGTAGTTTTCCCTTGAGATAGGTCATTTTTGCTTTCTGAATCATGGGGTCATCTATGGAAATAGCCTCTGGGGTTACTATTTTTGGATTGAAAGTAATTCTCCTTATCACTGCAGTCAATTATTCCACCATTGCTTTGTAATGATCCTTCATCTCTTTTTCTTTATCAAATTTTTGAATTATAATGTCCATGGCTATTTGCAAATCACTCTTAGCACCTTCATGAGTTATTTTACCTAACTCAAATTGAGAGATAGAGTAGTCATTTATATCAAAAAATTTAAGAGTTGCATCCTGTGGAGGTTTTTTTATTTCCAAAAATTTGTGCCCCTTATCCCTAATCATTTTTGAAAGAATCTTTAGCTTCTTGGGAGTCTTGAATTTTATTGTCACCAATTTATTGAAATCAAAGTCATCTAGAGAGATGGTCTATTTTTTCCTTTTGGGCATATAAGCTGACAACCAAGGTGGGAGCATAGATGAACTTACATTAGGATCAATCTCTATAGTTGGGGTTACTGGAGTCTCACTTCCACCAGTGGTGGAAATAATGAATAGAGTATCAGTAAGAACTACACCTTCTACTGAATGATCAAAAGCATAACTATCTCTGATATCAAAAGATGGAGATGGCAAAATAGGGATTGACCATGAGGAATAAAGAATATCTTCAGAAGTGCCTTGAGGATCATCAAAAATAATTTTGGAAGGAGAGGCTTCTCTAGAAGAGGGAACACTGATTGGAGAAATAGGTAGAGTTATAATAGGTGTGCTAGGTGGGGAAAAAGAAATTCCTATTTATAGCTACACACCCTCTCATGGAGATAGAGTTTCCTTTTGTTATTGATCTGTGGGCCTATCATTAGTCTCCATTTGCTCCATTGCTAGTTCTTTAGTGTTTTGCTTCTCAACCTCCATATATATTGTTTTTGGCTCTTTTTCTATAACTTTTGACTTCTTCATCTCAAAGATGTTCTTAGGCTTATGTGGCCTATAAGAAGAAGGAACATCACTTTTATTCTTCATCCTATTTTCCACTCTTCTCCTTATTTCCTCTTGAAATTCAGCTTTTGATCCTGTGATGAACTCTTTCAAGGTGATTCCCTTATTCACTAACCAATCATTGGTATTTTCCAATATTGGTTCAAATATTTTCCTTAAGGAAGTCAACTCCTTTTATGACAATTGGATTGGGGGAAAGAGAGGCATTGGTGACATGTTCATCATGGTATCTATTATTGATCAAATCACCATTATCCACTAGACTTTCAAGGATATCATCGAGTCCCAGATATTCTATCTGCTCAAGAGACAATCTACTATAGTCCATCTTTCTGATGTCTTTTACTATCCTAAAATCGACCCAAACATCTTTGATCATAGGCTCATGAAATTGGGTCTTCCTCCTGATTATATCCTTTACACCTCTGTAGTCAAAATTTAGTCTCATTTTGAAATGCTTCATGGTTACGAGTTGCATTTTAGTTTCCATAACTCTAGCTTTTCCAGTGGTCAACACTGAGAACCTACTAATTTCAATCAGGAACTTGAAACTAGGTTTCTTAAGTTCCATCTGCTTATTATGTATGACAATAATTTGCCTACACAACTCCATCAAGACCAATTTGTCTAAAGGGAATATTGGGAGCATATAAGGATGACCTTGGAAAAAGCCAACCCATAGGTAAGAAAAAGAAGGGAATTGCAAGAACATACATCTAAAGTCATTGACAACTATCCAGGCTTCATCTAACACTCTTTTCTATTCTAATTGGGGATCAAAGAGACATAAAAATACTATAAAGAAAGCATCATTTACTCTCTTAAAATGATGGATAGAACCCTTCAACATCAACTGAGAGTAATATTGATACACTAGGGTTACTCTCTTGTCTCCTTTTGATGTTAAACCTAGGAAGGTTCTTATCGACACTAGAATATATACTAGGTATGAAGTCATGTAAAATTTAGAGGTAGTGGATACTTTCATCAATTGTTCATCCAGAGCATTGCTAATTTGTTCTCCCCCAAAAATGACTTGTTTGCCTTGGAGAATTATTTAATGAAGGGGTACATCTATTCATGAAATAGTGAGAAAGAAGGTAAACCTCTTACCCTACTAAGAAGAGTGATCAGGTTACTGACTTCTATAAAGTCACTTCTTAAAAAGCTCTATGGCCATCTTGACAAATTTTCCCTTAGAGTTTTAAGCCATCTATTGTTGATTACCTTCTTTGATATTTTAGGATCTTTATCATATTCCCTTTGTGATTTGACAAAATCAAGCTTTAATACTTCAGTAGTAAGAGGACACATGAACACTTTGTCGATGAACTCAGGGTCCAGTCTAATCACCACATTACCACTAGCATCTAACATAGATTTGGTATCCTTATTATAGAACTAAGCGCATTGGAGAACAAATTTTGTGTTGTGAACCACTACAGGAAAAGAAGATACCAAATGAATATTGCTCTCAATTATCTTCTTCATTTCATGGTTGGGATTGCTTGATCTAGTTCTTTCCATGAACTCAGCCATATCCACATGACCTATCTCTATATCTCTAATGTCATCAACATTAGAAGTAATTGAGGTGATTGGAAAAACACCTTGATACTTATACTTCATTGTCTTTGACTTCTTCAGAGAAACTTCAGTCATCTAGAAGAGCTTTTGTTAAAAGGACATCGATGAGGGATCCTTGAGAGAAACTACAACAAGAATCATGATCATGCAATTAGGGAAAATATTGGCAATCTAGGAAAACTACATGTTGATGATCATGACCATGAGAATGTTCTTGAAAGGGTTAAAGTGTGAGCAAGCCAAAAATTCAAAAGAAACTGGGCTCGTAAAAGCAAAAAATTGAAATTTTCTAGAGTTAATATTTTTGAGAAAATGTATGCAGGGGTGGTAAAAATTGTTGCCCTTGCATATGGAGGTATTATAAGTGGCAAAAATCACTGACTTAACACATTGAGGGAAGGTCTATTTATGCATAGGTGGAAATTTCTACCACCCTTGCATGCTGACTTTATGTAGGGGTGGAAATTTTTTTGCCTATGCATATGGGGTATAAAACATGTGTAAGGACGATAAAAATTACTGCCCTTACATGAATAGCAATGGATTTATGTAATGATGGTAAAATCACCATCCTTACACAAGTTAATTTAGTTTTGTGTAAGGGTAGTGATAATCACCACCATTACATGTATGGCAATGGCTTTTGGGTTTTTTAGGCTTTAACCTCCCTTTGAGGATGAGGGAGGAGGAAAAAGAAGAAATATAAAACCTAAAAAGGAAAAAGGGAAAAATTGAAACTTTTAAAGAAAAGAGAAAGAACAAAAATGAAAACCTAGAAACAAAAGAGGGAAGAATGCAAAACATACCTGGTAAATCAAAATCCTATGGTTGAAGCTAGAAAAACCATAATCCCACTCATTCATGCAGTCAACTGGTTGTAGGGAGGGGGAGAAGACAACCTAGAATAAGCAAAATGAGGCACAAATTAGCATTTAAAAAGTTAAAAATTGACGCCAACCACTCGGTGCATATGGTCATAAATGCCATGTGCAAAAACTAAGATCATGTAGTGGCAGCAATTTTTGCTACCTCTGCATGATGAGGTGTAAAATATGTAAGGGTGGTGAAAATCGCTGCTCCTGCATGAAAGGACATAAAATACAAGGGCGACTATTTTCACCACTCCTACATGGAGAGATGTAAGGGTGGAAAAAATCATCACCTTTATATGGAAATAGAAAACATGCAAAGGTGGTAAAAAATGTTGACTTTGCATATAAACAAAACAAAACTAACTCCTTGAATTTTATCAAAGTTTTGACATTCTAATGACATCAAGACCACAACAAATTTCACATTTTTTGAGAAATCATGATGAGGGAAGGTCGAGAAATTTTCAAGGATGCTAGTTGACTATACTCGAGAATAAGAGAAACTTGTCTCAAACAATGAGCTTAGAGTGAAGAATATGAAATAAAATAAGTTTCATAGTGGTTGTCCATCAAATAAGCATAGCTGATTTTGGGAACAACAATCTAGACCTAACACTCCTCAACTTCCACATGTCATAAATCAAGATGAGGGGAACCCTAAGCTCATAGATCATGAATAAGAACTAGATGATGAAGAATAAGCCCATCAAAATAATCATATTGAGGCTGATAGAAGGAGATCTACCTTGAAAAATCACCTAGACTATATAATCCAACATATCAACTCTTTAGCATCCCAAATCCATTCCAAAGCCTAAAAACCTACATCACCTAGAATAACAACTAAAAACACTAATATTAATCCATTTAAAACCAAAATTAATCCAAACTAATAATTCCAATCCTTTAATGGATCCCTCATTTTCCCATGAGTGTAAGATTATGAAGGAGACTCTTCAATAAATAGATCTCCATACTCAGGCAATGAAATATAAATATGAATACTTTTTCATGTACCCAATAGACATGAGTATCTTTTAAATACCCTTCTAAATATATTTTGAAATTCTAATGTTTGATAAATATAAGGGGAAAGGATACCCTCATGACCATGTTCAATATTTTTATATAGTTATGTTTACTTGCTTTGAATCTTTACTAAAAGTCTCATAGGACCCATTCTCCAATGGTTTATGCATTTAATTAATGGGTCCATTGATACTTTAGAATAATTAATATAGAAATTTGTGAGACATTTTTATTTGAACATCGATCATGAAATTTCTATAATTGATCTCTATAACACCAAACAAAGGAATGAAGAGAGTCTTTCATCATTATTACAATGATGGAGGAGCCTAACCAATCATTTATGATTTACCATCCATGAAAAAGAGTTGGTTAAATCTTTATCAATAATTTAAATGCAAAATTGAAATATCAATTGAAATTACAATGTTCCAAATCATTTGATGAGATTATAGAAAAGGTTATCTAGATAAAAAAGGAACTTATTGAAAGGGTTACTATCAAGTTTTATACCTATAATGAACAAATTCAAAATCAAGATAGTGATCTTTGGGTAAACCAAAAGTCTTTAATAAAAACAAGAATGTAGTTGGGGGTGTTGTTATTGAACCATGTATAAATAGTATAAAAATATTCCCCTACTACTGAAAGTAAAAATATATCCAACATGACTATGCTAAAAGGAAAATTGAGGTATATAGTGGGGAAATGTCATCTTACTAGTCTTGGTGTGCCAATTGAAATGGTCTTGAAGAAATTAACCTCTACGAATATGATAACTCTCCTAGACATTAGACCCTCAGATGATAATAATCCATGCCTTGATTGGAATCATGAAGATGAGATTTGTCATTACCATAGTGTGAAAGGGAATGATACTAAAAATTGAATACAATTAAGACATTTCATCCTAGACTTAATATAAAAAGGGGAGATATAAGTTGAAGGTAAGTTTCAAACAAGTTAATCTAAGAGTAATCAATCGGGAATATATCAAGAACCCCTACCCAATCATAAATATAAAAAAAAGAAAATATTAATAGATCATGTTTAAGCCTCTATCTCCAATAAAATTGATTACCATTCCATCCCATATCACTACATCAAAGCCATCAAAATCAAAGGCCCATAAGAGCCCATAAATATGCCATCCCCAATACTTAACATTAATAGGGACACTACAGATTGTATAGTTACTATAAGGCATGGAAAAATAATAGTCCCTAGATCACCTCAAAAGGATCCACCTATTTATTTGTCTCAAAAACTATTATCCCTTAGAAAGCTTCAAATTCTCTTAATAAGATATATGATATTATCTAGCAACTCGAGAAGACCCCAACACAAATCTCCCTCATGGACCTTCTTAAAAATTCTTCTATAGATGAAGAGATATTAAATAAATTCTTACATGAATTTAAAGTTCCTAATTATATTGACACAAATCAATTTCAAGCCCTGGTAGATCACTTATCTCCATCATAAAAAATCACATTTACTTTCGAAGACATGCCACCAATAGACCCTTATCAAAATTATCCCCTATTCATTGAAATATCCATTAAAAACACAAAATATTTCAAGTTATTATAGACAAATGATCCACCCTAAATCTACATAATATTGAATTTCTTAATAAGTTGGGATATTTAGAATCTTAACTCGGGCCTAATCTAATAATGATAAAGGATTATGATGATAATGAATGACCTACAGAAATAACCATATATCTTACCATAGTTATGGGGAATGTATTCCACCAAAAACTAATCCATGTAGTAGATGTATATCTCCCTTATAACATGACTTTGGGATTCCCTTAGATCCATGAGATGAGAGAAGTACCCTATACCCTTCATCAATGCTTCAAATTCCCACATTTTGGCATGGGGGTTAACATCCTAGGTAAAATCAAACATTTTTGTAGATATCAAATGGAATAATATAGTCATGATATTTATTATCCAAGTACCTAAATCTCATCCTACAATCTAAAAACTATGAAGTTTGTACACTCTAATAATCTATCACCCACCTCATATGAGTCACCAAAAACCACTCACCTAAATATTATCTCCAAGGGGTGTGGGGAATACAAGTATAAAAATATTTGTGTAGGAGATATTTCACTTTCCTCATATAGCTGTGGATCTCTATATATGTGAAAAGATAAAATATCATTTATCAATTAGGGTCTATTCCCTTCACTAGCACCAGAATGCTATTAGAAAAATGTTTTGAGGAGCCTGATGAGTCCTATATTATTCATGAAAATGTGGCCCTAGATTTTAAAAAGGAAAAATATCCTAAACACAAAATATGCTTCAAAATATTAACTATAAAGGTCAAAGAATATGTTGAGAGGAAAAAGGAAGGTTGAAACCTATTGATGTATAAGAACATCCAAAATCACTTGGCCTAGGTTACAAACCACTAGGCATTGACCTAAACTCTATTGACACTCACTCTTATTCAATTCCTAAAGAGTATACCTCTAATGATAAATTCAAGACATGTTCTATTATATCCTCTATGAATACCTATCTACCATGAACCTATTCCCTGACACCACCATTTCTACCATCAATATCTCCCTATGCTACCCTAAACTAACAGATTAGAATCAAAAGAAAGAACCATACTTTGATATATTTCAAAGTGATGAAGCTATTATTGAGTACATGGGATCCCAAAGATTTATGCAAATAGGTTATCAAAAAAATGGATTAACTATTAGTTTAGATGATTTCTCATATTTTGGGGAGCAATATAAATCATTAAATCAATTAGAAGAAGAAGAATATAATGAAATTTATCCCTCTCCAATCATAGAATAAATCTAATTAAACCCTAATGAGAAAGATATTTATTAAGATTTAGGTGTAGATTTATTAGCTAAATTTTCTTCAAGAGAAGAGCTACCACCACCCCCAATATATATTCAAGATTGGTCAACTTCCTTAGTCAATTAAGTCATATAAATTAATATTAGAACTAAATAAAATAATATAATATTCAAACTAGCTATAATTATTATTGCTGAAGAATAGCAAATTCTTATTGAACTTCTCAAAGAGTTTATAGACATATTTATGTAGAGCTACTCTGACATGCCTAGATTAGATCCCAATTTGGTGGTACATCACCTAGTAATGCATCCAAATGAAAATCCAATCAAATAGAAAATTCAAAATATGCACCCCAAAGTGGCATTATTAGTCAAAGAAGAATTAAAAAATTTCTTGGAAGCATGATTCATTCAACCAATGAATTATTTTGAATGGATTTATAATATTTTCCCTATTTAAAAACCACAAGGAGGGATAGAAATTTGTATTTACTTTTAAGACATAAATAATACATGTCTAAAATATGATTTCCCTTTAACTAATATCAACATGATCATGGATTCCATAGTAGGGTATGAAATGCTCTTCCTCATGGATGAATTGTCTAGGTATAGTCAAATCAAAATTGCTTTAGAAGATTAGCATAAAACTACATTCATTACTCCATGGGGTAATTTTTAATACAAATTAATTCCATTTATATTGAAATACATAGAACCAACCTACAATAGGGTCATGACAGTCATTTTCCATGACATGATACATGATATTGTGGAAGATTATGTGGATGACATCCTAGGAAAGTCTAAAATAAGATCAAAACATCAAGTAGTTCTTAGATGATTGTTTGAGAGGTTTAGAGAATATAAAGTTTGAATAAACCCTAAGAGATGTGTATTTTGTGTCACTTTAAAAAAACTTTTGGGGTTTATAGTATCTTGATGAGGCATTGAGGTAGATCCCACTAAGGTAAAAGTCATTTTTGAAATACCTCCACCTAAAAACCTGAAGTAGCTATAAAGCCTTCAAGGAAATTTACAAGACATTCATCATTTCATTATTAATTGGAGGACAAATACCATCCATTTACTCATATATTAAAGAAAGGAGCTCATTTTAACTGAAATCTAAAATGTCAAACAACATTTGACAACTTGAATCAATATCTATTGAATTCTCTAGTACATTCACCACCCATATAAGGAAGGTTATTGCTATTGTATGTATGTATATATATTAAAGAAAGAAGCTCATTTTAACTGAAATCTAAAATGTCAAACAACATTTGACAACTTGAATCAATATCTATTGAATTATCTAGTACATTCACCACCCATATAAGGAAGGAATTTTTTGAAGAAAATTGGCTTGGGCCATACATTTTTAATGCCAAAATTGGCTCAGGGTCATATAATTTGGATACTTTAGATGTAGAAGAACTGGATAATCTAATGAATATTATGCATCTTAAATGGTTCTATATCTAGAGGGATTGAAATATGTGATCATTTGTCTATAAGAGCCCATACATTGGGGCAATCATATCATTCATTATCTCACCTCTTATCATTCTTATTGATTTATCATCATTCCACACATCCCATTTTTTCTTTTCATTTCCCATATGAACCTGATCCCAATGGTGGATGGAAGATATATGCTTAAAAAATAAGGAGATATGAGTCTCAAAAATGGGGAAGATTGATGCTAAGAGTGAAAAGGGGTAACTATTTAAGAGTCATCTAAAATATTTGATCTACTCCAAAATCAATATTTACTCCTAATATCCCAATCCAAATAAAAATCAATTCTCCCAGATGGTTCTTCTTCTTATCAACCTCAATAACATCTATCTTTACTCATCCCCATTCATTTCCTAATCATACATCTACCTATCCCTATTAATTTCATCACTAGAGAAGGGTAATTAATTACCCCTCTTCCAAGAAGTATAATACATTGATTAAATAATTAAAAAAAATCCTAGAAAGTATAATCTAGTTCCTGGGATTATAATTATATCTAATTTGATCATATCTCAATCATCGTAAATTGTTCTGACTAAATTATTTTTTAAATATTTTAGGTTGTTTTGTAAATAGTTCATTTTGTAAAACAATCTTCATCCATATATTAACTGGTCTTGTACATATCAATTTAACAAAGTTTCTTGAATATTCATTTTCTTGTAAAAATCCTTTTTTAAGTCCATTATAAAAAAAACCCCTTTTATCCACCAAAACCTACTTTCATCACTTCTCTCATAAATAATCATCATTACTTTTTATTCACTTTGCTAAAGTATTTTTTACATATTAGGTTAAATTATAATTAGGTCATTTATTATTCTTGAAAAAAACCTTTTTTTTACCTAGATTAGCTTAGTAATAATTATCCTTTTATTTTCCAAAACTTAGGTTAAATTATAAATACATATTCCATAAAAACCATTTTAAGTTATCATTTTGTAAATAATTCATTTTAATCTTTTATCACACATATAGGACATTTTATTTAGTCATTTTGTATTTACATAATTAGGTAAACTTGTAAATATTCATGTCATGTAAATATATATTGCAATGTTTTTATGTTAGGTTGTCATTATTTGTCTTTTAGAATCATTTTTCATCATTTTAATCATGTTGTCTTGTATTAAATAGGTATTTAAATAATTGTTGTGTAAAATTTTATCTTTTGATTTTATGTCTTCTTGTTTTCATATTTAGGGAATGAGGATGGCAACAAATGACTACCCATTATGATTGGGATTGTTACTAATAAAGTTCCCTCTTAAGTCCCTACACACTATAAATCAATGTCACCTCAAATATTTAAATGTCAAAGGTACATTTTTTATTAAGTTCAAGAGTAAAAATGGAGTGTCGATGTCTCTCTATCTTTAATACTATCTCAACATCTTAAAAATCATACCCTCCTAATTATTAAACTATCCCACTTGACCTAATTAACCTACTAATTAATCCATCCATCTCCTTGTCATAAGAGGATTACCCATTATTATTTCATGAAACATAAAATTATATTCCCCAAGGACAACCTATCAAAAATCTTAGAGCATGTCAAAACTTATGAAACACTTATTACCATATTATAGATTCCATTTCATTATAATATCACATTACATCATTTTTCATCCATTTAATACAACATAAAAATTAAATCAATGTCATTAATTTACCATATCTATCAAAATTATGCCATCACATAATGATATACATCAAATTAAAATGGATCCATAAGACATAATATCATAAAACACATCCCTATAATTATTACATCCACAATACATCAGCTATAAACATATAATCATCTCATACATGTAGTCAATAATATAATGTCTAATCTAGAAAATACATCATACTCACATAAGCAACATCTATAAACATGCAATGCAACATATAATTAACATCATCATATAAATGTCCATGAGTCTCATTAAAAATCATATATAAATATGAGAATTATGGACATCCATGTGCTAAAAATGAAATATACATGTCTAATAAATAATCAATGTCTCATGGTCCTAATCATGGTGGTCCTAGTGGTCTCCTAGGTGGCTAATTCATAGAATGAGAAGAGGTGTTGGCCTTGTATGGAGGTGCTCACTATTCAACCCACACCACACCCTCATAAACGATCCTATAATATTGGGCCTTTATAATCAACCATGATATATTTCTTGTCACATCTCCCAAGACCTATCTATATAGAAAAGTATCCCTTTCATCCCTATCCCACTCTACCACCTATAACCTAGACTCCTACTAGCTTATTATAGACTAAATATAATATATATGACCCTATATAGATGTTATTTGACTATACCTAGACCCAATATATCCCAATAATATGGTCAAATGAGATAATACTAGACCCATCTATATATTCCATTATATTATCTATCTTTGTAAATATATGACCTATCACTAATATCTATCTCTCTATGATTATCCCAAATATCTCATCCACCCTAGATCTCACCTCCTACGCTAGGATATTAGACTACACTCGATTCTCTACCCTAATAGGTGTTATGAGGGCCCATAATGTCAAGAGTTATCCTTTCCACTCCTTCATCACCCCCTGCACCTCCATTAATCACCATCAATGCCTAACCATCCTTGTTATCCCCTTGCTTATGGATTGTCTATGTACCCATTGTCTCCTTAACTATGCCTAAGCTTGTAAAATCTTATAGACTACCCCTCTCATCTTAGCCCACTAAACCAACCTCAAAATTCTCCTTAGTCATTTGTACCACCACCATCCTATGTAGGCTATGATAAACACAAGATTTTCCTTCACTTTTTGAAAGTCCCACACAATGGAAGCTATATTATCATAGTCCATATGAGATAGATCCCTATCAACTATGCATCCCCATTGAGGCCTTTCCATGTCACTTCAAGAAAATAATTTATCCTCACTAGGGACATCTTTTTATTGCTTGAAATACTATTATACTCTGTCTAGCTAATATTTTTATTAATATAATCACAGTGCCCTATTCGGTAACACTCAATAAGCATATATATGGTGTATTTTTTGTCATTTGGTCATCCTAAATGTACATATATATATGGCATCCAACTAATTTGATCATCTGTCAAACTATCAAATGCCTATCTATAAAATCTCATATCACTTGCATGTTCCCTCTGAACTCCCTGAATAATATACCATCTAAATACCAATAACTAGTCATGCTTGCAATCCACCTAGGTACTTGTTGGCCTCTCTATTTCCATGTGTTCCCATGACCAGATCTATAATAATAGTGATGGTCCAAAACTCACCACCCCTATATGCTCCCATATGTAGCTCCTTATATAGATGACCCAAAACAAATAGACCCTAATGAAATACCCTATAATCCTATACCATGTAAACAACCATATCTCCTAACCCTAATTATAACCACATTTTTCTCTTATCTAGAAATAATATTCCAATAACAAGAGACATGAAAACCAAACTCAATCTATCCATAGTCCCATCCTTGAATGATTTATCAATATCAATCTATGAGTCACAAAACCTAACCTATAAGTGGCCACATAACCTCTATACAATAAAATTCAATTAATATTACCTCCAATAGATTTTATCTCCCCTCATTGATACTTAAAATATCCACCAAACATCTTCCAAGGTCACTATTATCTCCCCCATGAAAGAATGGAAGGTGTTTGTCTTCGAGTGCCACTTATCCACAAATGTAGTGATCAGGGCCTACTATATCATAATAGAGGGCATCATGGAAATATAATAAATCCATATCATATATAAAACTCCAAAATTATATATTCTTGTGCAATACATCTCATGCAACACCATGGGTCATCATAATTTGGATGGCATAACACCTAAATCCTCTTACACCAAAATCCCTATCAGCCACTAATTACTACAAAACAATACCCTAACCTAGGATTTTCCTATTATATCCCTACCATATATACCTATTTACCTTTTCACTTACTTATTCCCTCACCCAATTAACCCCAATACTCACCCTAAGAAAATAACTATTATATCTCTACCCTAAACTGTAATTTTGCAAAACCATTAATCACTTGTTACAATTTTATAAAATTGTATGTCCTTTGTTATGGTTTTTCAATTTAAAAAATCACTAATAGTGTTTTTGAGAAACCAAAAGTCACTCACTATGATTTTGTAAAATTAAATTTTTCTAGAAGTGATTTTTCAAAAATATATTCATAAGTGCAATACTATGATTTGCACGTTCAAAACCATAACTCAGGGCAATGCCCCCAATTGTGTTTTTTCACTCTTTATCTTTAACCCTAATAAATTCAATAAATACATAAAATCACAAGCTAGTGGAAGGCACTTACCATTGGTCCAACCACTATAGGTCTCTGGAACTCTTAAACCCTCTCACCATGGTGTGAAGCATGAGGAATGTAATCTATGGTAGTGAGCTCAATAGCAAGGTTTTACAATCACCAAGAGTCAGAATGAATTATGTTTACCCATATTTTCCTATTTTACCCACCATAACCCTCTTCATTTTCCCCAAACCAACCTTATTTAACCCTAATTAACAATATCCTTCCATATAAAATAGCTAATTATGATTCTTGTAATCATTTTTAAATCTTTTAATCCTCTTTAATCAAATTTCCCATGGCCATTATAAATCATTCAATAAATTTAAATCATTTTTATGGGTATGGTATTCCATATCCCCACTCCCTATCTAACCTCTTGAGTCTGAACTACATTAGCCTGAGGTCTCTTTAGACTATGCAGGAAGCACTTGGTCACTTTTTTTAGTGCCCAAGGATAACTTGGCCACTAATTTCCTTTCCCTTCCCCTCATATTCACTTGAATTTATCAAATCATGTTTAGATATAGTCATCATATCAAATCTAATTATTATTATAAATCACTTGTATCATTTTATTATTAGCTTGTAGCTCTCCCTTGCATGTGTCATTTCTTGCGATATGTTGATAGATTGTGGCCTTATCTATCCTAATCTATCCATTACCCATATATATATATTTTTATTTATCTAATTAATTTTCCTACCTCTCTCCTTAGCATTGGTCTTTTCCTAGGACTCATTTTAAGAGGCTACTCATCATTTCTAGGGTGAGTTCCCCCTTGGGACTTTTCTTACACGTACAACTTCATTCCCTCACATTTCTACTTAGGGCATCCTATCACTCATAGCTTAACTATTATCTAGGGCATCCCCACTCCTCATGGTTTTTTCTACATATCCATCTTGTAATCTCTTTTCTAGTGTCCATTTGATTCATTCTTCCTTGCATGCCCTCTTAAGGGGGAATAATGTAACCTCATTGTATTAACCCATTGTGAAATGATTTTTTATTTGAAAGACCATTACTCCCCAATTAGTCATTCACAATGTCCTTTCAAATAATGGGAAAATGTATAAATCTAAACCTTCTCACATTAATTATTTCATTAATCCCACTATTTATCATGATTAATTTCATTTAAAATAGAATAACCATGATCCTAATTAAATATAATAAATCCCATTCCCCATTATATATTTCCTACATCATGTTAACCTTCCTACACACCCCATACTATATCAATCCCTCGATTATCACACTAACATCCCATTAAACCACTAATCCCTCCTCATTTAATAACAACTTTCCCCACTTACCAATTTAAAATTCAAAATATTCTACCTACCCCCTAGCCAACCTATCCATATGTTCTCATAAATACCTAATTTCTTACACCCCCTTAAGACCCCTAAAATAATCCCTATTAATCCTTAATCAAATCTAGAATCCTATAAAATCTAGAGTCTTCTATAATTATCTATAATTATATAAAAGTAGAGGGTTATTATGAATTTTAAATTCATTTTTAATCCTCCCTATCACCCTATAAATAACCAAGCAAGGGGATTGGTTGAACTAATTTAGAATACACACAAGTTTTCCTATATCTTTCATACTCTCATTGCATCCAAATTATCCTTGCATTCAAGAATCCATTAATCCTATTATGTTCACTTGAAATCTTTAATCCACCATTGTCAAGAAATTCAATAATCCTTGGAGAATCCAGTTGAAGATCTTGGAGAGAAGATTAAGAGAAGAAAGGTGATGTAAGAATCCTTAACTAATTTATGATTTCTTATATATTCTCTCCCATTGATGTTTTTTTAGATTTTAAGTTAAGTTACTATATATAGTATATTGAATCCATTGCTCAAATTTTACAAGCATACACTTATTCCATCTATAGCGATTGGTTCACTTTTTGCACTAGTTTTACACTAGAACAATAAATTATAATTCATAAAAGTATTATAAAAACTACTTCACCACTTTTAGTATGAAATAATGGAGTCAATTACACATTGGTTTATTAATAAAAGTCACTTTTAAATGAGTATTGGTGCATACACAATCCAATCCAATCTATTCAATGAATAAGAAATCTCCAAGGGTTCTACCCTCTATAGTCACCAATTTTTTCACTAGAAAACACAATAATTAATGTACCTAATAATTTGAAATCATTATTTATTATTAGATATATATATTTTTTGTATTTTACTTGTAGATTTCCATATTAAGTAAGTACTAATTTATACATGTTTCATTATAGGTTCCCATGAAGCACAATTCAATGGTATCACCTACATTCAAGACTACACTTCATATGTAAGATTAGGTACGTAATTTTTCATATTACTTTAGTGATTTCACTTGGATGCATTACTATAATAAAATAGGGTAAAATGTAGACACATAAGTTAAAATTTAGTTTAAAATAGTGAACTTATGACCACCCTTTTTACACACTTAACTTATACCTTATTCTATGAACTTTTGACCACTTTATTTCATTTTAAATGTGGATAACCAATTCCTATAAGAAAACCAATTATCCAAAAATATACTTATTACTCATGAAAAATAGCTCAATATTATCCATAGATAGTTCCATACTCTTAGATCAATTATTTGTGCTCCTAGGACATTAATGCCTTATTTGGAACATAACTTTCCCCAAGAGTGTACAATTCCATTTTACTTGTCCTCTAGACAAATAACAACTCATTTATCAAATTAAAATTAATGCAATGGATCACCCCAAAATTTTAGCAAGCCCAATCCAAATGAATTCCCAAAAAGATCATTATGAAGCCACATTTCAAGATAATTTTCATAGAAGAGGCTCACACATTAAAAAATAATAGAATTATAATTACACATTTAGAGAGAATTCCCTAATTATCCCAATTATAATTATGTACCACCATAGTATCCCTAATATAAAGTATGAATATACTTATAAGGTCACAAGCTGTGGTTGAAGCACTTAATCACACCAAGATTACACCAACATTTTAGCATTTTTCATCACTTTTTCACACACATCATTGTATCATGGGATAGCTACATAGAGTTTTTCCCCCATTTTAAGTATTGGTATGTAGGAAACACTAAACATAAGGTGTGTTATGATCAATCACAACTTAAACAACTAGCCTATTTTTCTGCATGATTTCATTTTCCCTCTTGATCTATTGAGCTAGGGTTATAAGTTAAGGATAAGATATACAATGGTTTTCACAAAGAATATATGCCCCCTAAATATTAAATGAAAATATAGGTGAAGGCTAACCTATCACATAGAACTAATAAATATATCATATATAGGAAACCGACACTCCCTAATGTTAATAACACTCCATGCCCTTATGCAAACATAATGCTCTTGTTTGGAGATCTTGTAAAAAGCCTATTTCAGATTTGTAGTTAGTCAACTCAATATTGATTTTCATCCTTAGATAATCCTAAATTCTAGTTTTGAATCTAAATTATACCTCCTACATACCTTCCCCATATACTATATATCCATATTTAGTAAGTTTCAAATTATTTTATGTCATTTATTGCATATCTATAACATTTTTATTTTACGCAATAATTTATCTTATCTAAGAAAACAATTCACTTATTTAACAAAATTTGATAAAACCATAAGGCATTACATGAAATAGAGTATTTTAGATAGTAAAATTTTATTTATATAGCATATCGATCTTGTATACTTGAAAAATACCTATTAGGGATCTACCCTTTAGCTCTAGACCTCCTTGATACCAAAAGGTTCACATTCACCATCTAGCTATGCCTAAATATTTATCTTATGGTCTAAATCTATAATTTTTGATGACCCATATCTCCTAAAATGTATAGAAAGATTAAAACTTGATGTATATCCCTCACTATGTATTTTAAATCCTCAGTAATCTTCTAGATTACTAGACACTTGCATCAATGTAAGTGTCTACATTCTTATCGTGTCTAGTCCTCAAAATTGATATAATTTGAAAATATTTTGAATCATGTGTGTAAATATATTTATATTATTGAAATATATTATGAGATATTTGAAAAAGTTTTGGATTAAATACAAATCTAATCCTACTCACTATTCATCAAGAAAATGCTAAGTAAACACATATTCAAGCTCAACCAATCAATCTCACAATTGAATTATACTACCCTATTCATCCATATTTTCATATCATCCATATGATTAGTCATATAACATGTTTGAATCACTTAAATAAAAACCCATTAGTAGTATTTGTCAAGCTATAAATAGATCATTGCATGCCTTTATATATAGTATATTTCACCCTTGTGTACACATGTAAACACCTATGGGAGAACTACATAAGTATAAGGTCATCCTTGGAGTGTTGGATATTTAGGTAACATTCATTGATATAGGGGTCCTTGAGGTCAACTTGACATTGTGAGCCCACTGACCTTTATTTGGCAAGGTAAAAAGATATAAGGTGAAGAGATAGGGTTTGTTACATACATGGTCATCGAAAACCTATGAAAATGAATAAAATACAAATAAAAATGTGACATAGAACCCAAAAGGCTCCAAGTTTTCACTTCACAATATAGTGAATATTTCATATAGGATTGTTGTATCTAGATCAAAATAAAAGTGTTAATACAAGTGTCCATAGGGGGACATAAGTGTCCAGACCTCTATGAATAATATTTACAAAATATTTCAACTAGATCTTGACCTTTCCTCTACCTATTCCACATTTATACTTTTCATATCTACATTTGAATTTTAATATAATCTAATTATTATCTCTTATTTGTGTTTATGAAATCAAACTACTATGTTGAGTGTAATTTTTATATTTATAATAACTCAGTATTTTAATTATTAATATTCATTTATATGTGTTTTCAATTAGTTTGATTGCTCTATAATATATTTATTAATCCTTGTGTATAGGCTATTATACCCCTTAACCCTCCACACATATCTAAAAAGGTTTAAATTTTTGTGAACATGACCATTGTGTCTTCTCATGCAACTCCTAGCTTACTCTAGGGTTTTTAGTTTGCTAGGATTTTTAATTTTAGTAGTTTGTAGATTTTTTTAAAAATTTCCTTTGGCACCTTTATTTAAATTTAGAAAATATGGAAATTTTAAGGAATATTATTTTAAAATGGAATATAAATAAGCCTTAGTTAAACATCTAAATACAAATAAAGAATTAATTAATGCATTATTACATGTTAACCAAGAAGAAAAAAATAACCATCGAATAATGATGAACCCTTAGATGGAATGACTCTTGCCACATCCTCCATGGGAACAATTAATTCTTCAACCCAATTATCGATTTCAATGCCTACATCAACACAAGTGGTGTTTTCATCCCCTTTCATGACTTCTCAAATCTCAAATATAAATCCTAATGGGTCTACAATGAAAAACATTATCTAAATTATAAAATATTAGAAATTAAGGTTGTCAACATTGAATAGAATGATTTGAAATAAAATCATGCCATTTATTCACAAGATGTATTACATAATATTGTAACACCTGAGATATATTTTCACCCTTTTTCCAATTGGTTTTATTTCACCCAAGTTTACATTTTATGATGAGAAAGGTGATCATGAACATTATTTACATTATTTCTATGAAATATACCTTTATTATGTTTCAAATGATAAAATTTTGACCAAATTATTTTCAAGGATCATAAAAGACTATGATTTAAGATGGTTTTATGAATTACTAATGAAATCCATGAAAGTATTTAAACCCCTAGTGGATTAATTTATAACACATTTTTTTAATCATCACTAAAAATATTTCATATGCACAAATTAAAAAGATCAAACAATGAACTAAAAAACTAATGAATTAATATGTTTTGAGATATAAAACAATGTTAGCAAAAATGACAAATCAAATGGTAGATAAAGATTTTCAAGACATATTTAAGCAAAGTTTGTTTTCCCCATTACACAAACCTATTATTTTGAATAATTTAAAATGTTTTGATGACTTATGACATATTGTTTGATATTAAAAAATGACACACTACATTAGGGGCATTTACTTCTTTGATCATGATTAATATGGGTTATATTATTTTATAATCACCTTTCCATTATCATTTTGAGCTTATATACTAATTATTACACATGCATGTACTCATGTTTACATATTTCTCATTTTACTTGATATGCTATGTTACATGACATATTTGATAACACATACATGTAGGGACTAGTATGATATGATTATGTTGGTTGATTATACTTCATTTATTCACATTGTCACTTCCTTGAGTGTCTTTTTATTGATTTTATTGTCTTGTTTGTGTAACATTTGAATATTTTCCTTGGTTTTTATCCCTTGTGTTATTATATATTGATTTCTTGTGAAATATGGACATTTGAATATGTCATTCATTTGAATATGTGGCATTTGAATATGGCCCTCTTTTTTAGGTCTCCTTAGACCCATTTTGTGTGACATTGATTTCTCTTGTGTGAGTGCTTGATTATTTTCTAATCTTATAATGTTAATTTATATATGTTGCCATGCTACATATCATGTATCTTAGGGGTGGTTGTGATCACATAATATGAGCTTCATTGATATACCTACTTAAAAATGTTACTCTCCTATATGTTTCATGATTCATGCAAAAATTATATAGTTATCCTATCCTTTTGACATAAGTTAACTATGGAATTCCATTAACCTCACCTCATAAGGGGAATGGTTATATTAGTTAGGTAATTCCATAGATACATTAACTCCATAATTATACAATTATTATAATTTTGATAATTTTATTATAATTTACATGATTCAGATATGCATGGTCATAATCTTATATAATGCACCAATTTTTATAGATTTGGAATGAAGTTTCTCAGATTTGTGACTAATATTATATATAGTTAAAAATTAGAGGTTACATTTTGATAGATACTTCATCTTGAGACAAATTAGAGGTGAATATGCCATAAAAGTGCACCGAAAATTGCAAATCCATATTCAAACTTATTCAAACATGTTTACCAAGAAGCACTCATAACTTACCAAGAAGCATCATTTTAAGCTTTTTTTGTCTACAATAATTGGATCAATTTATTAGTGTGGTTAATATTAAACACCATCAATGTCTTAAAACTACTTCCATTTTTTATGTTGAGTTAGTGATACCACATAAATTGGAATTTATTGTATTATCACTTTATTTATACAATTGAGATTCAATGATCTGAATGGTCATACCATAACTCACCCTTTCAACATATTGAGGGCATATTTACTTTCCAATATACCTATTCAAATATCCAATATTTATTTTTTAACCTCTCTCAATTCCATGATTTATAGGGAACCTTATTTACCAAGTCAAATTACTATGGGGAAACATGGTTGTATCGACACACATGTACTCCTTCCTTAATTTATTTTCAAACATGTCAATTATGTCAAATATCATATTATATTAATTTATTTATATGGTAGAATGATATTGGTTATAGGTTATACACCAAAAAAAACTCAAAGTGGGCTTAAGCAAGGGTAAAGTGTGTTATACACACCTAGGTATGCATTTATTTCCTTTAATCTAGTAATTTCATCTTTAAGCATTACTAGATTAAAGGAGGGTAAATGTAGATAATAAAATATAATTTATAAATCATATCAATCTTCTATACTTTAAAAATACATTTCAAGGATATACCATTCATTTCTAGACTTCCCTTTTCTAAAAGGTTCACATTCACCATCTCATTGTGCCTAACTATTGATATTATGGTTTGAAACTATCATTTATAACAACTAATATATCCTGAAATAAACAAAGATTAAAATTTTATATATATCCTTTAATTTTAGTTTATAAATATAGATCATTACATGCCTTTGCATATAGTATATTGTATCCTTATACACACACAATCTAACACCTAGTGGAGAACTATATAAGTCAGTTTTAGATAATTAGAGTAAATAAATATTAAAACCTAATGTATATCATTCACTATAAATTTGAAATATTCAACAACCTCATAGCCTACCAAACACTTGAGTCAACTCAAGTTTCCATATTATTATCAAGTGTCTAGTCCTCAAAAGTCATCTAATTTGAAAATATTTAGATTCATATGGGTCAGCCCATTTGTATTATTAAAATATGTTATAAGATAATTTTAAAAGTTTTAGTTTAAATACAAATCTAAGACCACTCAATATTCATCTATAAAATACAAATCAAGTATTAAATCTTAATTAATCAATCTCACAATTGATTCATACTACCCTATTATTACCTATTTATAGATAAGTATTGGGATTAGTCATATCACATGTCTAAAACACATAAATAATAACACATGAGTATCATTTGTCAAGTTATAAGGTATATCATTGCATGTATTTTCATATACTATATTTCACCCATTTGCACACACAAGCCAACACATGTTTGATAACTACATAAGTCTGAGGCCATTTTTCTAGTATTAAATATGTAGGAAAAACTCATTGATATAGGGGTCCTTAACATTAGTTCAACACCATGATCCCACTAACCCATTTTTAAAGGTACAAAGATCTAAGATGAAGAGCTATAGTTTAGTCCATACATGGTCATTGACAGCTTGTGTGTGTGAATAAAACACATCAATAAAAAGGTGATAGAAAACCTAAAAGGCTTTAGGTTATCACTTCATAATATAATGAATATTATATATGAGATATTTACATTCAGATCAAGATATAAGTGTCAACGTAAGTGTCCATAGGGTAACATAAGTGTCAGACCTGTAGAAACAATATTTTCACAATCTAACGATTAGATCCTAGTCTTGTCCCTATCCAGTTCCACCTTTGTACTTCTTAGATATGCATGCACATCTAGTATAATATAAGTATTATCTCTTTTTCATGTTTATACAATTAAACTACTATTTTGAGTGTACTTTTTATATGTATCATAACTTAGTACTTTAATCTAGAATATTCATTTATCTATGATTTAAATTAATTGGCCTACTCTAGAATTGTTTATTCATCCTTTTGTATAGAATATTTTACCCCCTTAACCTACTAAACATATCAAAAAGGTTAAATAAGTAGGTAGAGTCTTAGGTCCTACTTTGACATCTAAAGTAATGGAATCTATAGAATTGTGAGGCACATTGTCAAATACTCTAATGTTCTTATATAATTTTTATATAGAATCCATATCAACACCCAAAATTTGAATGTTGTATATATTCAATCCTAATCCATTATATATCAAATCTCTATTTACTCCTTAATTTAAATTTTTTATTTGTATAAAAAATGAGAGATGTTTAATAATATGTTGAGTATGAAAGTCATCATTTTCAAAATATTTCATGTCTTTAGTAATTTTTAATGTATTAAAAAAATGTAAAGCAATCAAACACTGCATCATTAGGCAAAGTTTTATGATGTAAACATATATATAAATTGTATTTATAGATAAGTTGCCTCTTAATTAATTATAACATTCGAATTTTAGCTAGAGTACTTATAAGTTGATCAATGATATCATATCCCCTGGTTGGATTGATTGGCATCATGGGTGGTGGATGGGGATGAGGATAAATAGTTTGAGCTCTTTTATTCTTCCATGTATGATGAGGTACCTAAACTCTTTTAGTTACAACACCATGAACCATGTGATCTAATATAATCCTATGGAAAATAATGGAAACAAAATGGTAAATTTTACAACCTTGAGGTAGAAGGAGAGTAGGATGAAAAGATTCATTTATTCTCTTTGATGCCTAGAAGTGATAGGAGGGATCCAAAACTAATTATTTAAACAATATGCATTAATAAGGAGGGTACAAAATTCTACATCAGTGATTTAAAACTTATTATTATATGAGTATTTGACCCATTTTATTACATGTTTATTAAATATTTTACATATTAAAGGAAAAATCATGTAATTATCACTACATAGATTGAATTAAAAAATATAAACTATGCATATCCATTATATCTATTGATTGATAAGGGGAACGAAAAAACTAGGTTTAAAAATCAAATATAAATATAGATATATGAAACCCTAGGAAAATTGAATGAAAACATAAATAAAATAAGTTTTTTCCACTCAATATAGTTATCAGGTTCACAACTACATTTTATCTATTTTCGCATTAAGTGCAATAGTAGGATAAAACTATGGAAAAGTGAGATAGCTTAAGATGTACATTAAGAAAAAAAATTTAAGTCTAATTAGAATAACATAATAACTTACCATGTATGGAAAACATTCGAAGAATGAATTAATTAACTTTTTTTTGGTATATGCAACTTTAAAGTAGGGAAAAATAGTTAACAATGGTATGAAATGAGCCTATAAATGTTCATATTTGGAAACATAGTGGTTATGTTTATTATGACAAGTTTGTGGCTTCTTAGATGCTTATAAAATGTGGTAATGTCTACTATAATATAAATACATCATGTGTATTATTTATAATATATGACCATGTCAACCATTATGCTCATATTTGATAAGGATTCATATATGGTATGATGTCTAAAAATCCAATGCACATAGTTCTATTTTTGTCTATTTGATACAAAACCCTAGTTTTTAAAAATGAGACCAAAGTAACCAAGAAAAAGGGTGAAAGGGAAGGGTTTAACCAACCTCAATCACCCCCTATGGCTCAACAATAGCTACATATATGACATTCTTAATATAGAAGTCAAGCTAAACATAGTTATCCAACCTAGCTAAGTGTGTGCAATATTGTTTAATACTAGCATGAAATGGAGTCATGTGTATGGATTTAAACACTTGTAAACCTATTATTTGACATTAAAAATAGTATTTGTGATTATTTAATGTATTTTTAATTAGAGGAGTTTTATATTTAGGAGATTTAGGGTAGTCTCTCTCAATGTGTAGATACATTTCTAGTGGTAGGCAAGTTATTTCTAGATGATAAAAGGATTTGGTCTTATTTTATTACAAGGATAACTCTTTGGGTACTTTAATTTTAATTAACATTAAAAATGTATGAGCTAGCCCATATGAATAATTTTAACTTTATAAAATAGTTTTTAAAGGGAACACATATAGGTTTAACCTAAGTGGACAGTTTTGCATCAATAAAAATATATAGTAAATAGGAACAATGATATGAGATTAGGAGACTATCTAAGAATGACATTTAGTTATTTAGTTAGAGTCTAGGGAAAATCCTATGTAACAATAAAATCAATTATGGAAGTTTAAGCATGTATATGAATAAATAGCTAAGGAATAATGCAAACAATATTCATGTATGTGATCATAAACCAAGTATGTCAAGGCTTAGTCAATTTACACATTGTCACGTATATAATACAAAATATGAATGTATACACTTCCTAACATTGTGTGATCCTAACTTGAGTACATTATACTAATATAGTATGATTGTAGCCAAGAATTATATCATGCATATTTTAAAATACTTATGTGATGCATATGTTTCCATCTTTTCCACCATACATTTATGGGGGAATGCTACTTGTGTGTGTTACCATTTATTTATCTAATCTAACTATGAGCTTTATTATGACATTTTGGGGCATAATACTTGCTTCTTATTTTTATTTTAAAAAGGGGGAATCATACCCTAGTACATTTTATTGAATACAATACTATCTTTACTTCATTAAGTTATAATTTGCATGATTATATGTGGCATTACTAGATGAAAAATTCAACATTAAAACATATGAAAAAAATTCTAGAACATTATGATTGTGGAAAATATCATATTTCATATGTTTATAGGATTATAACATGTTTTGGATAATTTATTTTTCCTGACATATTATCTATGTAAAACATTATGATTATGTCAAGATTCAAATTCATATGTTTATAGGATTATAACATGTTTTGGTTAATTTATTTTTTTCAACATATGATTAATTTAACATTTTATTTTGAGTTGAGTGATTGTAACATAAGATACTCATACCTCACCTCATAACTGGGATATATCATGGAGTTTAAAAATACAAAATATGCATAAAGGCAAAGTGGAAAATTCAAAAAGTGGAGAAGTGTAAAAATTATCTAATTCCATAATCAAGAGGTGGTCTAGATTTTTGAAGGCTCTGAACAAAGTGTCGGCTATGCTTAAATACCTAGAGAAATTATTATTGGTTCAAAATTTTGAGTGATATCAAGTAAGTTTAATTTATTACTATGTTATTTTAAATACTAAAATTTTGTTTTTATGAATTTACAATGATAATTTTTCCACACATTTACCATACATGACATGAACACCCAAACAAGGTCTAAATTATCCATCCTCTCACACTTGTATGATATCTTATGAATCAACCCTTATATTATGATACTATAAGTGTAAAATAGCCTCATTGTATATTTAAGTAAATATCATACACATGCATATCCAAACTCTTAGAGTATTCCATTTATATAAGAATTATTTCTAATGATTATGGTCATTATCATTAGTCCATAACAACACACATTGGTCAAAACTATTAAGTTCCAAATAGTGTCTATATTATAAAATAAATCCATATTTAGGGTTGACCTATAATCCTAGAGTTTCTATGGAATGAGTAAGATTGGGCCCCTTTTCAAGCTAAGTAGCAGATTTACACCAACATAGTGAACACTTATGCATGAGGCAATCATGGAGGATGATTTTTGTTTTGTCTTCTAACACCAAAAACTAGATGGTAGCTAAAAACTCCTTTTTAAATCAAGAAACATTAGGAAGTAAGTGCATGGGATAATGATAGGCCATTAAATACAAAGCATAGTGGAGGTGATAAGATGTGTACCTCTAGTTCTAGCTTAGAAATTGGTGTGCTCCATTCCCTATGACCCTAAGATGCTTTGAAGCCTATAAAAGGAATCCAAGTTCATTGAAAAAATAGGATGAATTGGAGTAGAAAAGCTCTAGAAAATTTATGTTGGATAGTTACCATTAGAATTAGGACTTGGTTAGGGATGCTTTTTGATTCTCCCCTTTGTAATGCCCAAGCTTGCCTATGAGCTTGGACCTTTAACAACTTATGTCAAGTATTTTCTCAATTTATAAGGACTATACATGCATTATTGTTCAAATATATTAATTAAAAACACTATTTTAATGTTTGTTTATTTCATTATTTATTATATCAAATGTATATTGAGTTATCATAAGTTTCTAACTTGACTAGTTCATGGTAGAACTATAGTTGATAACAAACCTTGCACCTATGATAGGAAATGCATTAAGTATAGTTAAGACCTGATGCCTCAAATGATACCTACTTTTAAGTGAAAGATGATGCCTAAGTCCCCTAATTAGATAACCTATTGGCCCTTAAGTGCCTGGATGCCATTAAGCTTATGAAACCCAAGGCTTGAACCCATGAATGCACAACCATCATTGAACTAACCCAATCCCTTGAATAATAGATTTACACCATGATAAAACTAGCCTAATGCATACCCCAATCCCTTCTCCACTGCACTTCAAGTGAGAACATAAGGTTTTCTCCTTATGGATATTGATGATATCATAATTGAGTGATAAATATTGAGCATGATAGGATTAGTCAAGGCCTGTGCCCTTCTAAAACAAGATTAAATCTAACTTGGTCAACTAGGTAAGCACATTCATAGGCCTATGACCAAAATTCCTAATTTTCTATAAAATTTTGGTTTTTTTTCTAGGAACGATTGAATTTTGTTACTACAATGGTGCACCCAGACATTGCTTTGAATCTCCCTTAAGAAAATTGAGTGCTAGATGGAATGAGTGGAAGATAAATTTACATTAAGGCATATAACTTGTAGATAAAAGAACCCAAAGAAGTGGGTCCAGTAAAACTTGTATGATTCCCTATACAAGGTTTTATTTTGTGAACTACTAGAGTAAGTGTACTATTGGTTAGCTGCTTATATGACCCATAGAAGCCAAAGCTATGGACAACACCTTGAGTGGATATAAGAGGACCTAGAGTGGTTTGGGAACTTATATACTACCTAGACTAGAGCCATAGACAAATGGTGGTAAGGGTTTTTTCAAAATATATATGCTTGAGTTTGTGGTATCAATGTAATCTTGACCCAAAAATGTAGAGCACTAGTTCTTGTGCGAGCCTAGAGACACATTTGTGAAAGAACTCTACATCAAACTCAAGAGGCTGATGGTCGATTATAGCTTTAAAATAGTGAGTATGGAATCATAAATTCCTCTCACATATGAACAACACAATAGGTAAGAAGGGAATGTGTAGGTAAGGAGAAATGAAAGGGGATGAAAAAATTAATGACCAAGAGCTCAGGCAATAGGCTTATAATAAGAGGAGGCATAAACTGATATAATATATAGAACTTGAAAGTGTTGGGAGGACCTATAGTGAGTAGGAAGGGCATGGGGAAGGATATCTTGAATGATAGTCATGCCTAGAGGAAGTATCCCTTTAAGCCATATAACAAGCTCCAAAGTTGATGGGTGACTTCTCAGGGATCCATTTAGAACTTAACCATTAGAGATGTGCCAGATGAACCTACCCCTTTTAAACTTATAACATGAGATCATGCACCAAATTCCCTAAAGGAAAATATAATATTTACAACTGACCTAGTTGTTGATGTAGACTTTGATCATTTTTCAAATTTGGACCAAAACTTTATGATTGAATAAGTTATCTTGTACAAGGAGGTAAGTGAAGATACCTCTAAGCCTCAAAACACTATCCCAGTTTAACCAATGTTATTTATGCATCCTAGTCTATAACCCATAGGAAGTGGCCCTATACCACTAGTTGATAGTATGGTACCATCATCTTCTATCACACCAATAGTAACCATTAGAGCAAAACCTAGCCTAGTAGCTAGAGCCTTAGAGGACCAATGCTAGGACAATCACAAGGAGGATAAGCACCCTAAGTATTAGTTTTTCCCCAACCAAAAATATATTATAATATGGCTATGCACCTACTAGAATATCAAATCATGAAGAACACCATAAATCATGTGCTTAATTATGAGCTACAATGGCATGCTTGGGGAATAACCCAATCTGAGCATAAGGTAACCTAATTCATGACAAATTTACTTGATCATGCACATACTTGGTATAACAATTTTGATCCTAACCAAGATATGGTTAATTCTAACACATTGAAGGGAACCTTCTTTAAGGAGTTTGATATACCTAAGTTTTAGTAGTAGATAATTTTTACACTCAAGGAGATCAACTAGGGATTATCAGAGAGCATGTGCTTATATGATGCTAGATTCAAGATATTCCTTTCCAATATCCCTTATGACATTCACCCCTCCGAACATACATAATGGCTCATTAGAGGACTACTAATGCCTTTCAAAAGGGTGTTATCCATGTAAACATTATTAAACCTTTAGGAAATGCTTGAATCTATGATCAAATATGAGGTGGTTAGGAGTACTGATATAAGTATTAGCCCATTTATGGAAGAACAAATTACATCTATGGCTTCTCAATTACAAAATTTGACTACTAGTTCATCACAAGATGCTCAAAGTGGGTTATGGTGTAATGAGTACAAGATGGAGGGGCATAATAGAAATAACTAGCCTTAAAGAAATGTGTGCACATTGATTCTCAGCTATGAATTTTTTCATGAGGTGCATGATGTTCAAAAGTGCCCCTTATTGTAATGTGTTAGTTAGGTCATCATAACCATATAATTTAAGTTGTGTGACACCTACACTCATAACATAGTTGACTACAAAGTAATTGATAAAATATACTAGAACATGGAGAGAGGTGCATGATTGGAAACTACAATATCTAAAGGGTAGGTGAACTAAGGAAATGAGGGTTATGTCTAATAGAATGCTAGATATGGGAACCAAAGAGGTGATATAAAGTGAGGTGGAGGAATATTCCCAGCATGATCATGTTACAAGTGTAGGTCAATTGAGAACTATCAACATGACTGCCTGATGCATCCAATGTCTAGGTATTATTGAGTACTGGATGTGGTTGAAGAGTTCCACAACTTGTAAAAAAATCTGACCCAAGAAAAAAGGGAATCAATAGGGGTATATGGATTATCATGTGTGAACCTAAAGATATTAAATGGGCTCTAAAGGTGCATCCAACATACACAAAGCTAATCAAAGTGCAAGTAACAACATAGAGTGGGTTCACCACTTAGCTACCAACTATGCTAGCATAAGATTTACATTTGTAATATGGAAAACAAAACTAAACCAAGTGCATAACATTACCTAAGATAAATTTTGTTCCCTAGCCTCATCCTAAACATCAAAATCATGTCCTACAATAATCCATGAGTATAATACAAAATTTATGGGGAGAGCTCCAATTGGCCAAAGATCTAGAAGTGCAGGCTACCACCTCACATAGAAACCAAGATATCAAGGAGGCTTCATTACATTATTTTATAAATATCTTGTGCCTCTTATAAATATATTAGATGTTTCCCCTATTAAAAATTTTCATCTTAGAGTACACAGGGAAAAATCTAGGTGAAGTTGTTGAGCCCCATGCAATTTAAGTTATTGCACCACATATGGAGTAGGTTCATGAGGTAAGGCATACTAAAAAAACATATTATAACTAATAGCTACTAGTAAATTCCACCATTGATAGATGGTCCATTTATGAGGTATTGATCAACACTAGTGCAGAGGTCAATATCCTAGCCAAGAATGCATGGGACAGGATAGGCAGTGCAATGTTGAGACCTTTTCCCCATGTACTTTTCATGGCCAACAATACCTAATCATAGATAATTAGAATTATATAAGGTGATATTATTGATATTATGGGCACCAAATTCCATATTGACCTTAATTTTATTGATTTGGCTAAACAAGATAACTACCTAATGATTCTAGAAAGGCTTTGGTGTTATGCCAACAATACAAATATGCTCTTCAAGAAGAGATACATAATATTTGAGAATGGAATGTAAAGGGTAGTGATAACCCTTTCAAGTGATCAAGGAACCCCATATATGGAGAGAATTGATTTGGAGGATGAGATTAACCATATTTATAACATCACATTGCAAGGCATCAAGAATATCCATCCTTCTAATCAAGGGGTGATTTCTTGAGAGGGTGGGTAGTTAGCCTCAAACACCACTAACATCTCTTAAGACTGATGGGTTAAAGAGGCACATAAAACCACCAGTTGTAAGTGTTTCTTGGTGCACATAAGGGTGCCAAATCCCGTAAATCCTAGTTGGGTCTAGACTTATCACACTCTAAAATGATGGGTCCCATACTAGGATAAGAAAGGAAAAAGGGTACTCTTCCTAAATAAAGGCAAGCTTGTAGTGCTCCCAAAATTTAAATGGAACAACCTAGTGGAAAGGTATGTCAATGACCTCAAATCATACATCCCCAAAGAGATAGACATAATGAGCACACTAGTGTATACCTTAAGAAGAACTATCACAAATTAGTGGGTAGTGAAAAAGGCTAACTTACCAACTTATGTAGAGGTTAAACTGGCCATTTTAACTAGATTCTAGAGTAGTAATGAGAACTTGGATATCTTTGTGAACTCTTGTGACTTTGACCCTATGCACATGTTTGTCTATGTAAAGAGACATGGATTTATTATGGTGTGACTACCCCAAAGAACTTATGGGTACACACCTTTTACAAGACCTAAATATATGGGTGTGGTCATGGTACATGGTCAATGAGACATGTCAAGAGATAACCAATTGTGAGACCCTTAAGGAGAAGTTTTTATACACCTTCTCTTTTTCCTCATAGAACTTGGAATTGGTTAAACCATTGTAAGTAATTTAGATGGTAGTGTTTGAATACACCACCATCCTTAAGGAGCACTTAAAATACATGTTTAGAGAAAAAGCTTTGGTGTTCTTGACCTTATTTTAGGAATAAAAGCTCAATAGTGACTCGAGTGAGGAAGATGATAAAACTTGGATGGAGTGCTACTAGAAAATGTTGACCACTAGAAGAAAGCTCATACACTAAGTAGATGATAGTGATCCTAGTGAAGAAGGCCCCATGCATATTTGTATTGAGATAATAGAGGGAACTCAACAAGTTGAAGACTTGAACTAGGAAAATAATGAGCCATATTTTGCCCTGCTTAAGACCATCAAAGTGGATATCAACATAGAAAGAGAGCAAAATATGGCTACTCTAGGTGCCTATTAGTCTGATGTTGAGTTGGCATGCATTATAAAAATCCTAAAGGAATTTTAAGACTTATTCCATAAGATATATTAGGATGTGAAGGGAACCCACCCATGCCTTGGGAATATGAGCATAAATATAATCAATGGCACCAGACTAATCAAAAAGCACCTTTATAGGGTGAATCTTGACCTCTGTGTCATGGTAAAAATAGAGATTAATGTAATGACAATAACATGCATCATTTACCCTATGTAGGAGTTTGAGTGGGTGAGCACAATGGTAACAAAAATCAAGAAGTATGGGCACATTCACATTTATATTGATTACTGAATGTTAAATGCTGCATACGTAAATGACCCCTTCCTAACTCCATTAACCAATGAATTCTTAGAAGGCATCACAAGATATGAGATCTACACCTTCACTAATGGGTTCTCTAGCTACCATCAAGTCCAGATTGAGGAAGATAAGCCCAAAAAAACCTTTATGATTGAATGGGGATATTTTGATTGTAATGTGATACCCTTTGGAATCAAGAATGCACCAGTTATGTTCTCCAAAGTGGTGATCAACGCATTCAAATATTTCATCCACAAGTTCGTCCAAGTTTATATAGATTACTAGATAGTGTACAGCCTCATTAAAGACCATTATGACAACATGTACCTAAAATTTGATAGGTGTAGGTAGCTTTAAATATCCTTAAACTTGAAAAAGATTGTCTTTACAACATTGTTAGGAACCCTACTTAGGCACATCATCTATAAGGATGGTTTGATCATCGATCTAATGAAGATGGCTATCATCATTCAGCTCTAAACTCTTTCTACATAGAAAGATGTTTAGACCATTCTTGGACATTGTGGGTATTACAAAAAAATTATAATGAGTTATGTGAAGATTGTGGCACTACTAAAAGAGTTTTTGTGCAAGGATGGACCATTCTACTAGGGCAAAGCACAAGAGGATACCTTCAATACCCTAAAGCTTAGATTAGCTAGTACACCTATTCTACAGTTACCTAACTAGAAAACACCTTTTCATGACCATGTTGATGCTTCTAGCTCTACAATTGGTGAAATTTTGGTGCAACCCAATGAAGGTAAGATGGATCATCCCATCTCCCTTTCTAGTTTAAAGATAACCTCAATAGAGAAAATTACGTGATGATAGAGTGTGAGGTACTTGCCATGGTCTATGCCTTGGAAAAATTTAAAAGATATTTATTGGTGACCTTGTTCATATTTTTCATTAATCATGAGGTACTCAAGTACCTCATGAACAAGCCTATTTTATGCAAGTACATATGTATATGGATAGTTCTATTCCAAGTGTTTTAGTTCTCAGTTATTGTTAATCTTAAAAAAAAAACTTGATGCCAAACCATTTATCTCATATCAATTCAAGTGATGTAATAGCATCTATTGAGGATGACATGTTAAATGCATAAATTTACATATTCAAACACACTCCCAAGGATTTGGTATATATCACCACCTTTTTAACATCTAGAGTTGCATCCCAAACTATGACAAATAAGGAGAAGAAACAACTAGCTATTTACACCATGCCCTTTCAAATCATTAGCAGAGAATTGTATAAACTAAGTACAGATGAAGTGTTACAATGATGTGTCATGGATCATGAAAAGGACACCATCCTTTATGAGGTGCATGAGGGGATAACAAGAATCCATTACACATGGGATGCAATGGCATAAAAAGTGCTTCAATTAAGCTTATGGTGGCTAAAGTTGTTCCAAGATGCAAAGAACTATGCTAAGGCATGTGATATATGTCAGCACATAGGGAAGCCTTACCATTAGTATGAGATGTCCCTCATCCCAATTTTTGTCTAAGAACCATTCAAGAAATGGGACATTTATTTTGTGGGGTTGATAATTCCCATAACATGATGCATAAGTGCAAGGTATATTCTAGTAGCCATAGATTATTTCATCAAATGGGTTGAGGCCATGCTAGCAAAATAATACATAGCCACCACAACTTCACAATTCATCTAAGAAAACATAATAAGACAATATGGATGCTTAAACAATCTTACTAGCAATAGGGGCACTCACTTTATCAATGAAATCCTGTACATCTTATTCATTGAATATATGGTGGCACACCATAAAATGACCCCTTATCATCCATAAACAAATGTCATAGTTGAGGCATTTAAAAAAATACTGAGAACATGACTCACAAAGATATGAAACATTGGTCACAAGGATTAGGATGATCGAGTGTTAGTAGTGCTATGGACATATTACACAACCTACAAGTGCCTAAATAAGGTTATACCATTTAAACTCGTGTTTGGCATTGAGGTGATCCTATCCATGGAATTCTTGGTACCATCATTATATATCACATGCATTGGTTAGTTAGATGACTAAGAGTCACTGAATGCAAGTATGAAGGACTTGGAGTGCTTAGATGAGATGGACACCCAAGCCAAGTGGAGCCAATAGATAGAAAATGCACATCATAAGCTCTAGCACAATTATATAAATAATAAGGTGTTATCATAAGGATCATTCATCTTGATCTATGATTCCAAGTATTTTAGGCACCCAATAAAATTGTAGATAAGGTGAATGGGTCCCTATATCATCCACCACATATTAGAGATAGGTGTATGTAAGTTACACATATTGAATGGAAAAATTTTCCCTAAGAATTTCAATAGAAACAAGTTAAAGCCATATCAGTAATAGGATGGTGCTTGCAGCATGAGAACACCAAATTCCTATTCACTAGTTGGTTTGAGTTGAGATGACCAAAATAACATTTGACATAACCCAAATAGTTTTATTTTTTTTTGTTTTTTAAGTAGTGTAAAGAGTGTATAAGTGGTGATTTGAATCTCACTAGGAAAATCTACTAGCACTTTACTCATAATTCCAGCTAAGTGAGTTGAGTACTTGAACTTTCTAAGTGCTTGAAGCCAAACACCTAAGTTTTGGGTGAGTGAAGATTTCCAACATCAGATAAAGAAAGCACACCAGATAATCATGCACCAAATTTTAGATATAGGGCACTATCAAGACCCTAGGTAGATGTTTGTCTAGCCTTTCATGCATAATTCGAACAAGGTGAGTTGATCCCTTGTGATTTCTAAAGCACCTAAGGCCAAACATCTAAGTAGTGGGTGCATGAAACTTACCATACTCAAGAGGAAGATGCACAAAATGATTGTGCATAAGAGAGAGAGTGAAGATGTACAACATGATCGTGAATAAAAAAATAGAAGAGGAAAATCAAGTGTTAGATGGCCAGTACAAGGGATTTGTATGGGGTAGGATAAGCCAAGGCAAGACAACGTGTAATAAACAAACCAAGATGTGTAAGCACACTTGAAATAAGAAGATAAGATGGAATGAATTAGGCTAAATCATGTGAATGTGAGGTTATATGCCCAAGTTACCATATTGAAGGTAAAGGTTACACCAAGAAGATAAAGCACATGATGGGAATTGTCAATGATAGCTAGCATCCACACAGATTTGAGCAAGAAGTGACCATTTGAACCACAAGTCAATTCAATGAAATACTATTAAGAACATTAAATAAGGTGATGGTGGAGGCATAAATATCCACATTAAATGAGTTGATGATAGAGGTTTTTTGTGTATTTCATATAATTTTATGGAGTTTAATAATTATATATCTCTCTACACTATTAATGCACCTATATTAAAGATGAAAGGTGGAAGTAGAGTATAAAATGACAAGTGGGAGACTAGTTTTAGTCAAAAAAATTGTGTGAAATTGAGATGTCAAGCAAACTAGAGAAAAAATAGGAAAACTAGAGAGATGAAGCATAAAAAAACCCTACCAGAATGAAAAGTTGAGCACCTTTAGGCACTAAAGTGAATGATAGTGAAACATGATAAATTGTGCTCACATTGAGATTGGTCTAGAGAGGTGGGGGAAGAGATATTTGTAGGAACCAGTTGACTAAAAATCATTATTCCACCAAGGATTCCATTAATGGCCTATGAAGCTCAAAAGTTAAAGGTACAATCATAGATCTCGTAACTATGAAAATTATATTTAACCATTTGAGGATTTGATAAAATTAACCTTCCACACTTCAATACTAGTAGATTCAAGATGCAAAAGAAACAAAATGGATCAGGTTCATAATAATCAGATCTAAAGTGGGCACATATAGTAGTAGAAGTGGTCACTATAGGAATAATAGAATCGTAAGTAGGAGTTAGTATCATGCAATTTGACACTGAGGCACTTCTAAAAATGTCCTACCAGGTGACATAATTTCCTCTAGAAGTCTTATTAGGGTAAAATTGGCATTATTTCATGCACACCTACTAATGAAAGAGTATAACCACCATACCTCAAGACATGTGCAATACCTAATGGTATATTGGATGGTTGATATAGGTAACATGATTAAGTGGGGCATAGTATTATTTGATGTCTCAATTTGAGACATGTTGATGGCCTTTGGTACAACTCAGCTTTATGAGTTTCCATGCTTTGGAAAGTCAAAATAACTCATTTAATTTCTTATTTCATGAGTCCATGGAGACTGAATCTATTTTTTAGGGAGGAACATAAAGATCTCAGTACACCTTATAAAAAGGATAACCAAGCTCTCATGTTGTAAAAGATATCCATGAGATGATGGGTGATGATGAAGAATTAAATCATGTGGCAAAGATCATAAATTATTACAAAGGGGGATTTACATTCCCCATCAAATACTGTAAGGACATTATCATTAGGGAAATAGTGCACTTCATAATCTCAAAATTTTGCCTTGGTAGTCGATGGACTGATGTCATAAAAGCTTACCTCTATGTTGCCTATCATATGCTGCAGGGTGTAAAATTTAACATTACTAAATTTATTATTGATGGGTTTATGAAGAATGCACTAGAGTGACACATAACAAAGGGGACCTTCAAGTGGGCATCCATTCTAATCCTAATAGTCATGGAAGATATCAAGATATCAGATGGGGATGAGGATAATCTCTATATTTTTCAAGAACATAATGACTCATCAACATAGATGTTTTGTAGAATTTTTTCTTATATTATTCAGAAGGGTATGATAGAAAAACTTAATATATTTTGTACATGTTGATCTAGAAAGTTATAGATACTCCTCTTTGGATTAAGAGGAATGACCTATAGATAATAAATCACTAAAAATGGTTTGATTAGTTAGATAGTAGGGTGGATTGCCTAGCAAGCTAGATCCAAAAACCATTAGCTCAATTGGAGGCTGTCAATCCACACTTTTAAATAATCAAGTTCTAAAAATAAAAGATAAATTACTTTCATAAATAATAGAATTTACTAAAATCAAATAGAAGAAGTGCTTAATAAATGAATAGATGAGTTTGATTAATTACATCAATAAGAAGATTGATATTAATGATAAATGAATTAGGTGTGGTCTAAATAATAGGGTGAGGTTTTGTGATCAAGTAAAGAGGTAGAAAGTTGGATTTAGTTGAGGTCTGGGGGGTGAAAATAGCTTACTTTTTGTTTTTCATATAGTGATCATCAATGGTTAGGGTGATCATCGATGATTAGGGTGACTGTCGATGGTTGGGTAACCATTGATGGTTATGGATAGACCATCAACAATTAGGGTTACCATTAGAGATTATTGTGGGATCTAGTCTGGTTCAATAAAATTAGTTGATGAGGTTGTAGAATGTAATTCTAGAAAGTGGGCATAGGTTGGGTTGGTTTCAAAATAAAAACAAAGTAACTAATTAGTGAAAATAGATACTTAGCTTGCTAGTTTTCTATTTGAAAAAGGGTTGAGGGATATAATGGTGAAGCTTGTATTAATTTTACTAGAGTAATGATACTTGGATGTTGGTCGATGGATGGTAGTGCTTCAAATTTCTGTTACACTTATTAGCTCACTGGTTCACTTTGATTCTAGATTGTGATGATGATCAATGGATGATTGATTGATTTATTCTAGATATTTTTCACCTCCTCCTACTTTATTTTTAAAGGAAGGAAGGATAGGTGAAATAATAAGTTATCAAGAGGTTCAACAAGTAGTTTAATTTTATCTTTCACATGTATTGGCTCACACACAAATTATACAAGCTAAATATAAAAAACAAATCTAGAGTTGATTGGAGTTTACTGTTTAAGTGGTGGGAATATAACTATCAATGGTCAAGCTTAACCATTCATTGTTAAGGTGACCATCAACGGTCGAGGGTTAAAGGTTAAGTTTGGTCAAGGGTGGGTTAGTTAGTTAGTTTAGATAGTCCACTAACTTGACCCAATATTTTTTGATCAAAAGGTTGTGGAAGAGTCCCTAAGGGGTCTCAATGTGGTTTAGGGGTTAGTTAGATATCTAGAACCATTGTGTGTAATTTTTTAGTGTCTAAATTTTTCAATTTTTTGTTATGTAGTTTGTATTAGCAAGCTACAAAATAAAAATAGATTGTAGTTGGAATTCATAGCTTCCCCAAGCATGGGAGGAGGTGTTCCCCCTCAAATCAAAAATTGATGAGGCAAAATAAAATTGGTTGGAGGTTTGATAAGTCGGTAAGCTATTGATGAAGTGGATGGTAAGTTGGGTATTGAAGTATAAACACATGCATAAAGTGCAATGAAGTGTGATTGTCAATATTGCATAATGAGTAGGTTTCCATGCTTGGTAAAAATAAAGTTGATACTAGAAGGACAAGTGACAAGTGAACCACATGACCATATGTGAGAGTCAGGGTATACATGTAAATGCAAGCCTTCTAAACAAGGTAAATGTTTTTGTGGGTGTCCAAGGTAGGAAGTGCTTTTATGAAAACATAAATTGGTTGAGTGTGTGTGAGGTAACACAAGTTCAAAAAATTTTAACATGGAAATTTAGTTGGTGTAGTCAAAAGGGTGAAGGCAAGGTCATTACAAAACATGTGATAGTCAGGCCAAAAGGACCAATAAAAAGGTTAAAATTATTGGTGGTCTAGGTTTGTAGAGAAAGGAATCTCTATTTATGGGTATTTGGATTGGTTGAGTGGGTAAGAATTTTTGTGTGAAAATTTATGGTTGGGAGGAGAAAATCTTGAAAAGGCTAACCATCAATGGTCATGGTTGATACTCAGGGTCAACCATCGATGGTCATCCCTAACCATTGGTAGTCACATGTCAACCATAAAAAAGGGTGAAGACAAAATATTTTGGGGGGTTCTATTTGCTCATTTGATCATATTAACCCTCGAAGACTAGCTCTTGGTGTGTTGTGAGTGAATAGTGATGGTTTGATGATTTGCTAAGTGTGTGAGATTATGTGAGTGATATGGATTGAGTTGACCTAATCAGGATGTAGAGGGGATGAGGGAGAGGATAAATCTAGGTGGTGTTTCCTAGGGTTCTTACTTAATGATATTCAAGGAATTAGGTAGGGCTTGTTTTGAATTGGTAGAGTAGTTTTAAATTAAGCAAATGAATGTGTATTTGATTGTGGTTGTTGTTGATTATTTGACCTAAGGCTAGGTTTTGACCTAGGTTTAGGTTTGAATAGTTTTTATGGGTTTTGGGGTGGAAATGGAATGTTAGATGTAAATATTTATGGGTAAGGTAGAGAAGGAAGCGTAGAGGTAGTTTTGGTAGGTTTGTAATAGTTGTTGTGGTGTTTGGCAGGTGTTGTTGAGGGTAAAGTATAGGTTTGATCATCGGTGGTCATTTTATAGTGACCATCATTGATCATTTACAACCATCATCAATCATTACTCACCATTAGTGATCAAGTATTGATTGTCAATGGTCAATACTTGACTATTGATAGGTCACATTATGGTGATTGTTAGTGGTTGATCACCTAGCCATCAGTAGTTGACTATAGGAATAGTCTCTCATCGATGATCATTGAAAGGTGGCTAAGGTTTAAAGTTTGAAGATTACTTATGAGGGTTTAAGGTCAAGGTTTTAATGGGAGGGTAATGATTAGAGGTTTTAGGTTAATTGGTAATATTTTAAGGGTGTAGGTTAATTATTTGAAAGTGTAGATAAGTTAAGGGTTTTGCTTTGTAGATAAGTTGTATGTATAGGTTATAGTAGGCAATTTACCTAATTTGAATAGAATAAGAGGTCAATGTGATAGATAGATTTTTATTAGTAGACTAAGGTTTTTGTTTTCTATCGAAACTTATAGGCATGGGAGAGGATTTAGATGAGGGATAGAGTGGCTTGGATACTAGACAAGATTTAGCCCAAGATGACTGAAGATAATTGGGAGCACATGGAGGATGTGGGACTTAGAGGTATGTGGTATTAATAACACATACCTTGATATGTATCAATGTTAGTGGTACTCACCGAGAGATGGGAACATATAACTAACACCTTATTTCTTCTTATAGGTGAGCTAATTATCTTTCTTGAGGACATCCATAGGATAGTGTGGCTACACATTTGGGGTGAGGTGATTTACCACATTGAGAGTGATGAGAAAGATGGATAGATGGAGATCCTATATGGATATGACCTCAATTTTGTGAGGTGGCACTTAAGAAGATTCCACTACATACCACTATAATAGAGGGATAGGGATGTGAGGTAGTTGTTCATCATGATGATGATGATGATGATGATGATGATGATGATGATGATGATGATGATGATGATGATGATGATGATGATGATGATGATGATAGTGGTTATGTGTTATGTATTTCCAGATATTAATATTGGGAGGTTCCTATACTAGTCCATAGGGGTGCTCATGGAGATGTGGTTGGGTATCATAATGTTTCCATTTGAATTTATGCTACTTGTTTAAATTTACTAAGAGATATGGATATTTGGATCCCATAAGAGATACAGGATCAGTGTTAGGTTTATTCTTCATTGCTAGGCTTACAAACACATCAGGGTGTTGAGGCCAACGGGGATATCCTAGGAAGGTTTTGCGTAAATGGATTATAGGGTTAGATACATGAGGTAGAAAGGTAAATATTCCCTCTTAGGACCCATAGGAGGATCACATGATATATATTGGTATAGGGGATAGTTAGATGCCTTGGTCATTGCAGATGTGATTTGGAGATCGTATGTTAGGTTTTTAGGCTAGGCACACTACAAGAGGCATACTCTATCTCTATAGTGCTACAGATGGATCTATGGTAGATGAGACCATGAGATAGAGATGATTCCATTTGATAGGGTATGAATTTAGTTTAGCTTTGTGCAATACATACCTAGGGAATTCTTAAGATACGTGAGGGATGATGTAAAGTTTCCATTTCCTACTCCACATCTAGTGCATGATTTCATTAACCATTAGGAGTTGCCTATGAGGATATAAATAAATGATGTAGGTGTTATAGATGGATACCCTACATGGTATCAAGCACACTATGTTATAGCTGATATTGGTCCTAATAATGGGGGTCAGTAGGATATGGATGTTGATGTAGGAGGAGATGATCAGTAGGTTTAGATGCTAGGGGTTATCTTAGATGTATAGGTAGTGACTACTAAAAGGGACTAGGCATGATTAGATCTAGCCATAGTATAGGCATCTTTGGTGGTAGCACAAACATCCTTGGCAATAATATAGGGTTAAGTGGTCACTTTCCTAGGGAGAAAGATCAACTTAGGTCTCAACTAGCCTTAGTGACATAGGAGAGAGATTCTCTCTAGTAGGTAGGAGGTGGAGTACCAGTAGCTATCTCAATGTAGATATATGTAGTGACTATGGAGGATCTAAGGTATTATGAGGCCTTGATATTTAAGCATTTTATAAATGAGCCCCTATGGGGTGAATATAGGTCCAAGATTATAGGTGGTGCTAGCATGTTGACATTAGGTTAGTGGGTTGCATCTATAATTGGATAGGTAGGTATACGAGGGTATAGGAGGGTAGGCTCTAGGAGGTAGTGGTGCCTTAGGATCATACATTTGTGATGAGACATATTTTTGACATTTCACATGATTTTGATACCATATTGTTAGTTGATGTAGTGAGATGTATATTTGTTTTGAGAGACATGTATATTTTGTATATATTATGATGATTATGTATGAGATATAAATGTGATCATTTTTTTATGATTTGTGGTTCATGATTGTGATGTTCATGTTGATTATTTATAATGTCTTGTTGATATTATTATGATTATGAGATGTTGATATGTATTCACCTAGCTATGTATGTGATGATATGTCTCTTTAATTTATGTCCATGATGATTTTTATGATGGATTAATGTTATTAATGTGATTATGAAGTGATGGATATGGATGATTACGATGATCCTGATATGATTATGTGATGTTAATGTGATGTTGTTGATGATTAGGATGGTGGCTATGAAATTATGATTATGGTATTTTATGGATGTTTCTTTATGGATGTGATCATTTAATTTCATTTTTTGAGATGATTATGATTATGATATAGATATGATTATGGTTATTTATATTGGTTATGGTTAGGTGGATGAGTTTAAGATGTGATTATTATTATGGTTATGGATTATGGATCATGGTTATATGAATGTGATAAATGGTAGGATGTTAGTGATGTTTATGATGTGGTTATGATCATGTTTTTCATCCTAAAATTTAATGAGTATATGATTCCTAATTTACATTTAGGTATATGTTAGATATGGTATATGTGATTATGACTTGGTGACGGTGATACTTGATTTATTTATGAAGGTGGTGATTATGCTAATGATGTTTATTATTGTTTATGATGTGATGATGATATTATGTGATGTGGTTTTGATTATGGTCATTTTGTTTAGATTTAGGTGATGTACATAAGGTAAGTTAAATAATAAAGATAAATGTGAGAAAAAGGAGACAAACCAAAGACAAAAATTTAAGTGAAGATATCAACCAATATGAGATAACAAGAAGAAGGCATGGTGATTCATCTTTGGCTAAGACTAAAACAAGCCAATGTTGGATCAACTTTAAGAACATAATCCCTTAAAATGTTTTAGATTAGTGTGCATTAGTTATTTAAAAATGAATCTTGATCACATAATGTCAAGTTAGATCAAAATACCTTACTTATAGAGTGTAACAAGGAGAGGGATATGGAAATGGAAGCTTCTTGGGAGACTAGCTTACATCTTCTAGAGGCTACCAATGAGTCAATACAAATAAATCCACGTCATATGAGGTTTATATTGATTGATGTGGGAAGTCTACTTATGAAAGATGATTAGAGATTTCAAAATTAATTTGTAAATGTTTTGCATTAGTGTGCATTAGTTAGTTTTAGATTAAGGTAAAAATAGGTTTTGAAGGGGCCCCAAAACCCTTTACATTAGAAGAGAGATAAACCTTAAGCACAAGATAAAAAATAGCCTAGAACTTGCATAAGCAAGACCAGATTAACAAAGAATCTGTAAACAACTTTTAAGAGCTGGACAAACGATGATTTTTTTTTTTACAAGACTGAAGTTTCATGTCTAGAGGGGGGACCAAAGGCTTAGACTTCTTCCTCTTAACAGCTGTCTAACCATCCTCTACCTTAGCTACCTTAGCAACCCAGTCCTCAGAAGGCCATGATCCATGAAGTCCAGGGGACATCGATGCCTCAGCAAAATCCTTATGAGAACCAACCAACATCTGGCTTCTAGGAGAATCCTTCAAAATAGGTGGAGGAACTACCACCTCCTCAGTAATCAGTTTAGAGAGATCACATAATCCAATTTCCACCAAACCTTCAACAGGATCTGTCTCTAGTGGAGTCTCCTGATCCGTCAATTCAGAATGGATACTCTTTTCATTCTCATTCTCTGAATCAGTCGAATCTTCCTCGGGTTGTTTAGCAAAATAATGATCATGATCAGCTTCAAACCACCAAGAAGGTGATCTTCTAGATTTGGATTTACCTGCATTAGTTAGTTAAAAAGGCATCTTGATCACATAATGTCAAGTTAGATCAAAATCCAATACTTATAGAGTGTAATAAGGTGAGGTATATGGAAATGGAACCTTCTTGGGAGACTAGTTTGCATCTTCTAGAGGCTACCAATGAGTTAGTAAAAATAAATCCATGTCATATAAGGTTTATATTGATTGATGTGGGAAGTCTACTTATGAAAAATGATTGCAGATTTCAAAATTAATTTGTTATTTTTGATGTCTGATAATGGGTCTTTTGCTATTTTTTTATTGATTGGAAGGGTTGGGGGAAGCTAATCAATGTGAGAATGTTCCAAAAAAAATTTCTATGATATAATAAATGTTTTACTCAACCTTTTTTCAAGGGAGTGGTCTAAGTTTTGTGTTATTTATTTAAGTCTTTTGATAATTGTCCTTCACAAGAACAATCAACCTTATATTGAGCAATTTTGATATGTTTGTGTAGTTATTCTTCAAGGGATCATTCTATTAATGATAGAGAGTGACCCCTATGGGTTATTTCTATTTTTATTTTGATATTTTCTTTTTATGTCATGGACTTGCTTATATAGGCTTAAATAGTCACCCTTTATGAAGGAAAAACTAAAATCACAAGAAGGTTGGTTAGGTTTAAAAGAGGTTTAGGTGACAATGACCATGGGAATACATCCAATGAGGGACAAAAAGTACCATGAGAATCATTCCATAGGTAGATCCATGTTACCCATTATTGAAGATTAGGCTATGGTTGTGATGGATAATCACATGATTTAGTTTTAATCAATTGTTCCTAAAATAAGGAGAAGAATATGGTTTGAAAATAAGGGATGATCTTAAATTAGATAAAAGGTGTGTTTGATAATATTTTAATAAAATAAAGGATGCAAATGTGAAACATTGAGGGGCTCAAGTTCTGGGTTCCCTTCAAGAGAGGATAACTAGTAAGCTCCTAATCCATACTTGTGCATTATGATATAAGATCCAAGCCAATTGAAAGAAAACTTGCCTCACTATCTTTTCTCCATATTGGTGACATGTTTATTCTCTTTGAGGATGAGGTATTTGATATTGATATCTTTAAATTTAAGGTATTTTGTATAACCATGTTTGATGCATTCTCAATAAATGCAAAGATGGGTGAGTGCTACTAAGTGATGCTCATCAAGTAGCTCAAGTTGGGATAAATGTTCTTGATGATAATCTCTCTCAGAAATGAGATATTAAAAGGATATGTGAAGAGAGGTAATTTGGACTTTGAGAGGCAAGACAACCTTTGCTCCAAAAACTAGAGAGAAAGGGGTAGCACCATAAGGGTTCAAATGCTAGTATGATATGCCCATAAAGTGAAGGGGATGTGTAAATGCCAGTCATGACTAGATGTATTAACCATTTTAGTTAGCATGTTATTAAGAGTTTTTTTAGAGGCTTATACCTATCCATTATCTTATGGATGATAGGGTGAAGAAAAACTTAACTTGATACCAAACGCATCATAAAGACCTTAGAATTGTTTATTTTTGAAAGATTTTCCATTGTCGATGATAATTTTTTGAGGAATAATGAAATGATAGATAATGTGATGATTGATAAATTCAATGATCTTTTTGACTTTGGTTGAGATAAGAGGAATGGCCTCTACCCATTTGGTAAAATATTCAATCATAGTGATGGTGGAATGATGTCATTGTGAAGAATGGGGGTTAATTTCTCTAATGAGATCCATAACCCATTATGAGAAGGGCCAAAAATCTATGAATAAGTGAAGACTATAGCTAGGTGATGATATAAATTAGAATTTTATTGATAGTTAACACATTTATTTACATAATCATAATAGTCTTGATTAAGGGTAGGTCAGTATTACCCAAGGTAAAGGATATGTTTAGCAATAGCTAGGCCACTAAAATGTCCCCCATAAATCCCATCATGCATTTCCCTAATAGCATGAGAGGCTTCATGATTATGTAGGAAATAGAAGGGGAGACCTTTAAAGATATTTTTATAATTAATTCCCCTCAGTATGGTATAATGTGAAGTTCTCTAGATAAATGCTTATCAAGCATTTCCATAAAGATAAAAAAGAATGGTGGCAAGGTTGAGATAGTCAAAGATCTACAGATACCAAAGGTCAGGTTGGGTTTCCTCCACATTGAAGATGGTGGGTGTTGTAAATATTTTCATTGATGTCAAAGGTCTATCATTATTGGTGATAAAGGACCATTACATTTAATGGTGTTTTTAATAGTAATATCTTGGCTAATGTGTGTTAATATTTATTTAATATTAATAAATATATTTGTAGTTACATAAAGTCAAAAGAAGGGCCCATAGAGAAGATAAAGAGTCATGGGGTAAGACAAAAGAAGAATGGGATGAATTTTCCCATGAAGAGTCATCTTAAGGAATTCCAAGTCACCAAGTGAAGACAAAATAGGAAGGGTGCAATTTCTCATGAAGGGACACTTTGAGGAATATGAAAATTCACCAAGATAAAGACAAAAGATGAAAGGATGCTTTTGATTATGAAGGGTCACCATATGAATTTTCAAATTCAAGGATACAAAGGGTCATGCAAGTTTAGCACCATTTTCCATGAGGATTGAAGGGTCACAAAGGGTGAATGCCAAAGTTTATTTTGAAAGATATAAATAAAGGCTTGAGAATCCATTTGTAATATGGAAGATAGAGTATGATTTGTAATTTTTATATCTATCTTAGAAGATCAAAGGAGAGAAAGGAAAGAGATATTGTAATGTGTTATCATTTATTGAGAAAGCAACATTGAGAGATAGTTATGTGGTATACATAAAAGGGGTTGGTGCTCTTGTGGGTTGGTGCTCATGAATAGTTGTTATGTTGGTGCTCAAAAAATGGGTTGGTGCTCCTATAAGCTTATGCTCATTTATATACTTGAGATTGTTCTCTATGGTTTTTCCCACAATGGGTTTCCATGTTAAATCTAGTATCTCTCTCTATCTTGTGTGGTGTTTATTATTTCAATTTTATTACACATATTTAATGTACGGTTAAGTGGAATTTGATTAAGTGAAAGTTTATAAGATTTATGATATACCAATTCACCCCCCTCTCAGTATACCCCATGATTAATAATTGGTATCAGAGCAAGTTCCTTTTGAAAAAGTTTTACAGCTTGAAGGTAGATCAGGAAAACATGATTGTTGGATCACATGAAGGATTTTCTAAAAATAGGGAACCTTTGTTTGATGGGATGAATTATTATTTTTTAAGCATAAGAATGCAGACTTATTTGATGGCTCTTAGATTCAACATATGTCAAGTAGTGGTGGAGGAATATTAAGAGCCACAAACACTTGCAACTACTCTAGTAAAAAAGAAGGCAAGTGAAAACAATTCTAAAGATTTAAATGCTATTATATGTGGTCTATGTGAATCTAAATTTGTTAAAGTTATACAATTTAAATCTTCTCATGAAACTTTGGTAAAACTTGAGAATATTTACAAAGGTGATGGAAAGGTTTAGCAAGCTAAGCTTCAGACTTTTAGAAGATAGTTTGAGAGTTTGAAGATGGAAGAAGAAGAAGATATAGTAAGTTATATTTTGTGATTTGATAAAATAGTAAATTAGATTCAAGGTCTTGGAGAAAAGTTAGAAGATTCAACAGTAGTACAAAAGGTTTTGAGATCTCTACCAATGAGATATGATTTAAAGGTTCTACTAATGAAGGAGATGAAGAATTTAGCCAAGCTAAAGATGGATGAGCTTCATGGTATTCTCACAACAAATGAGATGTCTACTAAACAAGATAAACCCTCAAAGAGAGAAGTAAATTTCAAGAAATCAAAGAAAGAGAAAGTTAAGATTCAAGAATTAAGTGATAGTTATAGTGATGATGAAGATGAGAACAAATCTCTTTTCATTCACAAGCTGAAAAAGGGCACATGTAAATACAAGGGAAATTACCTTTTAAATGTTTTAATTGTGGAAAGATTATAAATTTTTAGCTAAATTCCCAAATAAGGGTAATGAATATAATGAAGAAGGAAAGTCTACATACAAGAAGAATTTCAAAGGTAAATTCAAGAAGGGATTCAAGCTAAAGATCCTAGCTCAGCTGAAGATAGTGGAGTTCGTAATTCATAAGAAGAAGAGATTCTATTCATGGCCATACATGAAGATTCCTCTACAATTAAAAGTAAAAATGATCAAGAAAAACATGATGAAGCTGAAGTGAATCTAGAAGAACTCATTTCTGCCTTAGAAGAGTTAGAAGATGTTGAGAAGAAGAATCAAAGATTGAAGTGCCAGATCAAGAGAAATGAAAAGGAGTCAAAGGAAATAATTGATGATATAAAATCACACTTGAAATAATCTAAAAGGAATGAAAAAGATCTAACAACAAAGTTTTAAAAAGTAAGAAAATAATGTGAAAGGTATGTTATTGAAATTGCCTTTTTAAAAGAAGATATTAAGAAAGCGATCAATGACAAAGTAATTAGTGATTAAAAATGTGAGGATAGTACTAACATGTTGAATAAGATATTATGAATACAAAAGGTAATATTGGATAAGATAGGTATCATATTTGAGAATAAAAAAAGCTAGGTTGAAGCTCTTACAAAAGAGGAAATAAAAAGGGAAGAAGTGAAGAATACAAAGGACAACTCAAACAAAAAATGTTGGAGGGAACAGAGCTACAAAAGGCAATCAGGTTAGAGATACACAAATAGGTCCTATTTTCATGGTAAATATTTTTATTATAATGTATATGGTCATAAGAAATTATAATGTTAGAAAAGAGCTAATAGTTTTAGAAATAAGGAGAAGGAAAGTCATGTAGAGTCAACCAGAAGCTACAACTCTTTTGCTCCTCTATCAAGCTTTGATGAAGAGGCCATAATATGTTAAAATTAAAATAATTTTGGACACATAGGCTGGTATTGTAGAAGCATGTTTGAGTCAATAAATAAGGACCAAAGTTTCAAGTTTCCATTCATCAAGAAGAAGGTTCAAACATGTTCATGGTAGAAGAAACAGCTTGAAGATTCTATGTTGGTTCAGATAGCTTTGCATGCAAGAAATGAAGATAAACCATGGTTCATTAATAGTGGATGTTCAAGGCACATGACAAGAGACAAGAGTAAGTTCATAACTCTAAAGAATATCAATGGTGGCATAGTGAAATTTAGAGATAAAACCACTGCTAGGATAGCTGAAAAAGGTACTTTGAGTTTGGATAATGGTAGAACCAAGACTAAGAATGTATTATATGTAAAATGTCTTAAGCATTATCTATTGAGTGTAAGTCAAAAATGTGATCAGGGATACACATTAAAGTTTTATGTAGAAGGTTTTGAGATTAGAAGAAAAGATTCAAATGAGTTGATTGTAGATGCTCAGTGGATAGGCAACAATTTATATGTATTATCAGATATCTTCACAAAGGCATGATCAAAGGACACATTCAAGGATATATGAGAGGATTTGGGAGTAATTCCTTTTACTTCTTATCATTGAGGTTTATCATCAGTTTAGGGGGAGCTAAGTGTTAGCTCTAAGTAGGCCCTTTGCCATTAGTGTCAAAGGGGGGAATAATAGGTATAGGTACAGGTGTAGAAATAGGTATAGGGAATAGATATAGGTTGCTATAATAAGGGGAGTTACTGTATGTTTTTTAGATGGTAGTATGTGTAGGTTTTACGATATGGTAGTTTTAGTTTGAGGTTGCCATCAATGACAATGGGGGATGTTATTTTAAATATTGTCATTGATGTCAAAGGTCTAGCATTATTGGTGATAAAGGCCCCATTGCATTTAATGGTGTTTTTAATAGTAATATCTTGGATAATGTGTGTTAATATTTATTTAATATTAAAAAATATATTTTTGGTTACATAAAGTCAAAAGAAGGGCCCATGGAGAAGTCAAAGAGTCATGGGGTAAAGATAAAAGAAGAATGGGATGCATTTTCCCATGAAGAGTCATCTTGAGGAATTCCAAGAGTCACCAAGTGAAGACAAAAGAGGAAGGGCACAATTTCTCATGAAGGGACACTTTGAGGAATACAAAAAGTCACCAAGATAAAGACAAAAGAGGAAAGGATGCTTTTGATTATGAAGGGTCACCAAATGACTTTTCAAATGCAAGGATACGAAGGGTCATGCAAGTTTGGTGCCATTTTCCATAATGATTGAAGGGTCACAAAGGGTGAATGTTAAAGTTTATTTGGAGATCTATAAATAAAGGCTTGAGAAGCCATTTTTAATATGGAAGATAGAGTATGATTTGTAATTTTTATATCTAGCTTAGAAGAGAAAAGGAGAGAAAGGAAAGAGATATTGTAATGTGATATCATTTGTAGAGAAAGCAACATTGAGAGATAGTTGTGTGGTATACACAAAAGGGGTTGGTGCTCATAAATAGTTATTGTGTTGGTTCTCAACAAGGTATTTGGTGCTCCTAACAGTTGGTGCTTGTGAATATTATAGTTTAAGTTGGTGCTCATTCATATACTTGAGATTGTTCTCCATGGTTTTTCTCACATTGGGTTTCCACATTAAATTTTCTATCTCTTTATCTTGTGTGGTGTTTATTATTTCAATTTTATTGTATATCTTGAATGTATGGCTAAGTGGAATTTGATTAGGTGAAAGTGTATAAGATTTATGATATACTGATTCACCAACCCCCTCTCAATATATCCTATGCTTAACAGTGGGAGAGTTTGATTTTATATAAGAGGGTTGGGTAAGTTGATGGATAATTATAGATAGATTAGAGTCAAAAGGTGTAGAAGGGATCTAATAAATGAGGGAACCCATCATATCAAAAAAATTGTTCATAGATCACAGAGTGGTTTGGATATGGTAGTGTTTAAATGATGCTAAGAGGATGTTAGATAATTTTTTGTACTATTTTAAAACATAATTATTACACTAAAAAGAGCTATTGATGTGATTTACCATAATTTGGGAGTCACAAAAGATGTTGATCATTTTGACTCTTAAGGCTAATGTAGTTTGGAGGCCTATCACTAGGGATTTGTACTCAACCATTTTGTTGGTACATTCAAAATATATCTTGAAGGATAAAGGAAGATGTTAAATGTGAAGGGGTATAAGGATGATTTTGGATCCCCCACCACATTGACATTTTGATCCATCAAAAAACTTAGTCACTTGCTGGGTAAAGTCTACATGAGAGAGGGTTATGATGGACTCATCAAAAAACTCAAGAGGAGGAGGTTGATTATTTGATAAGGGTACATAAACCAATTGGTTAGAAATGAATTACCCTTTAATTTAATTCTACTAAATAAACTCAAGGTTAAACTTAGCTAGATACATGAGCCATTTGGCTATACATTGGTTTTGGTATGGCTTGGAGTGCATATACTTGAGTGGGTTGATATTGGTTATGACATAGGTTTTGTGGTTGATAAGGTAGTGGTGAAGTTTGGTGGCCATGAAGACCAAGGCTAGGAAAATTTTCTCAATATGGGTGTACCAAGTTTTGTACTCTATAAGCATGTGGTTAATGTAGTAAATTACTTTTTATTCTATTCATCTCGATGATCTATCATTGCCCCTAAAGAATGGTCAATGGTGGAGATATAAAGGTAAAAAAGTTTTTCTTCCTTAGGAGTAATGAGGATAAGTGGAAATAAAAGGTACTTTTGACTGAACCAAGGGCCTTTTGATTGTCATTATCACACTTGAGAGATACATCCTTTTTTAGAAGGTGATAGAAAGGTTGACACTGATCCAAGAGCTAAGAGATAAAGTGATGAATGGATTAGAGATTCCCCTACAATATATAGAGTTACTTAAGGTGGTAGGAGGAGGCATGCCAAGGATAAATTTTATTTGGTCTAGATTAACTTTGATTCCCTGAAGGGAGATGATAAAGATAAGGATCTTTCCTGACAAGACCCCAAAAATACACTTCTTAGGGTTAAGAAAGACATGGTAATGGATGAGTCGCTAAAAGATAATCTTAAGAATAGCCAAATAGTCTTTATTACATTTGTATTTACCAAGAAGGACATCAACATAGTCTTTGATGATTTTGTGGATAAGGTCATGGAAGATGTAGGTCATAGCACATTGATAGCTTGTACTAGTGTTCTTTAGTCTAAAAGGCATGACCCTATAGTAGAAGATACCCCATGGGGTGATGAAGACAATTTTGTGTTGATCTTCAAGGGTAATTAGGATCTTATTTTAACTCAAAAATCCATCCATTATAGATAACATATCATGGCTAGCTATAAGATCAATTAGTTGGTCAATGCTTGGTAGAGGAAAGTAATTCTTTGGGAAAGCAAGGTTAAGGTCACAAAAGTCCACATAAATGCAAAATTCCCATTTGGATTTGGTGATAGGTACAAAATTCAAAACCCATTAGAGATAGTACATGGGTTGAATGAAATTGATGAATAAGAGACATTGAAGCTTTTCTTTGATGATAAAGGTCATGTGAAGGTGCATTTTCCAATTTTTTTGCCTAACGAGCTTGGCATCGTAGTTGGTGACTATGTTATGGGTAAGGATGGAGGGATATATTCCTTAAATATCATTATGAGACCAAAAAAATTCTATTTTGTAGTCTTATAAGAAGGAGGGGAAGTCCCAAAGCTCCTTAAAATTTAGAAACTAGCCAATTTTTACAATGCATAGGTTATCTAGAGTGCCCAAGTTGATATCCAACATGCTTTAAATCTTAAGAAGAGATTTATGGATAGAGTAATCTTATACACCAAGATATGTGAGAGTGGAATCATTATCCTAACACTGAATGGTATTAATGGTAGGAGATTCATCTCCTATCATCTCAAGATGGGTTAGAGGAATGGTTATGATCACCCAATCCTTTTGATAAGTCAAGGGTGTAAGGATGATCATGTTTATGAAAAAGATTTAGGGTGGGTGATGTTGAAATCCTTAGCTATAGATGGTGGAGTGGGTTGTGAGGATGGGATCTCCTCATCAATGACGGTAATGGGAGGTGAGTTGGTTTGGTGTTTATGTGGAATGAAATTAAGGTGATGTTTTTTGTGAGGTTTTTGGGTTTTTATTGGAAGTAACTTGTGAAACCTATGTTCATATCACTAGACCAAATCCTTTCCAATACACCTATAAAGGTACATCTAAAAAAAGTTTGATTTGTCTAGATAGGAGAAGATGGAGGTGAATGGTCAAGGTGAAAAAGAGGTGGTAAAAGTGTCAAGGGGTTTATCAAGTCTCCCATAGATAGAATTGGTTTGACAAGTCGAGGACCCAAAAGGAATAATAGTTTTGATATTGGGTTCATAGCCAAGTTGTTGGTCAAGTTTCTCATACTCTTGAGGAGTAGGGAAAATGTCAAAGGCTAGAAGGTGATACTCCCCCAATGAAAGACACTAAAAGTTTGATACCAAAGGGTTTAATGTGGGGATTTAGGTGGAGGGAATGGATTAATTAGTGGAGGCTTTAGTGGTAGAGGGAGATACTACTTTGTCTTTTACTATTGAAGGTTTTTTGGATGGGGGAAGGAGAATGTCATCAGGTTGGTACATCATGTTGCATGATGTAAAGGTAATGGAGTCAGCTTGTATGGTTACAAATTTTACTTCATGTTCAAATTTGATGCATCAGTGCAAGTTAGATGACATGAAACCCATGGAATGGATCCAAAGGAATCTTAGAAAAATGTTGTACTAGAACTTGCCTTATACTACATAGAAGATCTTAGAATGAATATGGGGTCCTAGGTGAATGTGAAGGACAATAGTTCCTAAAGTCATGGCTATGGTATCATTAAATGATCAGAACACCACTTAGGTTTTTGACATAATGTTATTGAGTAATTTGAGTTGGTTATATGCATAAGATGAGATAATGTTGATATTATCTCCCCCATCAATCATAACCCTCTTGATGTGGGTTTGGTTGATGTATGCAGTAATGAAGCGGGGAGGATCTAGGTCATCTAGATGGATGGAGGGTATTTTTGAATCCTAAAGGTAATAAGGTTGGCAAGTTGGAGTGGTCTGACAAAGGTTGATAGAGGTTGTGGGTCTTTTTATTAAACCTCTATGGATTACAAAGCCTCTATAATTACTTGGTGGTGATGGGGTAAGGTATTGATTAGTTCATATAAACTCATATTTACCAACATTTGGTGAAGATATTTCAGAACTACTCATTGGATTAATTTATATGGATTAGAGTGAGAGGGTCCTAAGATTGACACTTTGGGTTTGGTTGAAGGTAAAGGTACTTGATGTTGGTTAGGTGTTTTTGTGGTATAAGAGGGATATGTCCATAGAAGGGACACATTTATCTTTCCATTATCCTTTGATTGACCCTATGATCATGTGACCATATAGATGGTATGGATTGGAGGAGGAGTCAAGCTAGATGATTATTTTAGATCTTATTCACTTTAAGGTGAGAGTGGAGGAGAAGGCAGGTGTTGATCGATGGTTATTTGTTCTTGGATCAATGTTGAAATCATAATAGGATCATCTGATAATAATTCATCCTCATGATACAATAGATGGGATATCACTCAGAGAGCTTTGTAGTTATTTATGTCATGTCTAGGTGTCTTATGGTATGATCATACTAATTTTTCATTATACCAAGATAGTTTAGGACTATGTGGGTCAAATGGTCTAATAGGTGGCAAGGTTAAGCAAGATACTTGCAATATCCTATGTAGGATGTTTGAGTAAGACTCAAGAAATGATGGCATAGGTATAGGGGTTTTGAGTTTGGGAGTTGAGGTAGATGTACTTTCAAGAATGGGCTTGGTGGTAGAGGGTTTGGGTAAATGATCATTCTTGGTAGATGGTTTCATATTTTGTAGAGAGGTTGATATCTTGGGGTTAAAAGGATTTAGGGTAGACATTCATGAGATAAGTGTTTTGTGTATAATTGATAGGGATATAAGAGGTATATTCATGGGTGGTTTAGTGAAAATAAGTGTAGATGAAAGAAAGAGTCATGGTGTGACCAAAAGTGGTGGTTGGATTTTGATTGGGATGGTTGATTTCCCAATTAAGGTTGAGTGATGAGGTCCCAAAATAAAGGGAAAAATAGAGAGGGGAGGTAGAGTTTTGGTTTTTGGGCTTCTAGGTGGTTTTATCTTCTTTATTGGATTAGCTTTGGGTTTTTTGATAGATTCAGTGGGCTTAAATCTAACTTTACTGATGAGTGAGTAATGTTGAGTATAAAATATGCCAAGGTTATTAGTGGGTTGGGTTAGAATGGTAGAAGGTAATTTAGTGACTTTGGGTGAGTTTGGTTCTTATGGTTTTATGATAATTTAATGGGTATAGGTTTTCAATGGTTGGGTTATGGTGATAGTGGATGATCCACATCCCTTCTTAGGGATACGTCTCCCTGCTAAGGAGATCATCACATGCCACATGTCTGATTGGGAATCACCTCAGGTGCTTCGTGGCTGGCCATATAGGAATCTAGAAGAGGACCCAGATCACTTTGGAGCTTTTGGCATGACGGTTAGTCCCTCTATTGGTATTAGAGCTAGGTCTCGAGGTTGAGACTCATGGAAGTTGGCAAGCTTGATCCACATCTCTTCTTAGAGATAGTGATCCACATCCCTCCATAGGGGTAGACAGTGGCTAATCTCTAACTGGATTCACCTCTGAGCTTACTTTCACTACACATAGTGGTTTGGAAGAGGACCCAGATCACTCCAGAGCTTTTGGTGTGACAGCTAGTCCTTTTATCCTCTTCCAGATCCCTATATGGCTAGCCACGAAGCACCGAGGTGATTCCCAATCAGACACATGGCATGTGATGATCACCTTAGCAGGGAGACATATCCTTGAGAAGGGATGTGGATCATGCCCACTAGCTTTTGTGGGTCTTGACCTCGAGACCTAGCTTTGATACCAATAGAAGGACTCGCCGTCACACTAAAATCTCTAGAGTGATTTGGGTCCTCTTCTAGATCCCTATATGGCCAACCATGAAGCACCTAAGGCAATTCTTGGTTGGACACATGGCATGAGATGATCACCTCAACGGGGAAACGTATCCCTGAGAAGGGATGTGGATCATGCCCACTAGCTTTTATGGGTCTCAACCTCAAGACCTAGCTCTTATACCAATAGAAGGACTGGCCATCATGCCAAAACCTCTAGAGTGATTTGGGTCCTCTTCTAGATCCCTATATGGCTAGCCATGAAGCACCTAAGGTGATTCTTGGTTAGACACGTGGCATGTAATGATTTCCTCAGTGAGGAGACGTATCCCTGAGAAGGGATGTGGATCAGTGGATTTGATGGTGGAAGGGTAGGTTATTCTGATAACTAAGGATCTTACATGGTTTTATATGAAAGCCTAAGATGTAGCCAAAAGGTGGCCCAATCTAGGTAAGGGTTGGATATGAATTCCAAGTTTTTAACTAGTCTATAGAAGGGTTTATATATGGGTCTAAATCCCCTAATAGTATATTCAAAGGATAGACCTAGGGGTTGAGGGGGAATAATGATTACCTCATCCTTTTCTTGATCAAAAGGTTCCAATATTTGGGAAGGTAACTCCTCGATGTGAGGTGTAGGTAAAGTGGTTTCTTCCTTAGGATTGATCTCTAAAGGAAGGGTAGATTGTTGTATGATTGAGGAAAATGATAAAGTGGGAATGGTTTCCTCCTCTTATGTGCATATCAAAGGAGAGTTTGGTGATTTCACTACCTCAATAAGTGGAGTAGGGGAAGAGGTGATTTGGTTGATGGTCTTCTCAATAGTAAGTTCACCTACAACTATACTGATAGTATGGGCCTCATGAGCTTGGGAACATTTTTCTTTATTTTCACTATTGGTAGAAAGAGCATGGTTGGGAAATGGTTATCTGAAGATGTTAAGTGATTAGTTAGGGGTGAATTGGGGTTATCCAACAAAAGTTCCCCCTTATAAATATGAGTTTGGATAATGTTTTTAAAGGTATTACACCTATTATTATGTCTAATGACTTAATGGAAGGTGTAAAATTCATTCTCCTTGTATTAACTAGGTGCAAGATGAGAGGAATTGAATTGTTATGGAGGTTTGACTAGGGGAAGCTATATGATATTGCATTTTAACAAATTTTCCAAGACCAAAGTGTATGACTTCCTAAGTGGACTAAATTACTTTTGGGTATTGTAGTTTGGGTTTTTGGTGTTTTGATTTGAGGAATTGGAAGAATTAGATTGGTTAATAAGGGGTGGAGGGGTGGTCTTAAGGACAACCACATTTGTGGTTCCCTTATTTTTGGAGTTAGTGTTGGTTTCATTGTTGGGTTTAAAGGAGGAAGCCTCATTTGATTTGAAGGTAGAATTCTTGTTTCTCAATTTCAACTTTCCCTCATCAATGGCTATGTTCTCTAATTTTGATGCTATGGTGAAAGCTTCATTAAAGGTCTTGAAGCACTTAACCCATAAAGTAAAGGAGATGTGTTTGGTGCAAGCCTAAGAAAAGAGTTCAATTAGTTCAGGTTGGGGTAGAAAAAAGGAGAGTTGGTTTATCAAAATTATCTAATGGGATGTGAAGTCAGAACTAGATTCATCATCAAATTGCTAAATGAAGTAGAAATCAGTGATGGAGACTTTCTTAGAAATGTTTATGGAAAAGTGATCTAAGAAAATATAATCTTGTTGGGCAAAATAGAAGAGGGAGTGATTTGTAATAACACTATACCAATCTAGTGCCAGACCTAATAGAGACATAGGGAAGGTATAAAGAAGGAGAGTATCATCATAGGTAATTATATAACACAAATGCCTAAATTCTCTCAGATGTTGTTAAGGGTCCTCTTTATTATGAAACTTCAATAACTTAAAAAGTTCCCATTGAGGAGGATATAGTAAAATTAGGATGGATGGGTGAATTGGTTCATTACATATCTGGAAATATGAAAAAATATTATGATCTCTAGAAATAGATGACTCCAAAGTAGTCATATTATCCATTAACATTTTGACAAGGTGGGTTTGGGGTTGTACACTCCCATAGTTGTAAGGTAGGTTGTGTTAAGTTTAGGTAGGTATAACATATATATAGTTGGTGGGGGTTTGAGAGAATAACACATTTGTATGTGGATATGGGTGATTGGGATAATGCCATATATGAATATGTGGAGATAGGTGGTTTGGAAGAAGGTATAGGTACATACCCTTATGGGTTAAAGCATAGCTTAGGTTTGGTGCAATAGGCACCTATTGAGAGATTAATGTAGGCTAGGTAGGAGGTATGGTTGGGTTGGTAGATAGAGGGCAGGTGGTAACTTTGGTACTGATGGGTGGAAGAGTAGAAGGTATGGGAACCACCAAGCTCTAAAATTTAGTTGAGATATGTAGGTTAGAAATGAGAGGAATGGTGGTGACATTAGTAGAGGGTAATCCTATAGTAAGGGAAGTGTTGGAGCCCAAAGGTTAGGTTTCTCCTATACTAAGAGGGTTATTAGTTGGGGAAGAAGGTCTTTGGGTGTTTCTTGGTTGAGTGGGTTGATTTTAGATGGTGGTATTGGTAGGGTTATTAGTAGAAGATGATGCCTAGGTGACTAAAGGTTGGGTGGAGATGAGGGCAATATAAGTTTCACCCATAAGGTGGGATGGCATGTGTTAGGGTTGGTCAATAGGTGGAAATGAAGAAGGGGTATAATGTTATATGGTGTTAATTTAATGTTGGAGGGTTATGGGGCTATTATCTAGAAAGGTGGTGAAATTTAAATCACCTTGGGAAATCATGTAAGGGATGGTAGGACTTCAAGAGGGATGGGGATAACTCTTTGCATCTAAGATGTACTCCATGGATGAGGGAGAAGAGGAAGATGGATGATTAAGAGGTGGGTCTTGATTTGTTATATTTCTTAGTTATTACCTAATTAAAACCATATAGATAGGAAAAAGAATAAGATATAAGCAGTCCATATTTTAAACAAAGAGAAGATAAGAAAAATTCAAGGAAACAAAACACACACTAAATCATGTTAAATCTTAAGGTTCTTTTTAGTCTCTATTATGGCTTATCACTTAAGTTTTTAGAATTGTGTGACTCAAATTGGCTTGTAGAGTAGGTACTAGAAAAGAAGTCTATGGTTGGTTTCATGTTGTGTTTAAGCTCTCAAAGGGATCTATGCTCGAATCAATACGTTGCTCGATATTGGGGCCTACCCCATCAATTCACATACCACAAAGATAATGGTTTTGAGTGATTAGCCAAGATATACTGATTCATAGAGATTATACTAAACTAGAAAGCTAAGTTGGTTCTCCCCTTGGTGATGAAATATAAGTATGATGGCTAAAAAAGGTGATTACTAGGTGATAAAATCCCAGTTGGGCCTTATGTCAATACTTTATTCTTGAATAGATGTAAGTGGTTTGGTATTATGTGTGTGATAAGAGTGAAAATATGATTTCAATTGATTAATTAAGCTATGTGAGCTAAAATAAGCAAGAAAACAATGTATGTGGTCAATTTTAAGCCCAAAAAGAAATTTTGATTTCATTATATGAGCATAAATTAAGAATAAAAAAGCACCTAGATATAATTATTAACCTAAGAAAAGACTCAAGGATCGTTAGGCATTCTATAATGTTTTAGACAAATTTATCTTATATTAATCAGAAGGGTATGGTAGACAAACTTGATATGTTGTGTGCATGTTGATCCAGACAATTGTAGATACTCCTCATAGGCTTAGGAGGAATGACCTACATATAAGAAATCACTAAATAATTTATTAGTTAGATAGTAGGGTATATTGCCTAGTAAGCTAGATCTAATAAGCATGAGCTCCCTTGGAGGTTGTCAATCCATGCTTTTAAACAATCAAGTTTTGAAAATAAAAGATAAAGTACTTGCATAAATAATAAAAGGTACTAAAATTAAATAAAAGAAGTGCTTGATAAATGAATAGATGAATTTGACTAATTATAGCAATAAATATATTGATATTAATTATAAATTAATCATGATTAATTCTAAATTAATCATGTGTGATCTCCTCATTTAATATGTATGCTATAGTGATTATTATCACTATAGCATACATGATTTCATAGTCTTACTAGGATATAGTAGGGATTTGAGAGGAAGGAGTTACAATAGATAAATTTTTATATAAACCTATAAAACAAATTATTTTCACCTACTAGACCTCAACCAAATCCAAATTTTTCTTCTTTTTTCAAAGAAGAGAAAATTTGGATTTGGTTGAGGTCTAGTAGGTGAAAATAATTTGTTTTTTGTTTGTCACATAATGACCCTTAGTGGTTAGGGTGACCATCAATGGTTTAGGAATCATCAACAATTTTGGATAGAACATTGATGGTCATGGTGACCATTGGTGGTTACTATGGGCAATAATCTAGTTCAAGAAAATTGGTTGATGAGGTTGTATAATAGAACTCTAGAAAGTGGGTTTAGGTTGGGTTGGTTGGGAAAAAGAAATAAAGTAACTAATTAGTGAAAATAGATACTTATCTTGATATTTGTTGATCTAAATAAGGGTCAAGGTATCTATTGGTGAATCTTGTAATAATTTCAACATAGTAATGATACTTGGTTGTTGACTAATGGATGGTAGCATTTTGGATCTCTATCACATTACTAATTCACTTTGATTCTAGATTGGGATGATGATCAATGGATGATTGATTGATTGATTTTGGATCCCTTTCACCTCCTCATCTCCTTTTATAGGAAAGAATGAGAGGTGAAATAGTAGGTTATCAAGAAGTTTAACAAGTATTTCAATTTTAGCTTTCACATGTATTGGCTCACACACAAATTAGATAGGCTAAATGGAAAAAAAATAAGATGGAGTTGACTGGAGTTGATTTTTTAAGAGGTGGGAACCTGACCATCAGTGGTCAAGCCTAACCATAGATAGTTAGGGTGACATTGTTAGTCAAGGGTCAAAGGTTAAGTTTACTCAAGGGTGGGTTAGTTAGTCATTTTAGCTAGTCAACTAACTTGACCTATGGTTTGTGGTCAAAATATTGTATAAGAGTCCTTATGAGGTTCTAATGTGGTTTAGGGGTTAGTTCAACATCTATAACTATTGTGTGTAATTTTTTAGTGTCTATAATAGAAATACAAAGGTTTCACTTTCTCTAGTTACTTTAACACAAAGTATAACAAATGAGTGATGGGGTGGTTTGATAAGTATATAGAGGCATTCAAGCTAGAGTGATACATCCATTGAGAGATCCCCAAGAACATGTATGTGATGGAAACCTTTGATGTTACGAATTTTTTTTGCATACTCTATTTAGCATTGGTTGATGGAAAAAAGTAAAATTGTTTGAAGCTCCCATATGTTTTTTATCCAAGTACTTTTAGGACATGCTCAAAAGGATTTCCAATGTGTAATAGTTGGATATCCCTATGAGGGAAATAGACATGGAAAGGAACAAGTTGTAGTACCAGTTCATGCACCTAGATGGAAAAGTGATAAAGGATGATTTAGATCATACTGACTTCCACCCCCTTCAAGAAGTAACCATACTTGATCACATTCATAGTCTATAATATGAGATGAAGCTAAGGGGAAACAACCCTAACACCAAGTAGACTAATGATCCCCCATTAGAATCAAATATGAAGGAACACTAGTGCTAGCTACAAAGAAGTCTCCCAAGAAAAATAAAGGGGAGATACTTGAGGATATAGAGGAGTGAATCAAGTTTAAAATTACCTCAAGTGATGAAGCCTCTCCATCAACCCTTACAAATAATTTCTTGAAGTTCATTCCAAAGACTTCTCTTATCTCAAAGGAGAAGGAAAAAATCCAAAGTTTTTGTCTGTGATGCCCACCATCACCTCGGCATACATAGAGCCACAATAAGAGATGGAGAAGGAGGTATAATTGAGGAAGGGCATGTAAATTTTTTTTGAAGATGACTCTTAATCTAGTGAGGAAACTCCCCCACCACCCCAAAGTGAAGAGGCAAGGAAGGAATAAGCATGGAGGAAGCTTAGCCTCAATGATGTAGATATTCAAAAGGCATGGGAGCTACAGAAGAGAAAAGAAGAAATGAGAAAGTATGATAAGATAGAGGAAGAGCCTATTATAGTGGAAATATATGAGACTCTCTAAGGCATTACTACTATTGTACTTGTAGCAGCAGGACCGTCAAGCATACCAATTAAAGAACCTATAATGTAGCCTTTGTAAGACAGAGGAATTTTAGTACAAGTGGAAAAAAATGAGCCTTGATCAGGATCATATTGAATCAGTGATGGAGTTATATCACAAAAGGGAGGCCATGAAGGCCAAGGGCATGACCCAAGTATAAATTGATAAAGTGGAGGCCAATGAGATAAGGGTTGAGGAGGAAAGAATTACCATAATCATGAAGAAGAGCAAGGTGAAAATAAAGAAGGCACAAGAGAAGGCCATAAAAGTGAGAGAATAAAAGAGGGTTATCTCAAGCATGGAACCCATGAAAGACAAAGTATTAGAGGTGCTTAGCCCCCATACCAACCCAATATAGGAAGCTATAGAATAGGCACACCATAGTATTGAATGGGCACCTAAAGATAAAGAAGGTAATGTTAGTGCCTTAAAGGAAAAAATGAAGAGATAAAGAAAAGAGTAGGCTAGCACTAGGAAGGAACCAAAGGAGGTTCATTCCAAGGAGACATAGGAAGAAGAAGTGAATGAAGGGGAAAAGTCTAAGGAATAAGAACCCCTATCGGAAAGAAAAGAAGAATAAGGCACCAAAGAGGGTAGTAGTACTAGTGACGAGGAGTAAGAACAAATAGAGATAGCTATTGAAAAAGAATAATTTGAGCTAAGATATAGGGAAAAGGTGTAGAGGGGGTACATCAAAGATGATGACTTTTACATGTTGGAATGCATGCCCCCCAAAGCTATTATGATGTTTAAATGCCACCAAGTGTCCTTTATAATTAATTTCGACATGGATGAGCCTCACTTCAAGGTGTGAATGAAATCAATTCAAAGCACTAAAAAACTAGAGGAGAGACATGAATACCAACTTGTCAACCCCCAGGATATGAACCTAGTAAGTTCAACTAACTCCCTCCTTAAAATGTCTTCCAATGTAGTGCATAAGAACATTATTAACAATGTTCATGCCATAAAATGGAAGGGTATAATGCTTAAGGTAGAGGAATATCTTAATGACATAAATATTAAGCTCTAATAATTGACCAAACATGTAGAATAAGTAGAGCCATCCCTTTTCGATGATATTGATACTTCTATCCTTTTAGAGGTAGATAAGGTGTGCATGCTGGTAGAACAGATACTCCCATAGATGAAGTTGATGCTAGAAGAGGAAGAAGAACCTTACAAATCCATCAAGAAATAGCTCAACAAGAATCTCCATGAAGTAGAGGACCTCTTTGCAAGTTTAAAAGAGCATGAAAATGATGCCAATGTTATCTTCTATAGATTCTCCACCCAAGAATCAATCATCAATGTGCAACTTCAAAAGGCAAAAGGGGAGAAGGATGCATTAATGAAGCAAGAATTCACTATTAGTAGGGATGAGTGCATAGAGATTATAGTTCATCTCAACACTTTGAATACCTATCTAAAGACCCAAGAGTAAGACCTATAATAACTCTTCCATGCCTTTCAAAAAAAGGTGAGCAAGTTAGGCACCATCCTAGATGGTGCAGTCCAAAAAGCAAAGGAAAGGTTAGAGACCTTACAAAAATAACTAGACAACACTGATATAATCATACTTGAGGCTAACTGTATGGAGATAAATGGCATCATTGAAGAAATCAATATCATAATATAGGGATTTGAACACTTCAAGGTAGAACTATAGCAGAGTGCAACCAAATTTTGTGTAGCTAAGGCACTAAAAGGATAGTCTGAGCCTGGACTAATATTTTTGTATGGAGTAAATGTTGGGCCCATTTTTGAGCTAAGTAGTGGATTTATACCAACTTATTAAACACCTAGGCATGAGGAAATCATGGAGGATGATTATTATTTTTATCTTCTATCACTGCTAACTATCTAGCGACTAACAACTCCTTATAAATCAAGGAACATCAGTGAAGTGGGTTCACGAGATAGTAATGGGCCATTAAAGATAAATGGATCTTTTTAAATAAACTAAAATCAAGAAGTAAGTAAATAAGATAATGATGGGATATTAAAGACAAATCTTAGTGAAGGAAGTAGGATATGTACCTCCAACACTAGCTTAGCAATCAATGTGATCCATTCCCCATGATCCTAGGATACTCTAAAGCCTATAAAAAGAAGATAAGTTTAATTGAAGAAAGAGGATGAAATAGGGTATTGAAGCTCTGGTGAACTACTATTGGATATTTTCCATTAGCATTAGGAATTAGTTTGGGATGATTTTTAATGCTCCCCTTTATAATTCCCAAGCTCACCTTTGAGTTTGGACCTTTAACAGCTTATGTTGAGCATCTACTCAATTTATATGGACTATACATGCATTGTTGTTAGACTCTATTAATGAAGAAAATTATTTGAATGTTTATTGATTTCATGCTTTATTTTGTAGAATGTATATTAAGTTCTCACAAGTTTCTAACTTGACTAGTTCATGGCAGACCTATAATTGGCAATGAACCCTTTGCCTATGATAGGAAATGTGTTAAGTATGGTTAAGAACTTGTACCCTAAATGATACTTGTTAGCCAAATTTCATATATTATTTTGTAGCTTCCATTGGCTAAGTTCAATGTTCACTTATCTATTTTAACTCACTTGTTTAAGGCCAGGTTTTTTCTTTTCTTTTCTTTAGATCTTTTATTCAACCTTTTCAAGTGTCTTTTCAGTCTTCCCTGAAGTAATTCTTTTGGCCTTTTTGTCTCATAATTTTTTATCTCAAATAAAAAGTTTGAAATAATCCTCTTCCTTTGTATTTTATTGAAAGATTTCCCTTTGAAATTTTTTTAAAGGGCCTCTCTCTCTCTCTCTCTCTCCAGATTGACCTTCAGAACATTTTTGAAGGGTCTTTCTCTCCTCAAAGTTCCCTTTAGAACTTTTCTGTAGGGAGACTTTCCTTTCCAAAGAACCTTCGAAAAGTTCTAAAGGGCCACTTTTCCTTCCAAGTGCCCTTTAAAAAAGTTATAAAGGGCCACCTTCCCTTCCAAGTACCCTTAAAATGTTTTTTGAAGGGACACTTTTCCTTCCAAGTGCCCTTCAGAAAGTTTTGAAGGGACAATTTCCCTTCCAAGTGCCCTTTGAAAAAGTTTCGATGCACCACTTTCCCTTCCAAGTGCCATTCAAAAAGTTTTGAAGGGCCACTTTCCCTTCCAAGTACCATTTGGAAAGTTTTGAAGGGCCACTTTCCCTTCCAAGTTCCCTTCAAAAAAAATTTAAGGGACACTTTCCAAGCCTAAAGGGATCATTCCAAAAGGAAGTGACCTTTGCAATAAGTTAAAAGGAATTATTGAAAACTTTTTATTTTCAACAATAATTTTGACAAGCCATACTCCAAAGGCCCAAAAATAAATGGAACATTCAAAGGGTAGAGAATTCCCATGATAATTATTTTAGGGAAAATACCTGAGTGAATTGTTCAAGGAAGGGTGCCCGAAGGAAATGTCCAAGTGAAATGATGGTTACACAAATGTCAAACTTTAGGACAATTAGCTAACCATTATTGTTCAAACACAAGAAAATTCACAAGTAGATCCAAGGGATCATGTTCTTCATTTGTTGAAATAATGAGAGAACCCATATCACCATTGATCAACCAAGATTTGTGTCATTCCTTGAGGACCAATCAAAGATGATCCATAAACTCCATTGATTCAAACTCAAAATGAAGTTCAAAATATGAATACTAAATTTTCTCAAAACTGATACAAATTATTGAAAAACTCAAAAGAACTTGCAATATGTTTTGGCATAAATCATTCTCAGTTATTGAACTGGTTTTTTTATAAAAGAATGTTGTGCTATAATTGTCATAATGTAAATTACTTGCATAAGTTCATTTACTAATTAAACCAAATCAATAAACTGAAACAAGATCATGCATCAAAATGACAAATTACCAAGAAAAATGAAACGTGATAATGGAGTTTGGCTCAACAAATGATTCCTACATCTTCAGGTTCTCCAAAGGAGTGGACTGTTTCCATTAAGGGCATTTCAACAACCTAGAAACAATAAACAACCTTCATACAAGTTGATCTCTTAATACAATTCACCTTCACCGTGACTGATAATCAAGCCCATCACCTTCGAATTTCGCGAGTCTTCACACCTACAAAGTTTCTCCAAAAGTCCTAAAAATCTCTTCTATGGGCTTAAAAATATTCTTCCAATATATAAATTGGATAAAAAGAGTGTTAAGACTGAGTATTATGGCCAGAAAATGATAAAAATCCATTATCTAAGCTTTCCCAAAGCTTTTACAAAGTCTCAGCCTTTAAAATAAAAAAACATAGTCTAGAACCTGTGTCAAAACAAATACAAATTCGTGCCTTTATACTCAGTTGCAAGCCTGTAGCACAAGCGGTCAAGGCTATTCCCTTTTACACAAGAGGTCAAGAGTTCAAAAATGGCTGCCCACCTTTCTAGGCACCTTGCATGAATTTGAATTTGTCTCTTCCTTGTTTGCCATGCCAGCCTCCCCCTTGGGCGCTTCAAACTTTGTCTTTATCCCACATGTGTGGGTTGAGCAGTTAAGTAAGGCTTAAAATAGCCTTTGACCACCATTTTCCCATCTAGGTTCATCCACATGCTGTGCACTTGGGGAAGGGAAGAGTTTGAAAGGGTCTTTAGCTACCCACTTGGCATGTAGCTTTGGCCACCTAAGACTCCCTTGACTCAGGCTCAGGCTAAGTCTTTCCTTGGAGAGCGCACCATGCCATGAAATTCGCCACCTTTGCTTGGTCTCCCCTTCAAACTCAGTCAACTCACCACCTTGCTTACAACATGGCTCAGTCAATGAGCTTATCTCTAAAATTAATCATGCCACGTGTCAACCTCCCATTGGTCCACTTGTTACATGCAAATAATGCCATGTCACTTGTCGACACCAAATTTTTACCTGTCGAACCAAAACTTAAGTGGCTTATAACTTTTGCATACGGTGTCCATTTTGCAAACCACAAAAAGCATCAAAAAGCTCTCAAAGAGATCTATGCTGTGAAATCATTGAAACTCTGACATGAAACCTTTTTTCAAAACCCAATTTCTGATCATACCTTCCCAATAGAAGGCTTTTGGTCTCCAAAAGTCCAATATCCTCTAAAATCTTATAACTAGTCTACTGCACCCATGAAAACAAAACCTAATCATAGAAAGAGGTATAAACAATTGCATTAAAATGATCCAAAATAAAATTGCATAAATGACTAATCTAAGGGCATGAGTGAGTGAATCTGCAACTACCAAAGTGATTACAACATACCAAAACTACCTGCCCAAATGTCACATCCTGTAAAGCAGTGAATTACCAAAAATTGAAACAATCCCCAATGTAACTGCAAAGCAAGTTTATAATTTTGACAACATACAATAAATGTTGTGGACATGCTGCAATACAATGCCCTAGTATGGGACTTATATGCTAAGCAAATGCAAACAACCTAAAGTGTATGCTGTCGAACATTTAAACATGCCCAAAGGGTCTTAAACATGCATTTATACATCCATGTGTCAAAGATACATTTAAAATAGTAGTTAAATAAGTGTTGTAAGGAATCAACTTAACCTACAACATGCTTTTTGCTATTATCTCCAATTGATCAAATGATTTCAAGTCCTCTAGACAACTCACACAGCATAAATAGAAGATTCAAAAACATAGAGCTATCAAAAAGTGAGAATTGAAAAACTTCATATGGTAAACCTATCTTGAAGTGTTCCCACCAACTCTAATCTACATCTTATCAAAGCTTGTTCATTCCCTTAGGTGAATTCTTAACCATGCTTTGCAAAAAAGAATGTAGTGATAATCCACTTAACCAATTCTTTCTTCCTAGTGAAATTGATTGTCTCTGTGGATTCATTATCAATTGCATATTGTTGACTTAACCTCTTAAATGGATTTTTACTTGTAGGTTTTACCTTATCTTGGGTTGTATTTTCAACTATATTATGGATTGAATTAGCTTTACTAACCTTAGTGAGAGGTTTGTAAATCATCTTAGTTCTAACATTACTTGAATGTGAAGATGCATGAAGCTTAAAACATCTATCAATCCTACGTCCACTCACTTTACAATGAGTGCAAATATCCTTCTTAGGTGAGGGTCCCCTTTTGCCAATTCCCATCTTATCATGAGAATGGTCTTTCAAACATGCAATATGCTTAAACAAAGCTTTTCTTTTCTGACAAGTCTTAGCATTATGGTTATTCATCCCACAAAAAGTGCATGGAAATGATTGCATTATCTTTTGTCCATTATATCTAAACTTCTTAAAAGTATTAATTGGATCAAAAGATTTAGTGTAAGAATCAATAGGTGGAATCTCAATACTTCTTTTACCTTTACACCTTTGAACTAGTGGCTTAGAACCTTCACTATTGGAAGCTCGTCTTCCTTTAGCCATGGAAGAAACTTCTCCATCATCCACCTACACACTAGTATGACCCAAACCTGCATGAAGAGGTATATGCTCAACCTAAATTGGGTTAGTTATACATTGGCTATCTCTACCAAGTCCTCCTCCATTATAACCCATTTTAAACAACAATTTAGATCCTATGCCCTTAGTGTATCTTTCAAAATCACCACAAACAATATTACTAGAATCTGAATCTGAAATGGTAGAAGAAGATGAAGATTCTTGTGGTGAAAAACTTACACTGCACTCAGTCATAGTTTCTACATCTGAAGTTGAAGGCTTTACCTTTTCACACTCACCACATTGCAATCTAATCAAGAGCTCATCCTTAGATTCAAGCTCTAATTTTAACTTTGCCACTTGCAATTCAAGTGCAAATTTTTGGCATCTCAAGATTGCATTTTCATCTTTGATGACCTCAATCTGTGATAACTTGCCCATGGTTTCCTATAAACAACTGATTTCACACTACACACTGCAATATAATCAATTTACAAACCAATAATCCAACTATTCTGGAAGCAACTATCAATACACAATTAAAAGCAAACCCTACATTCAACCGCTCTGATACCAACTTGATCCGTAAACTCCATTGATTTAAACTCAAAATGAAGTTCAAAATATGAATACTAAATTTTCTCAAAATTGATACAAATTCTTGAAAAACTCAAAAGAACTTGCAAAATATTTTGGCATAAATCATTCTCGGTTATTGAACTAGTTTTTTTTTTAAAATGTTGTGTTATAATTGTCATAATGTAAATTACTTGCATAAGTTCATTTACTAGTTAAACAAAATCAGCAAACTAAAACAAGATCATGCATCAAAATGACAAATTACCAAGAAACACAAAATGTAATAATGGAGTTTGGCTCAACAAATGATGCCTACATCTCCAGGTTCTCCAAAGGAGTGGACCGTTTCCATTAAGGGCTTTTCAGCAACCTGGAAACAATAAACAACCTTCCTACAAGTTGATCTCTCAATAAAAAAATTCACCTTCATCATGATTGATAATCAAGCCCAGCACCTTTGAATTCCGTGAGTATTCACACCTGCAATGTTTCTCCAAAAGTCCTAAAAATCTCCTCTATGGGCTTAAAAATATTTTTTCAATATATAAATTGGATAAAAAGAGTGTTAAGACTGAGTATTATGGCCAGAAAATGGATAAAAATCCATTATCTAAGCTTTCCCAAAGATTTTACAAAGTCTCAACCTTTAAAATAAAAAAACATAGTCTAGAACCTGTGTCAAAACAAATACAAATTCATGCCTTTATACTCAGTTGAAAGCTTGTAGCACAAGCGGTCAAGGCTATTACCTTTTACATGGGAGGTCAAGAGTTCAAAACTAGTTTCCCACCTTTCTAGGCACCTTGCATGAATTTTAATTTGTCTCTTCCTTGTTTGGTGCACTAGCCTCCCCCTTGGGCACTTCAAACTTTGTCTTTATCCCACATGTGTGGATTGAACAGTTAAGTAAGGCTTAAAATAGCCTTTGACCACCATTTTCCAATGTGGGTTCATCCACATGCTACACACTTGGGGAAGGGAAGAGTTTGAAAGGGTCTTTGGCCATTCACTTGGCATGTAGCTTCGGCCACCTAAGACTCCCTTGACTCAGGCTCGAGCTGAGTCTTTCCTTAGAGAGCGCACCATGTCACGCCATGCCATGAAATTTTCCACCTTTGTTTGGTCTCCCCTTCAAACTTGGTCAAATCACCACCTTGCTTGCCACATGGCTCAGTTAATGAGATTATCTCTAAAATTAATCATGTCATGTGTCAACCTCCCATTGGTCCATTTGTTGCATGTAAATAATGCCATGTCACTTGTCGACACCAAATTTTTACCTGTCAAACCAAAACTTTTGTGGCTTATAAATTTTGCATATGGTGTCCATTTTGCAAACCACAAAAAATGTCAAAAAGCTCTTGACAATATCTATGTTGTGCAATCATTGAAACTCTAACATGAAACCTTTTTTTAGAACCCAATTTCTGATCAAAAGAAGAAAGACAAAGCCAAATAGAATGAAAGAGATAAATCTACAATAAGTGGACTCCCTTGTAACAACCTTTTTGATGCCATGACTTAGATAATAATATCCTTATTATATAGATGCAAATTTTGTAAAAAACATCTTTGAGAGTACCAAATGTGTAACAACTTGTGATGACATGGATCAACAAATGGCCTGAGCAAGCAGCCTTTACAAAGATAGTTACAGCTAAAGATGGTGACTTCAAACAAATTGATTCCTCTCCTTGTTGCCAAAATATTTACTCTCTCTCTTTATTCTTTATATATATAGCCCCTTTTCTAGTGAAAAATTAACCACACATAGTATGGTGAAGCCCTACTAGAATGATACCATACCTTTAAGCATTAACACAGTCTTTTTCCCTTTCAAGTTATGAACATTGTCTAAGTATGTAGATGACATATGTTGACAACAAGTGATGGTTTCATGCTTCTATATTTTGTCAATCATGTCTAAGTAAAGCTCTTGATCTAACAAGTCATCTAGATTGTGTTTAAGTGTATGGAACTAATGTAAGAATTTTTACTATTCTTGAATGTGCAATATACCTTTTAGTTCATTCTCCTTATATCCATTCATGCATCTCACCTCTTTATTGAAATATTCATGTTAGAATCTATAGAACTTGAAAAAGAGTATTTATATTCTACTATATTATGAACTAGGATATGACATTAATTTTGAGTAAAAACCTTTGTGTATCACCATTCTTAAAATAGGTTCCCCTTATGCAATTTCTAACCCATTTATTTTCAATCAAGTTGGTGTAGACAAAGATTGTTTTACATAGAAAAATTTAGGGAGATATCCCTTTCAATCTATAGTTCCATTTCCATTATAGGTATACCCACATACCTAGAAGTGTTCCAACATTGCCCAAATCTGGAAGAGACCTAAACATCCTCTTCTAGGGTGTAGATATTTGGAGACAATAGTTTTGATACACCCAGTGGGACTCTAGTCCTTGGTTATTTACATGACAAGGTGAATGTTGGTCTTGAAAAAGCTAAGTTTGTACTATTAATACAACATTTGGTGACTCCAAAATGTGAGAATCTCTAGTTATAGATCAATTTTTACATATTATACTTCATGGTCCTCACTAGGTCATCTAGGACTTTCGATCAAACCCTTCTAGCTAAAGCTCTTCTTGAAGAACAATTCCCTATGCCATTCCTAGTGAGTAGATATCCTTGTAAAGGAGGTTTTGGAGAAGAATAAGAAGAAGTTGAGGAATTTGGAGACAAAGGAGATCAAGAGGAAAGAAGAGAAATGGAGGGAAAGTAGCCTTTCCCAGCCTTTAACACATAAAATATGATTGAACTTCTAGCATACAACCCTATTCCACCCAATGCTACCAAGAGTATCCTTGGTTTTGATGGAGAAGGTCCTATTACCCCATTTGAGCATATTAGGGACATCTTGAATTTATATAATTTTCAGAATATCATCCGAGCCAACATAGCCATTAGATTGCTTGATATGTCTCTAAAAGGCAAAGCACTTGACTAGTATAGGACTTTGGAAGGTGGTTGAGTTATAAGTTGGGATGGCTTTGGGGAATTATTGGTGACTATATTTGAGAATAAGAGTGACCACACTTTATTGATCCATTAGCTAAATGTGATAAAGAGAGGTCCTAATGAATTTATTGGGGATTTCAAATGACATGGCATAGGTTACCACCTATCATGAGACCTCCTCCAAGCTTTGTGTTCCCCACCTATCTCAAAGGTATTGCTACTAATGTAATAATGATTTTATAATTTATGGGATTATTCACTCTGCTTAATACATATGAAATAGCTATTGAAGATGAAAATAGCTTGATACAAGTTGGAAGACTCCCTCCAAGAGTTTTCATGCCATTTTTATTTCATAGTTTAGTTAAAGCTCCAAGCATAGCTCAAATTCCTAATGCCAATGTTAATCCAAGATCCTTCCCCAAAAAAGTGGATAGTGTTGTGGATAAAGATGAAGAAATCTAGTCATTATGAGCTTAGCTCAAGAAACCTCAGTTCCAGACAAGTGCTCCACCTAACCATCAATACTATCCTCAACAAGGATTTAGATATCCACCCTAATACAATTACCAAGAGAGAGGATAGGGTTATCAAGGTTTTAATAGGTATCCCAATGCCTATAATCCTAATCCCACTCCTTCCATGAAGGTTGTTATTCTAGTACATGCTAATCTAGTCCAAGGAGAGAATCATTTAGACTAATGGGGACAACCTCAAGGTCAATTTGTGCATGATGGTGGAGAATAAATCTAAGATTTAGTGGCACAAGGATAAGCTAATCCTTATGTAACTTTAGAAGAAGCAAACCTTATGAAAAATTATAACCATGGATAAGGTAGTAGCCAAAGTGTAGGCATGATGAATTTCCAAGCAAGAGATGATTATGTGTTAAATCAAAGAATGGTAGTTACATACAACACAAGAGACAAGAAGAGAATGTTGGGAGAAGATCAGGGAGTGCATATAACTCTAAGTTATGCCTCTCCAATGCCATAATGTGTGAATCCTAATGCTATACCTATTGTAAGTCATGTTCCTTAGCAAAATTAGAATGCAAGTAGGGTTGTCAAACCTACAATGCAATAAGTTCAACTCCCCTCAATACCTTCAAGAGTCTAAGAAAGGATGAATTCTCCCTTTCTAAACATTATTGATTCTTTGAAGAGTACTAAGACAATCATAACTCTTTGGGAGGTCTTGCACATGCTTGGTCAGAAGAAGTTATTGTAGGAATAGCTTATAAACATTCATGTAGCCCATAAAACTTCAAAGAAAAATATTGTAGCCATTACCAATGATCCAAGCCATGTCTTAGAGCCCTCCACAAAGTCTAAAAATCCTCCACCCTTCGATCTCACCCTCATTGTGGGAGACAAGCTGGTCCATAATTGTATTGTGAATAGTGGAGATACTACCATTATTATGCCTAAAGTGGTGAATAATAAGATAAGATTAAAATATGAGCCACATAACAAGGGTGTATTGTAGTTTTATTAGACTCTAAATAAGATAGTGGGACTAGTTAAAGGTTTGAAGGTCTTTCTACATGATTTCCTAAGTTTTTCAATTGTTCAAGACATTCTGATGGTAGACCTTCTAGCCCATTTTGCTATCTGATTTTCATAGGATTTCAAGGCTAAGATAAGAGGGTACCTTTTTACTAATTAGTATTTCTTAGATTTTAAAACAAGATATGGAACCAAGGTGACTATAAGGACTCAGCCCTTAAAACGGTTTCATATTGAGGCATACATGGAGACAAAATGAAATCAAAATTGTTTAATTACAAATAATCTAAAAGTGTTATGGATGGTGCAGCATCCTCCCCCCTTGAAGGTATTTATGATCTCTTTTCTGATAAATACAACACTAAAACAAATGGAATTGATCCATTTAATTTCATTGAAGAGATTGATTTGGGAGTTTATTGTATGCATGAAGGGGATGTTCCAAACCCTTCACTCACTAATGAAGACCATGAAATTGATGGGTTATGGGAAATGTTATTTGATGGCTAAAGAAGCAAAGTAGGTGCAGGAGCTGGTGTTATGTTAGTTTCTCCATCAAATAGTAAATATTACTCCTCATATAGATTCCACTTCAAATACACTTATAATGTGGTAGAATATGAAGGCTTAGTCCATGGTCTCTAGTGGGCAAAGAAGAGAGGAATCAAAAGTTTAAAGGTTTATGGAGATAGTGAGATGGTCATCCACCAAGTAATAAATCAGGCTATAACCAAGAATCCCTTGCTTTAATCTTACAAACATAGGTATGGGCCCTAATTGAAGACTTTGATTCCTTCAACATACAACCCATGCCAAGGGATTCTAATTAACATGCTAATATATTTGTTGTCATAAGGGAAAGGTCTGGTAAAACTACCAATGTAGGACAAGAGAAAGATAAATCTCATATGAATATCATTATGAGGCCCTATATTCTAGATAATTAAGTGTCATGGTAGGTGTTTTAAAGTGATGAACACATTGCACACTTATTGAAAAATGAGGTATGTTTCTCCTCAAGAAACCAAAGGAGACTGCATGATCAATATGAAGAGAAAATCATTCAGCTGAAGACAAATAAGATACCTAAGTGACTAATTACCTTAGAGAGTGTTTTCAATGAGGATTATCATAAGAAGAAAGAAAGAGTAAGCATGCCAACAAAGGAAGATAACTATGAAAGAGTTCTACTTTTCAAGGATAGACTTTTGAGAATTGGCAAGGTATGTTCTTAGCCTGAGAGGTAGGTTTTTAATAAATTGTGCAAAGAGTTTCATGACATCTTTTCTTGGGAGTATAAAGACTTGAAAGGTTTTGATTGAAGTATAGCTCATCATACCATCAAGTTAGAATCTTGAGCTAGACCAGTAAGGCAAAAGAAAAGGCCTATCAATCCCAAGATAGAAGAACTCATGAAGAAAGAGCTAACTAAGTTGATTGAGTGTAAGATTATGTTTCTTATCAAACACGTAACTTGGGTGGCTAATCTTGTACCTATCTGAAGGAATAATGGAGAGATCAAAATTTTTGTGTATTTTTTAGATCTTAACAAAGTGTCTCTCAAAGAACATTATCCACTACCCTCTATGGAGTAAATTCTATAGGTTGTTTCAGGTTCCCAATGCTTCTCTCTTTTTGATGGTTATTTAGGCTACAACCAAATATTGGTAAATGAGGAGGATCAATTAAAGATAGCCTTCACTACAAAGTGGGGAACCTTTGCCTATAATAATATTCTTTTTGGTTTTTCCAATTCTAGATCCACTTTTTAAATAGCAATAAACATGGATTTTAAAGGTTTAATCAATAAATTTCTACTTGTGTACCTAGATTATATAACCATTTTTTCAAAAGATGTTGATTATCATATGAAACATCTAAGGTAGGTATTTGAGAAATGTGGGGAGTATGGCATATACCTTAATCCAAAAAACTATATCTTTAATGTTCATGAAGGTAAAATTTTGGGGCACATTATTTTAAAAGGAGGCTTGTCTATTGACCCCAAAATGATTGAGCCTATCCTAGCCTTGTCCTTGACTCAACATAAGAAGGGACTACAAAGCTTCTTGGGGAAAATAAACTTTATCAAAATGTTTATTCTAGACTTTACAACTATGGTAAAGCCTATCATAGCCATGATAAAAAATAATCAAGTTTTTACTTAGACAAAGGAGGGAAAGAGTAGTATTGAGATAATCAAGCAAGTAATTGAAAAATATCCTAATCTCTTGAACCCAAACTTTTCCAAGGATTTCATACTCTATACCTTTGCTAACCTTGATACAATCTTAGTTATGATCATGCAAAAGAATGATGAAGAGGTAGAGAAATCAATTGCATTCTTTAGCAAAGGATTGGAGGATTATGAGGTTAAATATACATTTGTTGAGAATTAGGCTTTGAAAATGATAAGGGGATTGAAAAAATTTAGGTACATGGTCTTAAAAAATAAGATACATGTCATGGTTTCTCATTCTAGTAGCAATGAGTTTCTCCTATGCAAGAACCTCAATGAAAAGAGAGCTGGTTGTATCATAAAAGTGATGGAGTATGATATGAACATCAAGGTGACAAACTTGGTGAGAGGAAAAGGATTATGTATGAATTTAGATTTATATCCACAATATCCAAAATAAGAGGTCTTTATCAACTAAGTTCACCCCCAACTAATTGATCACATACCAATTTAGAGATGGACACAAGATATCATCATTTTTTCCCAAAATGGTGAGTGTCCTAATGGTTTGATCAAGTCTAAAAGGAGATACTTTAGATTGTAGACCATTCCCTATTACCTTGTTGATAATGTTATTTTTAGAAACGAAACAAATGGTGTGCTATTAAGATGTGTTGATAGCGGTCAATTTGATATGCTGCTAGAAATTTTTCACAATGGTATAGATGGAGTCATTTCTCTTCTAGAACTATAACTATAAATATAATGAGGGTTGGTTACTATTGGCCTAGCCTTTTTAAGGACTGTTATCATTGGGCTAAGGTGTGTCCTCAATGTGCCTTCTTTTTATGCAAATAGAAATATGCAGTGCTTCCATTAAATCCTATTTAAGTGGACTAGACTTTCATGCAATGGGGCCTTGATTTCATTGGTATGATCAACCCTCCATCAAGTGTTGGACACAAATGGATATTGACTGCTAATGACTACTTCACAAGGTGTGTAAAAAAATTTCTATTGAAGGAGGCAAATGAAAATGCTATCTTGGAGTTCTATGAGAGAATTATAACAAAGTTTGGAATTCCTCATGTCATCATTTATGATAATGCACTTGCATTCTGAAGTGCCAAAACTTTTTATTGGACATGTAGGAATGGAGTTCACTTGAGTACCTCATCTAATTATTACCCTTAAGGTAATGTATTGGATGAGTCTACCAATAAGAACCTCATTAAGATCATTAAGATAACATTAGAGAACAATCAAAGAGCCTATCACAATAAGTTGAAATAGTTTTATAGGTAACTAGGATTACTCCTAAAAAATCAATTGATAAATCTCTCTTTGTACTTGTTTATGGGATAGAAGCTAGGTTTTCCATATCCTAAGAACTCCCTACCTTAGAACTTGCACAATAGCTAGAATTACTTGAAAACACTCCAATAGAAGTCAAGTTGATAGAACTAATGTAGCTAAAATAGGCAAGAGATGATGCACATAAGGCTATGGAGCACCATCAAGTGCTCATGAAGAAGTACTTCGATAAAATAATAAGTGTAAAAGTGTTTAAATAGGGTGACTTGGTCTTGAAATGGGGTGAAGACATAGAAAATATAGGTAGACATACAAAGTTTCACACTTTGTGGAGTGGACCTTACATCATCAATAAGTGCAAGAAAAGTAACTCCTTTCAACTATCCAAGATGAATGGAGAAGAGTTTCTTATCCATGTGAATGGGATACATATGAAGTATTGATATTATTCCTAAAATGCCATGTTTTATAAATACTAGTTTAGATGTTGTTTCCTTCTGGTTTATTGTTGTGTTCCCTAAGTGCTTTATATCACAAATGTGTTTCCTTATTTATGTTGGTGTGTATCTTTGCCTTTGTACTTTGATCATCTAGCTTGTGTTTTTAGCCAAGAAACTTGTTTAAGTTATTTTGGATACCTTATGAATGACTCCATACCAAATGGAAGGACTTAGGTGATTGGTTTTTAGCATATTAGGCATGCCTCCCCTTGGAATAACCAAGAATGTTAGCCAAATTTCATACCTTATTTTACAGCTTCCTTTGGCTAAGTTCAACATTCACTTGTTTATTTTAACTCACTTTTTCAAGGCTAGTTATTTTCTTTTCTTTTATTTAGAGATTTTATTACACCTTTTCAAGTGTCTTTTTGATCTTCCTTGAAGGAATTCTTTTAGCCTTTTTATCTTAGACTTTTTATCTCAAACAAAAATTCTAAAAAAATCCTCTTCCTTTATCTTTTCCTGAAAGATTTCCCTTCAAAACTTTTTTGAAGGGTCTCTCTCTTTTTAGATTGCCCTTAAAAACTTTCCCTTCCAAGTTCCCTTCAAAAAAAATTTAATGGACACTTTCCCTTCCAATTGGCCTTCAAAAATTTACAAAGGGACACTTCTCTTCCAAGTGCCCTTCGAAAAGTTCTAAAGGGGAACTTTCGAAGCTTGAAGGGATCATTCCAAAAGGAAGTGACCTTTGAAATAAGTTTGAAGGAATTATTATATACTTTTTATCTACAATAATACTTTCAACAAGCCATACTCCAAAGGCCCAAAAATATATATACCATTCAAAGGGGAGAACATGCCCCCAGGAATTTTTTTGAGGAAAATACCTATGTGAATTATTCAAGGAAGGGTGCTTGAAGGAAATGTCCAAGTGAAATGATAGTTTCACAAACATCAAATTTTGGGATAGTGAGCTAACCATTGGTGTTTAAACACAAGAGGATTCATAAGTAGATCTAAGGTCTTTCATGCTTCATCCATCAAAATAATGAGAAAGCCCATATCATCATTGATAAACCAAGATATGTGTCATTATTTGAGGATCAATAAAATAAGAAAGACAAAGCCAAACAAAATGAAATAGACATATCTACAATAGGTGGACTCCCTTGTAACAACCATTTTGATGCCATGACTCAGCCAAGAATATCATTATTCTATTGACACAAATGTTGGAAAAGCATCTTTGAAAGAGTAGGACCAAATGTGTAACAACTTATGATGACATAGATCAACCAAATGGCTTGAGAAAGCATCCTTTGTAAAGATAGCTACAATTAAAGATGGTGACTTCAAACAAATTGATTTCTCTCTTTGGTACCAAAGGCTTTCCTCTCTCTCTTCCTTCTTTCTATATATACAACCACTTGGCTAGTGAAAAATCAACCACACATAGTATGATGAAGCCCTATTAGAATGATATCCTACATTTAAGCATTAGTGGGGTCTTTTTCCCTTTTAAGTTCTAAACATTGTGTAAGTGTGAAAGTGACATATATTGACAATAAGTGATGGTTTCATGATTTGGTCCTTTGTGCTTCATTTTTGAGTAAATTTATTGATCTAATAGGTCATCTAAAGTGTGTTTAAGTGTATGGAACTACTGTAATAATTTTTACTATTTTTGAATGTGTAATGTGTCTTTCAGTTCCTTCTCCTTTTGTTATTTCATGCATCTCACCTCTTTACTGAAATATTCATGTTAGAATCTATAGAACTTGAAAAAGATTCTTTACATTATTTTGTATTGTGCACTAGGATATGACATTCATGTGGATTAAAAACCTTGGTGTATCACCATTCTTAAAATAGGTTCCCCTTATGCAATTTCTAATCCTTTTCTTTTCAATCAAGCTAGTGTAGATAGAGATTGTTTTATAAAGATAAATTTAGGGAGATAGCCCTTTTAATATAGAGGCCTATTTCAATTATAGGTATACCCACATACCTAAAAGTGTTCCAATTATTTATAAATCTAGAAAAGGCCTAAACATCCTCTTCTAGGGTGTAGAGTTTTAGAGACAATAATACCCACACCTAAGTGCAAGATGATGCCTAAGTCCCATAACCAAACAACCCATTAGACCTCAAGCATCTAGATTCTATTAATACCATGAAATATAAGGCTTGTTCCCATGAATACACAACAATAATTGCATTAACCCAAGCCCTTGAAGAATAGAGTTGTGTCATAACACAAATATCCCAATGCATATCCTGATTCCTTCTCTACTACATTTCAAGTGAGAACATAAGGATTGTGCCTTATGTATATTGATGTCATTATAGTAAAGTTATAAATTTTGAGTTCCATAGGATTAGTTAAACCTTACACCTTTCTAAAAAAAGCCTAAATCAAACCTAGTTAGCTAGGTAAGCATGTGACTAGGCCCATGACCAAAAATCCTACTTTTCTACAAGTAATTATTCAAATGGAACCTTACATAAAAAAATAAACCATAATTATAAATAATTTGGTATTCCTATTGCACTAATAAAATTTTCCCTATTCTTATAAATTTGAATATTTATCATTAGGAATATTAGTAATCCAAGTCTAAATCACTCAAAAGCTATGTCAAATAAATAATTTTCAAGTACAAAAGATTATAATTAGTTATATACCAATAGTGAGAGAGCATAATTGAAAAATCACATTAGATATAAAAACTACATATGGATTAAATTCCCTCTTTGGAGTAGTGGATACATTTGCATCCACCATTCATAAAATGGGGTTGATTGAGATCATAAAAACCCAATTTTATCACATCCATAGACCTCATAATCATATGTAAGGTTTTAAGGATAAGGAGGATGACTTCAAGTCCATGCTCATCATCAAGGTTTAAGACCACAAACATAAAGTAATCAATGACAATTATAGGTGACCATATAGTAATTACACCACATTTCCATATAGTTTAATATTGATTAACAATTCAAAATTTTAAATATTAATAAGATCATATGGAGCCAACCAAATGTAGGGAGCATATTGATTCTTGAATCAAGTGAACTAGGGTGTGATTATCCCTAATTACAATTTTAAAACATAGACATAGTTAGATAATCAAATACAAAATCTAAGTAAAATGATATATTTAATACTATCAATATTTAGAATATAACTATTGTCACTTAGATTTACACCCTTTGAGGAGATGTCTTAGATCTCTTCATCCAAGTACCATAGTTGAAACACCTCTAGGTTGTGGGTAACCTAAGAATGAGGTGAATCTCTAGATAGGGCTAGCTACCTAATGTATCACATGTATACACTACTACACATAAACTTTGTGAGGGAAAAGGGAGAGAAAAATGAAGGTAAACTACCCTAAATTAGTTGATACACTAATTAGTTTATGACTACCAACCAACTACATGTTACACATGAGAACAAGGGACTAACCCAACATACACTTCTCCAATCTACATCTTCTCACATCAATGTTTCATTATGAGGTTATGGTGGTTAGGATAGAAGGACTATACAAGAGGTATATAATGACACTAGTGAATAGGATAACTCACTCAACCTTTACACTTCCTAGAAGACTTCACATGACATGTAAGAAGAAGTTTTCTAACTAAAAAAAGGTGAGAGAATGAGATAACATGCTAAGGAAACAAGAGTCGTCACTAAGAAATATCAATCATCCAAGTAAAACACACTATGAATAGTCATGGAAGAGGTAAAAATCAGTAGTATTTATTGATCCATGGTATTTAAATGAGTAGGGCTTCACCATACTCATGTGGAACGTAGTTTATAAAGGCCAAAATAGTTAGTTCTTAAATAACTTGAGAAAGAGAGGAGAAGAAATAAGTACAAAGGTCATAAAGACACTTGTAAAGATAAGAAAATTAGTTACTTATGCATGATAATGGAATGTGAAACTGATCATGCAAGGTCAAGAGAGGCAAGTGGCATCCCAAGTCATGAGATTCATGAAATGTGGCATAGGAATTCCCTTTGCTAACTCAAAAAATTACCTTCATGATTTAGCCCTATTTAAACATCTAAAAAATGATTAGGGATAGGTATAATGATTTTAATGAGAGGAAAGTATTAATGCCTCTACATTTAGTTTTTGTAGTTTTGATCATATGAATTCTTTTGAAAGTGAGTTATCACCATCTATAGTCAAAGAAAACTCCTATTTCACACACTTTTCATACTTGGATTCCAAAAATACATAAATTTTACATGAAAATTCATACAATGAGTTGTATGAAACTTTTAAATAACCTCCATGGCATTAGAGGCATTAGGCACACTTCAAAAATGCTTCTACTTGAAATTTTCACACTTCTCACCATCATGTTTACCATGCCAATTTTGACTAGCTGAGATTAGAGCTCTAGTAAGAACACTTACAAGTTTTCCCAAAGAATTAAATGGACATAGGGGTTATATTAGGTCTCAATATTCCTTCCAAAGTTTATTTCATCTCTTGAAACCTCTTATAACCTATATAAAGCATAAAATAGTAAAAATAGCCATTTTGTACCCCATCCATACAATTCCATATAGTAAAAAAGCATGGGGAGTAGCTTGAGAGAGTCACATGAAAAATTAAATAAATTTAATTATAATTTTACCCCAATTTGATATACCTCAAACTTAATCTTCCCAATCAGGTCATTATCCAAGTGTTTGCAAGGGTTTTGAGTGTTTTAGGCTCTTAAGGTTTATTTATGGAGATTTGACATTGAAGTTGCCAATAAATTATACTAGATCATAGTTCAAAACCTTCATAAACTTCCCCAAAATCCTTTAATCTCCATTAAAATCCTCATGAAATATGTGAGCATTTCAACTTAGCCTATCAAATTTGTCTTCTCCATTCCCTATAGGCTTGAAGTTGTCTTGAGCCAAAAGTGGCCTTATTTGTGATTCCTATACAAGGTGAAAGATTTAAAATGTATAAAATGACATAAAAAACATGACATAATCCATTTTAATGTTCAACTCATATTATAATTGGAAGTGACCCTCCATTTGGCCTCTAGGCCGAAACCCTACCTACTAGGCTTGACTACAACTCTTATGGATTTGGACCACATGTTAAGTTTAACCCTTTATTTCTTAGTATATTAATTTTTTATAGGTGTTATATAAATTTATAAACCTCCTTGAAATGTCTCTATAACATCTGGTCCATCCTTTAACCTTACTTTCCAAAACCTATCAGTTTATGCATAAGGGGAAGTACCCTCTATCTAAGACAAAATAGAAGGTACTTCCTCTATTATCTAAATTTTTTTAATTTTTTATGGGATTCCTAAAGTTTTAAATAATATCTCAACCAAAATTCATCCCTTTTATTATGATTTTACCTTTCAAAATCTTTAAAACCAAAGACAAACCTTGGTGAAATGAATTGTATGCAGGGTTTCCTCCAAAGGACTATGTGTTGGTTGTTTAGACCCTTATCTCTACATGATTTATGTTATATGAGAGTGTATTAATTATATAAAAACATTAAACAAGGTTTTCCACTCCAATATATTACCTCAACCTCTCACATAGTCCTCATAGTCTTTACCTAGTCAAATTAAGTACCATTCCTTGACTATGTTCTACTTTAGGGTACTATACTTGTAGGTTATGCTACATGATTTGAATTTGAAGAATTTTTTTAAAAAATTATTATAATACATTATGGTCATATGGTATTTTTTTGGACCCATTTTCTTACATTGAATATCCTAGACCATTATCTAGACATCCTATTTTAGTTGATGTTTGCCTACAATCAACTAAAGTTGAATGTGTTGGAACTATTTAGACCTTATAGGTGTGAATTAACATTGGAAAATGTGACATGTTGCTTTGGATATAATTTTATTTATTTAATATTCATTTTCCATCAATTAAATTTGATGTACCTATGCTTAAACCCCTTATTATGGATGGTGTGGGATTTTGACCCTTGGTTGAAGGTGAATGGTCTATAGGTGAGGCACCTATAGGTGTATATGGGAACTAAAACATAGAATATAATCCTATTTTGATGAAATTTATTATAATTTATCTTCCATTCACTTAATAATGTTCAAACATGTTCTTTAAGTTTTCATTTCTCTCTTTGACACTTAAAACTGAGTGTAGCTCTCGAAGAGATTGGTTGTAGGTGCTTGCCAAGGCCTGTGTATGGACTGAAGATAGTTATTTTCTCTTATTTGAGGACACATTAGTTTTTTAAGTTCCTAAAATCACTTTAAAAATATTCTGATGTTCAAATACATTAAAATTATCAACAAAGCTTCCTATATTCCTTTGATTGTTCCATGTACTTTCTTATAACCTATAGTTGTGCAAAGCTTTCATCTACTTTGAGCCTTATGCTTGAACCATATCAAGAGATCCATGAATATTTATTATTCATAGAGATAATTATGTATCTTTGTAAAAATAAATATAATTTATAAGGTGAAACTTAGACCTTTTATGTCTTCCACCATTTAACAAGACTTTCAAATGACTGTACATAGCCATTTAATGAAACTGTATGGGTTATCACTTCCTTAGTGAATACAATACATATTACATGTACCTCATTTATTTTTTACATGGTAATTATGTGTTTATTAATGAAATTATACTATCCCACTCTATTAGTATGCACTAAAACTCATTGCATTGATTTGGGAGACCAACTTAGCTCACATGGTTGTAGACAACACTAAGTGATTTTAGTGTCCAAGAGAGCAACTTGGAAAACCATATTCCTCTACTAAAATGCCTCTATTATTTTTAAAAATAATATAAATATATGGTATATTTAATATAATTTTACTTGGATGTCCTATAAATCAATGCAACCCTGTATAAGGATACCCCAAAAAGGGTTTGGACTTCTATTTTGATAGTCTTGGGAATTTGTCCCAAAGTGCTACAAGTTTACTCCAATAACATTATAGTGTATCTATTTTCCCCAACCTAATTAATCATTATTAAAAATTATGACAAGGAATTTTTATAATCTCTAAACATTAGATAATGTTCAAACACACATTTCATGTTCCTCCAAGAAGTGGTAGGCCATACAACTATTATAGGTAGTCATTTGTCAACTTGCATTACTCTCTTGGATATTAAAGTGGTTATTGAAGATTAATTTATCATCTAAAATGATGAATGGATATCTATGATCAAGGATACATCACCTCACCTCATTTTGAGACCATACCATAGAAGAAATCTCTAGCAATTGGAAAAAATGACTACAACTCTACTCTTTCACTCCTCCTTATAAACTAAGTTAGTTAGCTGATAAAACAAAATAAAAACTTGAAAAAAAGTATAGGTATCATGTGATAGGGTATTAAAATACATCTTTAATCCATCCCATTCACTTATTTTCATAGATTAGCTCAAACAAGAGCAAAACCTATAGGTTGCATAGATTGGCAACCAAAAAAGATAGGCCAACTTCTTAATAATGGTTCATAAAGAAAAATTCACCATTATTTTTCGAACAAAAATCAAATGGAATATAACTAAGTGTATAAGACACCCTCGATATCAAGTTTTCTTAAATCTCCCCTGTTGTCCATACTAAGCACAAACCTAAAGACCATTTTTGCTTGCCAAGCCTAGTGGAAGGAGAGAGAAGCAATTTTATTCATTTCTTGGAGCTTATGATAAAATTTATCATTGAAATAAGTGTATGGAATATCAAGGTATACTCTTAAAATTTCCTCAATTTTATGATTTTTTACAATTTTGTACACCTCATTAAATGCTCATTTTTTCCAAGAACACTACCCTTTTTTGAAGAACCTACCACTTTTCAGTTAGATATAATTAAATAATATATATTAAGACACATTTCACATTAAATCACCTTTTAAAACCTTAACATTTCCCAAGGAGTCTATACAATTCATTTAATTCTCTATTTTAACCCCCAAAATGACCCAAAAAGACAAAAATATTGAAAATGAACAAGACCAAAGTTAATGTGACATGAAATGACATAAAATAACCTATAATAGACACAATGAAAAAATATTAGACCCATAAAACATATAAAAATTCAATTTTTTACCTATAGGGGCCCCAATTTGACTTGTAGGGTCAAATTTAGTCAACAAATTAGTGACTGATAAGGGTAACATGCTTACTATGCTAAATATTAGTAGCCTTATCAATCCATTGGGATTAGGGATTCATTTTATGTTTGAGACAAAAAAGAAGACCTGACACTTGACAACAAGCTTTGACCAAGACAAGACAACTAATTACCTCAACCACATAAAATAAAAGACACACACAAGCAAAGCAAACACACTAACAAGACACACACATGTGCTCAAAACACTTAAGAAAAGTAGAAAAAAATTAAATATGTAAAACTAAAAATTAATCATACCTCCCTTTTGGGTTAAATAGGCAATTTGAAACCTTGCTTGCTTCATGACATGAAGGATTTATTGAGACATGTAGCCTTTTGACCTTTAGCATTGATACCTTCATCTTCGTCATGGTGTTTGGAAACTTTATTAGCATGATGTTTAATGAGAACCAAGTAGATCCATATAGGTTGACTATGTAAATGGAATATTCTTTTATCCAAATAGTCTCAACCTTCTCATATACTTGGCCCTTGATGTGCAAGTTTGAAAATGTGAGTCCTCTCATCCTTGCTCTCCTCAACATAATGTGCTTAATGTTTGGAAGCACACAAATTTTTTTCATCATGTTCCCGCATCCCTAAATATGGTTTTACCTTAGATGGAGATCTTGACTATCTTTTAGGTACAATAAGATTTTCTTTGACATCATTATCTATGTTTATAACTTCTTGTGCACTAGCATTATCAAATGGCTTCATGATAGCAGGTTCTTGACCAATAGAATGGCATTCATATTTATGTTTGATTGAACACTCAAGATCATTTTTATTATAATCATCAAAAAAATTGTCATTAGATATGTAATATTTTGGAGAAGAAAACACTTTACCCAACTTATCAAATTCCTTGCTTATGGCATTAAACTTCTAGCATAAATCTTTTGCCTAATGAATGTCATCTTCAAGAGCTATTTCCTCTACCTTGGTCTCATGAGACTCTCTTAGGACTACCACTTCTTAAGGAGTGACTTAACATTCATCCTTGATAGTACATTCCACTTTATACTTGAGATGGTCATCCACAACTTTATGATAAGACATAAAGTCTTATTCAAATACCTCTCTCTTCAAGTCATGGCAACATTTATCATGGATAGCTAAAAAAGAGTCTTCAATATGTTTCTCATCATTAAAAAATGTATTATTGTCCTTTTTTTCACTAAGGTGAGCCACTATGGTGATTTCATCCTCATAGTCACTCATGAGATCTTCTTGATCAGCCATGTATTGAGTTGGCTCTTCTTCATTTGCTTCTCTCAACATGGGATTTTCCTCAAGAAGGGGTGAGGTGGAAGGTTTGTGGATATGATCATGTGAAGGAGATGGAATATGAGGTGAATTATAAGGTTTATGAATTAAATATGGAGTGTTAGGGTTAGGAGAAGGCTTATGAGTGGTTGTAGGAAAGAGAAAAGCAATAGTAAGCTCATAGGGAAGTAAATTATTAGACTGATTAGAAGGACTAGCATATATTAAATTAGGAGCTACATCTTACCAATAATATATTTGTGTATAGTCTTGGAATCATCTAATTCCATATGACAAGACTCATAAGAATACTCTTGAGGTTGATAGGCATCATGGTATGAATGATAGGGTTCATATTTGGACTAATAAAGAGGTGTTTCCTGATAGGTTTCTTGGTATCCTTATTCATAAGGTTTTCCAACAACATGGTGTCAATATGGAGATGAAAATTAAGGGATATAGGGCTGCCATGGCTCATAGGATTGATAGCCATATTGACAGGACTATTGAGGGGTAAAAGGTGATTCATAGCGAGGATGATAAGAAGGTTCACGATAGGAGTATTGGCCATAGTTATTCATATCAACCTCATATGTCAAAGGAAACACAAAAAATAATCAAAATTTTGAAATAGATATACCTAGGCTGATTACAACAAAAATTTATCATTCAAAGTCATCATTGGTGTTATCTTTCTTTCTTCCAAAATCTAATTAGAGGAAAGATAGACCAATAATCTTCCCACTCTCATGGACCTTGGTCCCATTAGGCATGCCAAAAACTATTGTCACTTAGATTTTCACCTTTTGAGGGGATGTCTCATCTCTCCTCATCCAAGTGGCACAATTAAAACACCTCTAGGATTTGGGTAACCTAAGAATGAGTTGAATCTCTAGATAGGGATAGCTCCTTTGATGTACCACTTGTAAATAACTACTACACATAAAATTTATGAGGGAAAAGGGAGAGAAAAATGAAAGTAAACTAACCTAAATGAGGTGATACACCAAATTATTTGATGACTACCAACTAGCTACATGTTACTCATGAGAATAAAGGACTAACCAAAAATACACTTCTCCAATCTACATCTTCTCACATCAATGTTTCATTATGAGGTTATGGTGAATGTTTAGGCTAAGAGGACTATACAAGGTGTCTATAATTAAAATATTGAATAGGATAACTCACTCTACCTTGACACTTCCTAGAACACTTCACATGACCTACAAGAAGAAGCTTTCCATCTACAAATAGGTGAGAGAATGAGACAATATGCTAAGGAAATAAGAGTCATCACTAAGCAAGATAAATCATCCAAGAAAAACACACTAGGAATAGTTATGGATGAGGTAAAAATTAGTAATATTTATTGATCCATGGTATAAAAATGAGAAAGGCTTCACCATACTTAGATAGAGCATAGTTTATAAAGGTGAAAATGGCTAGTTCTTATAGAACTTGAGAGAGAAAGGAGAAGAAATAAGTTCAAAGTTCACAAGGACAATTGTAAAGCTAAGAAAATGAGTTAATTTTTCATGAGAATGGAATTTTAAATTTATCATATAAGGTTAGAAGAAACAAGTGGCATTTCAAGTCATGAGATTCATGAAATGTGGCATAGGAATTCCCTTTACTAGCTCAAAAACCTACCTTCATGATATAGCCCTATTTGAACATCCCAAAACTAATTTGTGATAGGTCTCATGATTATAATGATAGGGAATTATTTTATACATTCCTCTCCATTCATTTTTTATTATCTAAATTCTTCTAAAAGTGACTTATCACCATTTATAGTCAAGGAAAACTCCTTTTTCACACACCTTGCACACTTGGCATCCAAAAATTCATTATTTTTCCATGAAAATTGATAAAAAGTATTGGATGAAACTTTTCAAGCCTCTCCATGGATTTATAGGCATCATTCACACTTCAAAAATTCTTCCACTTGAATTTTTTACACTTTTCACCATCGTGTTCACTATGTCAATTTTCATTGGTTGAGATGAGAGCTTTATTATAAACACTTGAGTTTTTCCAAGACATGAAATTGACATGGGGGATTATCTTAAGTCTAAATATTCCTTTCAAAGTTTATTTAATCTCTTGAAACCTCCTATAACCTTCATAATGTAAAAAATAACCAAAAATACCTTATTTTATACACCATTCATATAATTATGTATATTCCAAAATCATGTGGAGTATCCTAAGATAGTCCCATATAAGGTTAAAGATCTTTCATGGTAATTTCACACCACCTAGATATCCCTTCATCCTCATCTTCCGAATTGGGTCCTTATCCAAGGGTTTGTAAGGGTTTTGAGTATTTTAGGATCTTAAGGTTTGTTCATGTAGATTTGGCATTAAAGTTTCCAAAAAATTCCACTATAGAATAGTTCAAGAGCTTCATCAACTTCCCCAAACTCCTTTAATCTCTAGTAAATCCTCATGAAGGATGTGAGCATTTCAACTTAGCCTATCGAGCTTGTCTTCTCCATTCCCTGTAGGCTTGAAGTTGTCTTGAGCCTAAAGTGGCATTCTTTGTGCTTCCTCTACAAATTTAAATATTTAAAATGTCTTATATTACCTCAAAAACATGACACAATCCATTAGAATGTTCATCTAATATTACAATTGGAAGTGACCCTACATTTGGCCTCTAGGCCTAAACCCTTCCTACTAGTCCTAACTACAAATCTTATGGATTTGGACCACCTATTGAGTTACACCATTTAATTATTTTTATCTTATGTTTATATATGTTTTATACAACTTTCTAAACCTCCTTCAAATGTCTTTATAGCATTGTCCATCCTTTAACCCTACTTTCCAAAACCTATTAGTTTATGCATAAGGGAAAGTACCCTCTATCTGAGACAAAACATAGGGTACTTCCCCTTTTATATCAAGAAATTTTAATGTTTTATTGGATTCATAAATTTTTAAAGACTCTTGAAACCAAAATTCATCCCTTGGTCTTATGATTTGACCTTCTAATAGCTTTAAAAACCAAGACAGACCTTGGTAAAATGAGTTATATGCAAGGTTTCCTCTAATGGACTATGTGATTCTTGTTTAGACCATTTTATAAACATTATTTATGTTGTATGAGAGTGTTATAATCCAATGTATTACCTCAACCTCTCATATACTCCTCATAGTCTTTACTTATTCAAATTGAGTGCCATTCCTTGACTGTGTTCTGCTTTAGGGTTCTACACTTGTAGGTTACCCTGAATGATTTAACCTTGAAGACAATGTTTAAAAATTTATTATAATCCATTACAGTCATTTTTTTATTTTTTAGACCCATTTTCTTACCTTGACTAGCCTAGAACATCATTTAGACACCCTACTTTAGTTGTTGTCTACCTACACTCAACTAAAGCTAACTATGTTAGAACTATTTAAACCTTGTAGGTGTGAATTCACATTGGAAAATGTGACATTTTCCTTTGGATATCCTTTGAGATATTTAAGATTAATTTTCCATTAACCAAATTTTATTTCTCTATTCTTAAACCCCTTGCAATGGATAGTGTGGGATTTTGACCCTTGGCTCAAGGTGAATGGTTTTTAGGTAAGGCACCTGTAGCTATATATGGGCCCTAAAACGTAGTATATTTTCCTATTTTGATGAAATTTATTCTCATTGGTATGTCATTAACTTAATAAGTTTCAAACATGTTCTTGAAGTTTTCATTTATCTCTTTGGCACTTAGAGCTAAGTGTAGCTCTTAAAGATTGGTTGTAAGTGCTTGCCTAGGCTTGTGTACAGACTAAAGATAGTTATTTGCTCTTATTTTAGGCTATATTGGATTTTTAAGTTCCTCCAATCACTTGAAAAATATTCTTATGGTCAAATCAATCAAAAGTATCAACAAAGATTCCCATCTTCCTTTGACTATTCCATGTACTTTCTTATAACCTATAGCTTTGTAAATCTTTAATTTACTCTAAGCCTTATGATTGAATAATATCAAGAGAGAAATGAATAGTTATGAGGACTATAGATAAGTATGTATCTTTTTGAAACAAAATAGAATTTACAAGGTGAAACTTATACCTTTTATGTCTTCCACTATTTAACAAGACTTTTAAATGACTGTAGATAGCCATTTAATGACAATATGTGGAATGTCACTTCCTTAGTGAATACAAACCATATTCCATATACCTAATTTATGTTTTCCATGGAAATTATGTGTTTATTAATGCAATTAAACTATCCCACTCTACTAGTGTGCACTAAAACTCTGATGTTTTCCACATAATTCTTTACACCTCATTCAATGCTCATTTTTTCTAAGAAAACTACCCTTTTTCTGAATAACCTACCACTTTTCAGTTATAAATAGTTACCTAAGAAATAATAATACAAATTTCATGTGACATTACATTTTAAAATCTTCACATTTCCAAAAGAGGTCATGCAAGTCATTTAATGCTCTATTTTGACACCCAAAATGACCCAAAAAGACATAAATATTCAAAATGACCAATACCAGGGATATTGTGACATGAAGTGACATAAAATTACATATAATATACCCCATGACAGAATATTAGACCCCTAAAACATATAAAAAGTCAATTTTTAACCTATAGGGGCCCCAATTTGACCTGTAGGGTCAAATTTGGTCAATGATACCCTAATCAAATCCAAAGATTAAATTGTCAATAATTTACATTCATATGTATGATTTAATGCCATATAGATAAATATAAATTATATTTAAAAGTTTTATCTCAATTAGGTTAATATATCCCATTAAACCAAATTAGGGTAAAACATATTTATGAACTAGAAAATCTAAGTAATGTGATATCTTAATTACTTTCCATATTTATCATATTACCTAATCCAAATAAAAATAAGGTACATGAATTAATTAATATAAAAAATAATATCCACAAAAATAATTTAAGGAAAATATTACACCTCATAAGGCACAAATTTGAATCAGAAAATCCAATTTAAGGTTCTTAATAAAGGAAACAACTAGTTTACAAAGGAATACCTAGAGTAAATAAACTAACTTTGAATAAGTGACAACCACTTAGATTTGGTACTTTAAAATATTAAAAACATAATATTATAAATAATTTATTAAATAATAATCTAATCAATTTACCTCATAACTATTTTCATCCTCCTCACCATCTTGAAAAAATCAAAGGAAAACTATTTTTCACTTACCATGGTATTAATGGACATCATGACAATTATTACTATGTATTATTAAAAAATATTACACAAAATGAGAATATAAGGGTTATTAAATTTTTAAATTTTTATAATTATTTAAAAATATCCCTTTTTCCATATCCTTCTACTACTCATTTGACGAAGATTGATATTTCCTAGGGCATTTGCATAAATGAACCAATTGTTCACTATACTTATATTGATGATGTTTCTATGAATTATGGTTATCACAGAAGATATTATTTTAGTTCAACTTATACTATATCTAATAAATCTTAGGATAATCACATCTTTTAACTAATGGTGATTCAAGGTATACCTAGAAAAGAATTTAAAGAAGGAAAAGTTGAAAAATATAAGGCACCATATAATGTAGGGAAAACTATGTATCCTTATAAAATAATATGGATACTAAAATTAAATCAATAATATATATATCAAATTAAAGTGTGAGTTAATATTAGCTCATAAAATTTAAAAAAAAAAAAATCATTCAATTTGTTCAACAAAAGGATCATCAATTGGATTCATAAGATTATAGTAACTTCATATTACCCAAAAGGTGAAAATAAATTTTGAGAATCAAAGATAACATATAATAATACCTCTTTAGGTAGGCTCCAACATATTAATCACACATTCCTAGATCTAAAATTTAACATGATCTTATATATGTTATTAGGTTTCCCATGTATGTAAAGACTTTGTGTAGTTGTCTCAATAATACACTTATGCCTAATGTATATAAACTACAATATAGTGGTTATAGCTATAGTTATTTAGTATAAGTATCCAATATAGTTATAAGTCATGAGAAAACTTCCATGAGAAGTTTAAATAATTCTTATACCTTACAAATTCATGCATCATACCTTGATTTCTACAATCATTGAGCATGATAGACATGATACACCAAGTGACCCTTTATAATATTTTAACCCTTCCTTAGTTAATACATCCCATCTATAAAAATATAACCCTCCACCACTTAGTATAGGAACCTCCATTGGTACTCCCATTGAGTGAATCATTGGTTAGTATTCCCAATTGTAAAACATTCCATAAAATAAATAAAATAAAAATAAAAAATGTAAAAACATTCAAATATTCAAAAAATCCAAAATTGGGGCCTAATTATAACATGATGGCTAGTTTACATTTTTGCATATTTTATTTATAATATGTTTCTAGGTTAAATATTTTTATATACACATATTTTTTCACAATATATGAGTGTTATGTAGGACAAATATGTTATATATGGACAAATAGATGTTGGTTTTCCCTCTACCTAGTGGTCACATTAGGGCATTTTGTTCCACAAGTTTCACTATTGCAAGTTATATATTTATATGGCCTTATATCATGTTAATCCACCTATATTTATTACACATGAATTTCTAGATACTCATTTTATTACACAATGATACATGATATGAAATTAATACATATGTATGGTGTAAACTACTTACTTGTCCTATGTTCCATTGATGTTATTATTTATACAATAGATTAATTTGTGTGTGACTATTGTGTGTGTTAGTTGGCCTTGATTTATGAGATATCCATTGATATACATGTTTAAGAAATTTTATATCATGATATGTGTTCCCTTTATCCTTGTTCATTGTGATTTATTATGTCCCTTGTATTCAATCCTTTTACCTACGTGTAATAACTAACATTTGCATTTATTGAGCTTGCTAACATCAAGGGTATTATGATTTGTATCATGAACTATTACTAAAAATTTATATTAAATGATACTTATAATACATGATACATTGATATAACTATATATACATGACACTTACATGCCATGCATTCCATATGTTACATACATGTCTTGACTGATATAGACACTACTATAATGACATAATCTACACATGATCAAATTGTATTACATGATGCTATATTATACACGATATGATATAGTTTATTATTATTTTTATATTATTAACTTAAAGGATATATCCCTCATGTAAAAAGGTGGATAATTATAGTGAGATTATTTTAGAGACATAAGCCTTCATGGATACAAAATCATATTAGAGTACATGTTCTATAGATTTCAGAGATTCAAACATCAAGTTATTTTAGATACATGATAGACATTGACAAATTGATATACATTGCATGGGACATATGAATGATGACACAAGTTTGATATGCATATGATTTTTTATCTACAAAATTACTAAGTTTTTTCATTTCATTTCAGGTAATATAATTGACGATGCCCCACTCTTTCCAAAAAAATTGTGAAGTAAGTTTTTCACCTTTACAATGTTCCTAGTAGATAGAGATAAGTTGTTTACTTTAAGGTTTTCATATAAATTTATTTTTTAATTTGGTACATGCATAAACTTTAGTTTAGCTTATCATCATAAAATGGATGTCCAAATGAAAAGGATGAACCAAATTATTTCACTAAAATTTTGCTATTATTCAGAAGAAGGTAATAAAAATGGAAATATGGGTTATGGTATAAATACCTAATAAAAATTTTCACATTAAATTATAATATTGTGAAGAGATACTCTTTAGCTTGGGAGGATGACCTACATGTAAGAAAACACTAAAGTAAATTTGTTGGTTATACAAGTTGCTAAGTGGATTGCGTAGTTATGGCTAGATATTAGAAGTGAGAGTTTCCTTAGGGGCTATAAATCCACCATTTTAAAATAATTAAGTTGATAAAATAGAAAAAAGTGCTTATATCAATAATCAAAAGGTACTAAAACTAATAACAAAAATTACTTGATAAAGAGATATACTAGAATGATCAAATTAGTGATAAAATAATTAGTGCTAGTGCTAATTGGTTAAGGTATGGCTCAAAAAGTCTAAAAGGGGTCTATGAACAATCAAAAACTTAGAAAGGTAGATTTGGGTAAGTGTAATTGGGTCAAGGTATCTCATTTATTTTATACCACAAGTGATCATTGATGTTTGGATTGACTATCGATGGTTATGCTTGATTGTTAGTAGTTATGTTGACCATCAATGATCAACTATGTCAAAATTGGGTTTGATCAACAACAAAAAATGGGATTCATAGATGATTTTTTGGGGTTGGTAAAAGGCTTAATTAATTATGAAATGTAAATAAAGCACAATAATAGTAACAAAAATGGCTTGACTTACCAGAAGTTGATTGGATGAGTAGTTGGCATAGCTGGCCTATAGGCATGATGTAGCTTATTTGTGGTAGAGTAATAATATATATAAGCTTAGTTGAGAAGTGATGGCAAGTCAAATCTTAATAGAATGGCTTGATGACATAAATGACATTGGTATGATTATTAGATTGCTAAAGTGCTTGATTGACCTATAAAAGAAAACTTTGAGTACCTGAGCTCTTGATAATAATTGTAGATGGATTGAACCTCCCAGGACTCTCTTTCCTATAGGCACAAGCAAGATGTAGAAGTGAAGGTGTAACTAGGGCTTCTAAATATAATTCATGCATGCAAAGGCTCACAATATGAATTCAAAAAAGTTGTATTTATAAAAGATAAAGGTAGTAGTTTACATAATATTTGCATGTTTAGTTGAGATGGTGGATCCTAACCATCAATGGTTAGGGTAACCATCAATAGTTGGGATAACCATCAATGGTTAGGGTTTAGAGGGAAAGTGGACTTGATTATCAAGTTTACCTTGTTTGGTGAAACAAGGTACAGGTAGGTGGGTTAGGCTTGAGAGGTGTTAGATGGTCCAAGATGAGGTTATGAGGGGTCCAAAGGTAACTTTGACATTTGAAATCATAGGTGTGTGGAATTTTGGTGTCTACACTTTTCCCCTTTTTATTGTGTAGCTTGAGTAAATGAGATACAAAATAAAAATAAAGTATAAGCCAAGGTTTTGGTTACCTCGAGAGTGAGAAGAGGTATTCCTCTTCAAACTAGGAGTTGGTGAGGTGAAGTTGAAGCAGATATAAGTTTGATAAAGGGTAAATTTGGAGTCATAAGGTGGTTACTCGAGGTTGAGCAATTGAGATGAAAACATGTGCATAAAATGCAACAAAACCTGTGATAGCCAATATCATGTAAAGATAGATTGCCAATGTTGGTAAAAATTTAAAGGGTTGGTGCTAAGAATACAAGTAACTAATGTATCACATGAATATTTTAGACATGGTATTTGGATACACCTATTAGTCTCCTACCTAAGGGTAGTGTTTTTATGGGTATCTAAGGTAGGAAGTGATCCCAGGTGAAATATGAATGGGCCAAGTTTCATGATAATTTGAGGTAGGAAGTGCTCCCAGTGAGACACAAGTGGGTCAATATGCATGAGGTAGTGAAAATTTTAAAATGGTTAATATGGAAATGGTGTCATTGTGATCAAATGGATAGGAAATGTGTGTTATAAAATTACACACCAGAGGGGCCATGAGAGTCCAACAGTGAGGTGATGAGGTAGTTGGTTTGGTAGGAGAAAGGAATCTCCAAAAGTGGTAAGGGCCTAGTGGGGGTAAATGTTTGTTTGAAAAAGGGTAGGTGATGTCTAATTAGGGATCCTTGACCATTAATGATCAGGGTCCCCTAAAAGGTGAGCATTGGTAGTTAGGGGAAACCCTAGAAATTTGAATGGGGTAAAAGTAAAAAATAAAAGGTAATATTATCATTGTTACTCATTGTGCTTTTGGTGGACCTAATCTCTAGTAATTTTAGTGTGATGTGGGGAAGGATTTTTCTAAGGTGGGTATTGATTATTGGCCATAAGTGTGTGGGTGATCATGGGTCCAAAATGTAGAGAGGGTAAGGACATGACTAATCACTTACTTATGGGTTCAGACCATGGAGGAGGTTGTAAATGAGGTAGGGGTGGATTGAATTAGTAGTTAGGTTGGATTATGTATGTTTTGAAGTTGAGTGGATGGGTAAGTGTGAAATTTTGATAGTTTGACCTACATGCCCTAGGTTGAGTTTATTAAAAGGGTAGGTCAAAATGATGGGTTGGGTGTCTAGTAGATAGAGTGGGTGGGTGGGATGGGTTGAATAAATGCTAGGTAGGGTATTATTAAATAAATAATGTAAATTTTATGGGTTGTGGGTGCCTATGGGGCTTGGGGTTTGGGTGGTTTTGGTCAATAGGTGATCATCAGTGGTCAGGTCTGATTATCAAGAGTTAACACCCTAAGAAGTAGGGGACCCCAACCATCAATGGTCAACATGACTACAAGTGGTTAGATTAATATAGAATGGCTCAAAAAATGGGGTAAGGGTAAAATGGGGTGAGTTTTGGGTTAAGGTAATTGAATTAGGGTGTAAGGAAAAAATAGATTAGGGTTAGGATCAAGGCTAAATAGATTAGGGTTAGGGTGATTTAGTTATCAAGTAAAAGGTTATAATGGGTAGGTGTTAGATAAGGATAATTTAATTAGGAAAAAATAGAGTATGGTTAACATAAAATTAAATATAGTTGATGGGTAGGTTAAAATGGGTAGGTGTGAGGTTAAATGGTAAATTTTAATATGTCAAAATAGAAGAGTAGTGCGAGATCAAGGTTTTGGATATGGTTTAGATGAGTCTAGTAAGAGGTCCTAAACTAAGTGTATGGTTTGGTGCAAGATAGGGAGTAGATCCAAATGCATGATCACATGCTACACATCTTCCTTGAGCTTCACAAAGGGATGGCTATAGAGGATTGGGCCCATATAAAGGAGGTAGGGTTTGGTAGGATGACGTACTATTAACATGTGTTGAGAGACATGTCAATGGTAGTAGAACTCATCAAGAGATGAGATACTAGTACCAATACCTTCTTGTTATCAACTAGGGAGATGACTATAATCCCAAAGGATGTACATTAGATTACTCAACTCCCATTATGTGGTAAGGTGATATACTAGATCGAGTAAGAGGATAGAGACAAGTTCATTGAGTATCTATGTGGAGATGATAGTGATCAGGTCTATTGGCACTCTAGAGGATTCAACTAATTAGTATTATATGAGAGTGATCCTAAGAAGAGGTGATTATTGATGATGTTGATGATTGGGGTGACTTACTTTGGGCTCCCATATTCTAGTAGAAAGAGATTTCCATATGTTTTTTAGGTGTATTGGTTGAGTTACTACTCGGTAGGATGGTGTTTGGTTGGGTGCCTATTTTACTAGTCTAGATTTACAGGGAGTAATGGGGATCTAGGTACCATATGAGATATGGCATCAATGTGGGATAGTACTACACTACTAAGATTATGAACACATACAAGTGATGAGGTTGATGGGGTTGTCATGGGTAGGGTATACATAGGTTGAGTTACCTATTAGTTTTATGAGATGGAGGGATGATTATGAGGCATCAAGTGTAGGTGGTGGAATACATGATGTGGATTAGTTTAGAGGTGCCCTAGGTGCATTAGTGGCTGAGGACATCACCTAGAGGCCATACCTATAATTTCCACTCTAACTATGCTACAAGAGGTAGACCCTTGCCATGTAGAGTTATAGGTGGATAATGGGTCACTAGGAGGGTGAGGTGGAGCTGATTACATTTGACCAAGTTTGGTGCTAGTTTATCTTGTTATAGGTGTACTGGGTCCACATCCATGGTATAAGATGTAAGATTTGGAGGTTTAGTTACCAATGTCCTGACCTACTCAAATAGTGCTAGATGGTGGGTTTGAGGAGCTTCCTATTAGGGATCCTAGAGATGATGTAGGGTATACAAATGGATACATGGCTTGGTATTAGCTACTTTATGTAGCTACAGATGTTGGTGGAGATGATGGAGATGTGAGGCTAATGGCTATAGATCTAGCTATCTAGGCAAGATAGAGAGGGGTGCCATTGGCTATGGCATAGGCTTAAATACATGTTTTATAGGGATAGGTGGTAAGATTCTAGGAGTAGGTTAGGGTATTGACAATTAAGAAGGACTAGGCACAAGCCCAGGTTATCATTCTATAGGGGCAGGTAGCTACTCTACAGGGCCAAATAGGCACATTACAGGGGTAGATTAGTGTGTGTGTGGTAGGTATAACAAGAGGAGGGCACTATATTTAGTGCCATGAGTATGGTATCTAGCCACCATACAAGATCTTAGATGCTATGAGGTGATGGTGCTAGTTTAATTTTCCTATACCATGATATTTACAAAGTATAGAGCCATTTTGGGTGGTGGGGCTACACTAGTTGCTCTAGGGTAGTGGGATACTATAGTTTGAGAGACATGGGTCCCAAGGGGACTACTATTAGGTACATGTACAAATGGGGCCAATGGTAGTGGTGCAAGTGGTGGGCCTAATTTTATATTTTGATATATGATATGTATGATTTTTTATTCTAGCCTATGTGTTGATGTAGTGGGTGTATATTTTGTTGAGAGAGAGTTTGATACATTGATACATGTATTATTTTTTACTATTTAATGTATATGATATATGACATTTGGTGTTTTAGGTGATGTTCATGTTTGTGATTTATGGTTATGGATGCTCATGGTTATGGTTATTTGACTTAGTAGTTTAGGCATGTGATGTTTAAAAAGTTGAATTATGATGTTTTAATTTTGATCATGGTTAGATAGGATATGTTATGGATGGATACATGTTATTACTTATGTTTATGGTTGTGTGTATTGAATGGTGAATGATATATGCTATGATTTTTTGCTTATTGATTTTGTTTATGGTGTAATAACATGATTAGAGGATTACATGATGTGATGGATAGGTGAATATTTGTGGTTGGATGATATATTTTTACATTGTGCTTGGCTCATTGATGGATAGATGATATTACTTGTTGATATATTTCTTAATGTTCATGATTTTGGTATGATGTTTATTGTTCATGTTTATAGGATTACATATACTAATAAAAGATAATAAAAAGAACATGACACCTTTTCATTCGTAAATACTGACACAAAACCTAAAATTGGATTGGCTTAGTGAAAATAAGCCTTTCAAATGTTTCACATTAGCATGCCTAGGTTGATAGATAGGGATCCTGATAACATTGTGTCAATTGAGCTCATAGTCCCATGCATATGATATGTGGAGGGAGAATGGGTGAAAATGGATTCATTAGCAAGATTAGTATGCCTTTTCTATAGGTGTCCAAAGAGTTGGTACAAATAAGTCTATGTTTATATATAAAGTGTAGACTAATTGATGTAGGAAGTATACTAAGGAGAGTAGATTGTAGTTTTCCCAATTTTATCACTATTTATAAGAGCCAATTGTGGCTTTTAAAAAAAAACCTTTTGCTATTTTAATTTCTTTTTACTTTTGCTTGAGGGTTAGGGAAGATGATTGATGTGGAAAGCTTCCAAGAAATTTCTTATTTTGAATAATGCTTTATCCAACCATCTTTCAGGGGAGTGGTCTAGATTTATATGGTTAGCTCAAATGATTTTTATAATTGTCCTTCAAGGGAGTAGTCCACCTTATGTTTTACAATTTTAGAATGAGTTTTCAATATTTGTCCTTCAAGGGAGTAGTCTATGGATGCTAAGGATGACCCATAGTTTATTTTTGCTATTTAATATTTATTTTTGCTTTTATTTGATTTTGCTTGACATAGACTTGTTCATACATGCTCAATGGATTACATTTATGAATGCAAAACTAAGGTAACATGGGGGGCTATTAGGTGAAAAGGAAGTATAAGTAATAATGACCATAGGAACTAATCTCAAAGAGATGGGAAGTACTATGAGAATAATGCCATATATAGAGCCATGGAATTCATAGTTCAATATTAGGATATAATTGTGATGGATAATCACATGATTTAGTTTTAGTTCATTTCTCCTAAAAATAAGGAAATTAATGTCATTACAAGGGACAAGTTTAAGTTATATAAATGATGATTGTGATCCCTATCTAAAAATAAAAGGGATGTAGATGTGAAGCATTAAGAGGATCTAGTTCTAGTTTGCCTTTGAGAGATGAAAAATGATAAGCCCCAATCCATACTTATGGGTAATGATGTAGGGTCCAAGCTAATTAAAGGAAAATTTACCCCTTTTGTTTTTCTCCATATTAGTGACATGTTGGTTTTCCTTGAGGGCAAGTTCTCCAATGTTGAATTCTTGAACTTTCAGGTGTTTTTTATAAGATCATTTAATTCATTCTTGATAGACATGAAGATGGGAAATGGTGGCTAAATGATGCTCATCAAGTAGCTCAAGTTGGGATAAACATTATTTATGGTAATTATCTTCCAAAATGAGGTTACATAAAGATATGCAAAGAGAAGGTATTTGGATTTCAAGAGGCAATATGGCCTTGGCTCTATATATGAGAGAAAAAGGTATAACACTAGTGGGGGTTTAGATGATAGTATAATATGCCCATAAGGTGAAGGGGATGTGCAAGTGTCAATCCTAACTTGAGTCATTAACCATTTTGGTAAGCATGTTGTTAAGGGTTCTATTATAGGCTTCAACTTATGCATTTTCTTATGGGTGATAAGGTGATGAAAAGCTACTTTTACTACCAAATACATCACAAAGGCCTTGAACTTGTTTGTTTTTTAAATATTTACCATTGTTAGTGATGATCTTATGGGGAACACCAAAATGGTAGATGATATGATGGGTGATGAATTCAATAATCTTTTTAGCTTTCATCAAGACAAGGGGAATATCCCCCACCTATTTAGTAAAATATTCTATTGTGGTAATGATAGAATGATATCATTATGAAGAGTCAGGGTTAATTTCACCAATAAGGTGTAGACCCCATTGTGATAAGGGCTAAAATTCTATAGAAACATGAAGACTATTTCTAGGTGTGTGATGTAAATTAGTGTGTTGTTGACATTTGACACTTTTTTTCACATAATCATAACAATATTGGCTATGGGTAAGCTTGTAGTAGCCCATGTGAAGGATACACTTAACCACAATAAGGCCACTAAAGTGACCCCCAAAAATAACATCATGTGTCTCTTTGATGGCATGAGAGGCTTCTGAACCATGAAAGAAATGAAATAGGAGGCCATCCAAGCCTCGTTTATAGAGGATTCCTCCCATAACAATATAATTAGAGGTGCTTTGAAAAAATGCTTGATTGGCATTCCTAGAGAAGCCAGAGGGAACTATGCCAAGGTGAAGATAATCGAAGGCTTGTTGGTACTAAAGATCAAGCAGAGTTTCCTCCACACTAAATATAGTTAGAATGTCTAATTTAGTGTAGGAGGGCTCAATGAGGTGATGGACAATGACTGATAGTTTAGAGTCTGAGAGTGTTGATTGGATCTGAGAGGCTAGCAAAGCCATGGTATTGATAAATTTTTTGGTAGATGGTGGGGTGGTTTGAATATGGTAGCATTCGAATGAGTCTATGAGTTTTGTAACTAGTTTCCTATATAACTATAAAACCTCATTCTTACACTAGTAAATTTTGATGACTTAGCTTACCACAAGTTGGGAGTCACCAAAGATATTAATTATTTAGAATATTAAGGCTAAAGTAGTTTGGAGACCTATTACTAGGGCTTCTTACTTAGCCACATTATTGGTGCATTCAAAGTTGAGTATAAAGGATAAGGGAAGTGGTTCACTAATAAGGTGGATAAGGACAATACTAGCTCCCCCACCATGCTGACATTTAGAAACATCAAAGAACATGGTTACCTAATTGGTAAACTCTACTTGAGATAGGATTTCAATAGATTCATCTAGAAACTCAAGAGGAGGTCGATTGTTTTCTAGGGGTACCTTAGCCAATTAGTCAGCAATGACTTACCCCTTGATTAATTTTTATTAAAGGAACTCAAGGTAAAACTTAGCTAAAAGCATGAGCCACTAAGCCATACACTATTTTTGGTATGGTTTGGAGTGCATGTATTTGAGGGGGTCAGTATTGGTTATGATAAAAAATTTGTGGTTAAAAAGGTAGTGGTGAAGTTTGGTGTCCATAAATACTAGGGCTAAAGATAATTTCTTGGTATGTGTGTGCCAAGTCTCATATTTAACAAGTGTATGACTAATTTAATAGATATATTTCTCTTTGTATTATTCATCCCAATGGGTAAGCATCACCCCTATAGAGTGGTTTGTGGAAGAAATATAGAGGTAGAAAGGTTGGCCATCTTTAGGAGGTATGTGGCTAGGTATAGATAATAGGTACTCTTTGAGTGCATCAAAGACATTTTGACAATCGATATTCCACTTGAAAGAGATGTCCTTTTTCAAGAAGTGGTAGGAGGGTTGACACCAATCAAAGAGATGGGAAATGAAGTGATGAATGGATTAAAGTTTCCCCTACAATATATGGATTTGTTTAAGATTGTTAGAGGTAGCATCTCAAAGATGGCTTTGATTTTGGCTAGATCAACTTTGATTCCTCGAAGGGAAATGATGAATCCAAGAATTTTGCCTAATAAGACCCCAAAAATACATTTCTTGGGATTAAGGCAGATGTGATAATGGATAAGTGTCTCAAATATAATCTTGAGAATGTCTAAATGGTATTTGTGAAGCTTGGACTTCCCAAGAAGGTCATCCACATAGTGTTCAATGATTGTATAGATAAGGTCATGGGAAATATAGGTCATGGAATATTGGTAGGTTGTGCTAGCTCTTAAGATAAAATAGTATGACTTTGTAAGAAAAATTTCCCTTGGGGTGATGAAGGCATTTTTGTGCTGATCGTCAGGGGAAATCAAGATCTGATTATAACCCAGGAATCCATCCATGAAGTAAAACCTATCATGATCTACTATAAGATCAAAAAGTTGGTCAATACTAGGTAGAATAAAGTCATCCTTTAGGTAGGTGAGTTTGCAGTCACAGAAGTACAAATAGATAGGTAGTCCCCCTCTGGATTTAGTGACTAGCATGATGGTTGAAACCCATTAAGGATAGTCAATGGGTTGAATGAACTTAACCAAAAGGAGGCATTAAATCTCTTCTTTGACAAGGAGGGATATGTGAAGATGCATTTAGTGAAGTGTCTATCTAACAGGTTTGGTATCATGAGTGGTGATAATGTTATGGGTGGAAATGACCATGTCAATACCTAGCATATTAGCATGACCAAGTGAATGCAATGGTATGATCATGGAGGAAGGTCGAGTAGTCTCGTAGTTCCTCAAGGGTGAGAGTTTGGCTGAGTTTGATGATATGAAGGGTGGATAGAGTGCCTATGTCAATATATATAGTGGGTTTATTTAGCATGGTTTAGGTTTATAGAGGTAGGGATTTATGGATGGAAGAGTCTAGTGAACCAAGGTAGGTGAGAATAACATCATCATCTTGACATTAAATAGTGTTAATGGTATGAGATTCTTCTCCCATGAGTTCAAGATGGGTCAAAGGGATGGATATGGATTCCCCTTCCTTTTGATAAGTTAGGGGGTCAAAGATAATCATGTTGATGAAAAAAAATTGGGTGGGATGATGTCCTCATCTTCACCTATATGTGGAGGGGATGATAGTAGGAAAGGGATCTCTTATATAATAATGGTAGTGGTAAGTTTATTGGATTTATTCTTATTGGGTAGAATGAAGCTGAGGCTATGTTTCTCATGAGACTTGTGGGTCTTGATCGAGGTCAACATGTGTGGGCCATGCTCATACCATCCTAAGTTGAATCCCTTCTAGGCACACTTGTGAAGGTACAGTTTGATAAAGTTAGGTTTGTCTAAGTAAGAGAAGTTAGAGGTAGATGGTTGAGATGAGGGTGGGTAATGGTACCATTAAGTGGTTTATCAATACCCCCATACATGAAGTGGGTTTGAAATCTAAGTATTCCTAAAGGCATAATGATTCCAATGTTGGGGTCATAACCTAATTGGTGGTTGAGTTTCCCATATTCTTGGGGAGTGAGGAGGGCATATAGGGTGAGGATATAATATTCTCTAAGGGTAAGTTATTGAAAGGTAGACTCAAAGGGATCAGTGTTGGGTATTTTGTCTATAGGGATAGATAAACAGGTAGATGCTTTTATAGGAGGAGAAGCAATGGCTTTGGATTCCATGGGTGAGGGTTTTTGTGGTACTTTAGATGGAGGTAGGAGAACATCATTAGGTTAGTAGGTCATATTGCATGCTACAAAAGGGATAGGGTCAGCTTGTATGGTAACCACCTAACCTTCATGTTCAAACTTGACATAATGATAGAGTGTGGAAGATACATAAGCCATGGCATGGATCTAAGGTCTCCCTAGTAAAACATTTTACTAAAATTCACCTTTAACCACATAAATTTTTTTGAGGAGCATGTAAGGTCCTAAATAAATGTGGAGGATGATGGTTTCTAAGGTAGTGGTCATAGTGTCATTAAAAGATCAAAGGATGATTAAAGTTTCAAACATGACATTGTATGTAATTTTAATTTTCTCATAGGCATGGGAAGAGATGTTGTTGAAATTAGTTCCCCCATCAATCATAACCTATTTTATGTGGGTTTGGTTGATATGGGTAGTAATAAAGAGAGGGGGATCTAGGTATTTAAGGTGAATGGAAGGTATCTTTGAGTCCTTGAAGGTAACAAGGGTTGAGAGTTAGAGATCACCCATGAAGTCTTCTATAGGTTGGGAGTCATTTGGTTTGACCTCAATGGCCTACATAGCCTCTATCATGACCTGATGATGGTGAAGTGAGGTGGAAATGAGATTATAGAGGCTCATCTTAACTAGAGTTTGGTGAAGTTGCTTAAGAATGATCCTCCTAATGGATTTAGAAGGATTACCTTTGGAGGTTCCTAAGATGGTTACTTTAGGTGGAGCTAAGGATGAAAAGGGTTAGATCAAGTTTGGTTTAGGATGATTAGGCGGGTATGTCCAAGGAATGGAAACATTGGATTTTTCTTTATCCATTTTTTGTAATGACATGACCACGTTGATGGTATGGATAGAGGGGAATGATGTGATAGGATTTTGGGTAGGTTTCCCATCACTCTGAGGTGAGGTTAGAGGATCTGATACACATTATCAAATGGCTATCAAGTGCCTTGGTAGGGGGTCAATGGAATATCTTCTAGTAGGAGATCATATTTGTCATAGAGCTTATGGATAATGGCCTAGAGAGCTTTGTAATTCTTTATGTCATTCCTAAGTGTCCTATGATAGGAAAAAAATTGATAGTCATTATACCAAGTTATTTTCAAACCAAGAGGATTGAAGGGTTTAATAAAAGGTAAGGTGAGGTACAAAGATTGTAAAAAACCTTTGAAAATTGGCTAAATAAGATTCAACAAGAGGTGAGAAAGGTCTAAGGGTTATCTTTGTGGTTGGTAAGTGGGGTGTTTTAATGGTAGTGGGTTTGGTAAGATAAAGCTTAGGTGAGGTGATATTTCTTGGTAATGGTTCTGGTTTGGGCATGTTAGTGGTTAGAAGTTTTGAGGTTGATAATTTGGCTATCAGTTGTTTAAGAAAGACTGGTGTATCAGGCAAAATTATGTTGGTATAAATAGTAGTAGTAGATGACATATGTTAAAATGAATTTTCTTTTTAGGTAAAGTTGAAGGATGAGGACCCAAGATAGAGTGTAGGGAAAAGGAAAGAAAGACCCTAAGCATGTGTCTATTAAATGGGTTTCCCCTTTTAGTTGGTTTAGGTTGAGGTTTGGGTGGAGGTTTAGATGGGGTCAATTCTACTTGATGAGATGGGTTGACCAAACTTCATATGGGGAAGGTACCAAGGTTTTTAATAGGTTTATTTGGTGGTTTACTTATTTGAGGTATGATTACTTTGGTTGGGGTGGAATGTGGGGGGTTGGTAGAAGTTTTGATTGGTTTGAGAGGTGGTGGGAAGATGATATATTGGTTGGTTAAAGGTGTGATACAAGGTTTGGGTTTTTTGATGAAATGGAGGCTTAAATGTTGACAAAAAGTGGCTTGATCCATATCTAGTTTTATGGAAAACTCTAATTTCTACACTAATTTGGAAAAAGGTTTGTGTACTAGTTTTGCTTCGTGTGTAATGGATGCAAGAGATAGACTTGTAGGTTAGGTAGGCTAGTTGGTAGGTTGGTTGATTTATTGAGGTGAGGGAAGTAAGGCTGAGATAAATAGCTCTTCAATGGGAGGTATTAGTAGAAATACTTTTCCTTTAGGAACAATATCAATAGTAGTGTTTTGTTGGGTAGTTGGTGGAGGTGGTAAATCAAAGAACATTTATTTGTCTAGATGTGCCTATTGGGGTAGAATGTGATGATTCCAAAGCTTCTATTAGTGTGGCTAGGGAAAAAGGAACCTCCTTGGGTTAGATCTTCAAATGAGGGGAAGATGACTCTTCTACTATTGGAGTTGTTGCCAGAATCTAGATAATGTGGATGCAATGGAGACATGATCACATGAGATGAAGCAAGTGCACACCACATAGATGCTAAAGCAATTTGAAAATTACACAAGAAGATAAATTGCACAAGACAAAATGAATAAAACCAAAATCTGATTAACATGAAATGGCCAAAGTGAAGAATACATATAGGAGAGCACGTAAGTAACTCCTACACAAAAGGTGGTCAAGGCACCCCAAGAATAGACTGTAACTCCTCCATGAAAGGTGGTGACAAGGTGATAAGAATAGAAAAGTAACTTCCATCAAGGGAGTTACTTATGATATTCTTATGACACCTATGACACATCTATGACACACATCTCCACATAAGCTAGCCTATCCCACAAATGTAGGAAAACTCCATGTATGCACAAAAATACAATTTCCCTAATTAAAAAATAGGGAAAAATAAAAACCTACACTAATAACCCCCCCCCCCCATAAGCATAGCTTAGGTGGGAAGTGTGGAAATATAAAATGGGTCCTGGAAACTAGGCCTAAAGAGGTACCCATGTATAAATGCAATCTCCCATACGATAGAGAAAAGGAGAAAACCTGTAGGAAAAAACTCCCCCCCCCAAAAGAGAGACATAAAAGAAAGAAGAGGCTAGTGGCCCCCCCCTAAAGATGATGTTGCTGCAGATGTAGACCACACCCCAAGAAGAGCTCTTAGATGAATGAACTTGCTCTCGGTGAAAGGTTTGGTGAAGATGTCTGTAACCTACTCTGAAGACTAGCAAAATATCAAGTCAATAACCTGACTATGAATAAGCTCCTGAATGAAATGCATGTGAATTTATATGTGCTTGGTCCACTAGTGCTGAATTGGATTCCTACAAATCTGAATGGTACTCAAATCTGAGCTACCATTTGCAAGATATTAAAGGTTCAATTTTCTTGTAAACTAGTGTTTTTGTAAAAAAAGCACTGAAACATTAAAAAAATGCCTATTTTGAGAGAGAAAGTGGCCTTCCAACCACTCGTTGGATTCAGCACAGAGCAAGAAATCCAAATAAAAATGTCTTTGTGAAATTAAGTTTAAATGATTGTCTCGGTATGCATGAAAGCAAGTTTACCTTCCTCTTTTAGTAAAAAAATGCAACTAGTAAGGCAAAAAAAATGAATTTCCAGCTAGTTTATTTTGCTTTTTTTTTATAAGAGGAAAGAAAGGGAGATAGCTATTGTTGTGATGTCTAAGGCCTTGATAGGCACTACCAAGAAGATGAAATTAGGGCTTCACCAATGAACATGCACCCTTCCAACACTTCCAATGCAATGCAAATTATAGCACTTCTAACACAGACTGGAGACTTAATAGTTCTAGCACAAATTTTACCACAAAAGAGACAAAACAAGTGTAGAAACAAAATGCCAAGTGTAGAAAAAAGGATGCCTAGTGACTGAGGGTCCACATGGGATGCCAAACCAGAAATTAAAGCACCTTTTTCAAAAAAAGAGTTATGATTTGCTAGAAAAAAATAGAAAAAGAATAATAACCTGCAGACCTACATGCTACATGCCATATGGCTATTTGGAATTACTGATGTTGAAGGCATTGGTGTTGATGAAGGTGTTGCTGTTGATGCTGATCCTCCCTCTGTTGCTCCACACAACAATGGCACCCAAGCTAAAGTAGAATAAGGTGTAGAAAAGTGCAGTCAAGTAGGTTGTTGCTACCAAGCCAACTGCTAAACCAACCATTGCAAAGAAGGTTGTTGGAATGCCTACAAGGATGCCACCATTTCAAAACTAGAATCTAAAGTTGTTGCTGCACCTATAAAGATTGAAGAGAAGACATCCAAGACACCTAAAGGCCAAGGATCCCAAGGAAAAGATGCAAGAAATGATATTGAAAGTTTTTTTTTAATTTTAGATTAGATCTATAAATAAAAAAATAAAGAGAACTCCACTCCTCTTGATTTCAAAATAAAATAAAATCATAACTAGACACATAATTACCGAGTTTGCTCTGATACCATATCGGAGTTGTTGCTAGAATATAGATAATGCGAATGCAATGGAGATGTGATCACACGAGACGAGTCAAGTGCACACCACATAGATGCTAAAGAAATTTGAAAATTACACAAGATAAAATGGAGAATACCAAAATTTGATTAACATGAGATGGCCAAAGTGAATAATACATATAGGAGAGCACGTAAGTAACTCTTCCACAAAAGGTGGTCAAGGCACCCCAAGAATAGACTATAACTCCTCCATGAAAGGTGGTGACAAGGTGATAAGAATACAGAAGTAACTCCCATTAAGGGAGTTACTTATGACATTCTTATGACAGGTATGACACATCTATGACACACATCTCCACATAAGCTAGCCTATCCCACAAATGTAGGAAAACTCCATGTATGCACAAAAATACAATTTCCCTAATTAAAAAATAGGGAAAAATAAAAACCTACACTAATGTCTACCTATATAAGTGACGTGGGGGAAAAGTGGGTAGATTATATGGTTGGGTCCTAATGGGTAGGTGTATCATGAACCATATTGACTATGTGGGCATCATGAGGGTATTCAGCCTATGTGTCCTCATTTTTGATAGGGGCATGGTTGAGAAAGGGATTTTTAAAGATGTCTAGAGCTTGATTTTGAGGTGCATTGGGGTTTTTAAAAATAACTTCCCCCTTACCAATTAGGCATTAAATTATGTCCTTGAATGTGTTGAACCTACTAACATCATGTCCAATTACTCAATGGAAAGAAAAAAGGTCATTATCATTATACTATCCTAGTGTGAGATGAGAAGAGTTAAATTGTTATGGAGGTTTGATAGGGGGAAGTTGTATGAGGTTATATTTTAATAGCTTATCTAGGACTGGGGCATAATATTCCTCAAGTGGAGTAAACTACCTCAGGTTGGTTCGGGTTCGGTTATGCACATTTTGGTTAGGAGGATTAGGTTGATTTTATTGATTGATATTAAGTGGAGGAACAATTTTAAGGATGACTATGTTTGTAGTTCCCTTACCCTTGGTTCTATTATTGGCTTGATTGCTTGGTTTAGAGGAAAAAGCCTCATTGGTTTTGAAGGTAGAGTTCTTATTTCATAACTTTAATTTATCCTCATCTAGATACATATTCTCTAACTTGTGTGCCATAGTGAAAGCTTCATGAAAAGTTCTAAAGCTTTGGACACATAGAGTGGAAGAAATGTGCTTGGCACAAGCATGGGAAAAATGTTTGATCAAATCAAGATGACGTAAGGAGTATGATAATTGGTTGATCAAGCTTCTCCAAAAAGCCAAAAAATCAACTATAGACTCATCCTCAAATTGGTGAATGGAATAAAGGTCAGTGATAGAGACTTTATTGGATATATTGAGTGAGAAGTGATCCAAGAAAGTCTGATCCAATTTATTAAAAGAGAAGATGGAATGCTTGGTAATGGAACTATACCAGTCTAGTGCTAGGTTAGAAAGAGGCATATGAAATGTGCAGAAGAGCAGGGCATCATTGTAGGCAATCATGTAATAAGAATTCCTAAATTCTCTTAAATGTTTCTAAGGGTCTTCCTTACTATTAAACTTGGTGAACTTTGGAAGATCCCACTAGGTTGGATAAGGTTTGATAGGAAATAAAGGGTGAATGGGATCATTATAGATTTGGTCATAAGATAAAATATTATAGGCTCCTGACAGGGATGACTCTCGAATTCTCATCTTGTCCATGATTATTTTCATTAAGTCTATTTGAGGTGGTGAACCTAAGGGGTTATAAGGCATATATTGTGGTTGGGGAATATATTGATAATTGATAGGAGGTTGGGAGATGGCACCCTATTGATAAGAGGTTATGGGAGGTTGGGTAGATGATATATAAGGATAGGTAGCTATTGGCAGTTGGGTAGTAGTTATATACCCTTGTAGGTTAGGGGTATAACTAGGGTTAGATGATGCAAGGAATTATTGGGATGTTGAGGTATGTTGATCTATGGTTGGATTGGTAATTAGGGGGTGGTAATGACCTTTTTACTAATGGGTGGTGAGGTAGAAGGGATAGGTACCCCTAATCTTGGTAAAGAGGTAATAATTGATGGGATAGGTTTGATATAGGGGAGGTTGGATATAATAGTGGTAGGTGACATAGATACAAGTGGGACATGATGGTTTAATGGTTGGGTTGTCCCCAAGGTAGAGGAGTCATTATTAGGGGTGGAAGGTGGAAGGGTAAAAGTTGGTTGGATAGGTGGTGATTGAAAAAATAAGGATACCCTTCATAAAGTGAGATGGAATTACATAAGGAGGATCTTGAGGTGAGGTTAAAACTATGATATGGTGAGAAGAGGTATTAAGATAGTCTTAAAGGGCCACTAGATTATTGTTTTAAAAGGTGGTAAAATACATGTCTCCTTAGGGAAATAGTCAAGGAAAAGTAGGGATTCACAAAATATGAGGTGAATATTATACCTAAAAGACATCCTCCATGGATGAGGAGATATATGAGGTTGATTTAGTTTATGGGTTTTGTTCTACCGAGTCTCTTCATTGCTGACGAGTGAGAACCATATAAGGAAAGGGGAGAGAAAACAAGAATAATCTCATTGCTCAAATAAGAGGAAGATAATAAAATGATCAAGGAAATAAAGACACACAATATGAATTAATTCAATCTTAGAGGTTAGTTTTAATCCCATTTTATCCTTATGCCTTAGTTTAGGAGAATGTGTGATAGAAGTTGGCTTGTAGATCAGGAACTAGATAAGCAATATATGGATAGTTTTGAGCTAGTTTTGGTGCTCAAAATAGCCTATAATAAATTAGGTACATGGATTTGTGCTTTGGAATTACTCCCCTCACTTCATGGTCTTAAATCCAAGCTGAGTCACTTAACCAATATATACCATTTATCTAGAGCTTATACTCAGCTAGAGAACTAAGTGGGTCCTCTTGGTGATGAAATCCAAGTAGGATTCCCACATAGGGTAAGGTGATCTAATGGGTGATGAAATAATATTCATGCCTTATCTTAGGTGATTTATGATTATTAATTGATTATTTGGTTTGTTTGTGTAACATAATTGTGTTATGATTAATCCTGATGCCATTAATTAAGCTAAGTGAGCTAGAAGCAGGCAATCAATGAATGTAGTAAGTTTTAGACCCAAATGAAATTTTGATTTCAATTATGAGCATAGATAGATAAATAATCATATAAATGAAGATAAAAATAAAATCCAAGTAGAGATGAGGGTCCCACTAGGCGTGCCATAATGTTTCACTCAAATTTTGCTATTATTCAGAAGAATGTAGTAAAACTAGAAATGTAGGTTATGGTATAAATACATGATAAAAATTGCACACATTGAATAAAAATATTATGAATATATCCTCTTTTTCTTAGGAAGATGGCCTATATGTAATAAATCACTAAAGAAATTTTTTTGGTTAGACAAGTAGCTAGGTGCATTGCCTAGTTGTGGCTAGATCTCAAAAGTGAGAGCTTGTGAATCCATTATTTTAAAAAAAAATTGATAAAATATAAAGTTATTGAATAAATAATCAAAAGGTACTAAAATTAATAATAATAATTTATTGATAAATATATATTCTAAAATTATGAAATTAGTGATAAAATAATTAGTGCTAGTGCTAATGGGTCAAACTATTTCTCGAAAGGTCTAAAAAGGGTCTGTGAACAATTAGAAACTAAAAAAATTAGATTTGGGTAGGTGTAAATGGGTTAAGGTAGCTTTATATTTTTATGCCATAAGTGACCATAGATGATTGGGTTTATTGTCAATGGTTATGCTTGACCATCGATGGTTATGCTGATCATCAGTGGTTGACTTTATCAAAATTAGGTTTGATCAATAGCAAAAAATAGGATTCACAGATGAATTTTGGGTGTTAGACAAAGGATAAATTAATTGTGAAATGGAAATAAATCACATGAATAGTAACAAATAAGGACTTGTCCTACCAGAAGTGGATTAGATGAGTAGTTGGCATAGTTGGCTCATAGGCAAGATCTGGCTTGATTTCAATAGAGTAATAGTACCTAAAATCTTGGGTTAGAGGTGACCACAAGTTGGATCTTAATGGAATGGATTGATGACATGGATGATTCTGGTATGATTACTAGATTACTAAAGCACTTGATTAAATTTCAAAAGAAAATTATGAGTACTTAAGCTCTTAATAATAATTGCATATGGATTGGACGTCCCAAGCCTCTCTTTCTTATAAGCACAATCAAGAAGTAGAAGTGAAGGTGTAATTGGGGATTCTAAATATAATTCATGTATGTAAAGGATCAAAACATGAATTATAGAAATTTATATTTAGAAAAGTCAAAGGTAGTAGTTTGCATGATGTTTTCATGCTTAGTTGAGATGGTGGATCCTAACCGTCGATGGTCAAGGTGATCTTCGATAGTTAGGCTAACTATCGACGATCAGGGTCCAAAGGGAAATGGGACTTGATTTTCATGTTTACCCTATTTTGAGAAATAGGGTGTAGGTAGATGAGTTAGGCTTGAGAGGTGTTAGATGGTCCAAAAAGGGGTTGTAGGGGGTCTAGGGGTAACTTCAACATTCAAAATCATAGGTGTGTAGATTTCTAGTGTCTACACAAGTTATAGAAAAAATTATAAAATGTCATGGACCAAAAATATAAGTGGGAAGATTATCTCCACTTAGTAGACTATTAAAATATTAATAATTATCATTCAGTGATAAAAATGGATCCTTTCTAATCCTTGTATGGTCAAAAATTTAGTATCTCACTTAGCTAGGATGAATTGGAATATAGAGTATTGGGAGGCCTTAAAATTTTCAAGAGTTTGACACCCAAATGACTCTTATTTGATAAAGTCTGAAATTTACCTTTGATTTGAACAATAGTTTTGATTATTTGAAAATATCTCCAAGATAATTTAAGTTCATGAAAAAATTATTTCTAAGAGTTAGATCTCATTAAATTTCCATAAATTTTGGATAGGCTTCTAAACTAGCCTCATACTTTATCATTTATTTCAACATTGTGGAAAATATTAGCCCTATTGACTAATATTTATCTATACCTCCTTCCATTGATAAAAATAATGATGTGTTTCATGTTGATATACTAATAAAATATGTGCCTAATCCATGTCATGTTTTAGATTGGAATAATATCCAAGTGGAATAAGAGGATACAATCTAGTTGGACCCAATATAAACCCTAAAACATCATAGTGTCAAACTAAGAAATAAATACATTCAACAAATGATAGTCTAAAGGTACCAACTAATTGAGAAAAGTGATATATGAGAATATGAAATTATTTTCATGCATCACTATTCTAACCATTTCTATATAGGCCTTAGGAAGGTGCCTCTTTGAATGGTAGTGGATGTCACATCCTGCCTTATTTGATATATAATAAGACAATTACTACATGATATAATTATTTATTAGGCATATATTTCAATTTCATGATTGATATTTTTATTATACTTATGTTCATATATTAATTTGTGTGTATTATCTATTAGATACATGTACTTATGATGTCATTTTCATGGCTGAAGGTACAATAAAATGATGAGCTAAGCACAAAGGTGGAAGAGTTTTAAAAATTAGTATAAAACACAGATATACATATATAAAAAGGTAAGATGCAAGAAAGGGATATAAAATTCCACCATTCCCATCCTTGTGGTTTGTTTACTATAAACACCCTATATTATGCATATATTATTATTCTATATTATATTTGGAGATCATTGACATGGATCCAATTGTGCACACTATTTATTATAGTGATGTTCAATTAAATTTTATATTATTTCTTAAGGCACCATGATGTATTGTTATCAATGAGGTAAAAAGGACTTGGGTCCTTCATCTTGAATATATTTGACTTAAACTTAACTGATGTTGCGAGTTGGCCTTGAAATAATTAAATATGGGCCTAGTTTTGTGAAAATGAATTTGATATCCATTAATTATTAAAATCCTTGAATAAGGACATGTTAATGATTATAAGTGGGAAATTTGAGAACCTTGATTTGAGTGAAGGTAATTTATTCTATCACAACCCTTAACAAATTGTCTTGGTCAAGGCAATTGATTAAAAGGTTTATTTGTTTCTAAAACCATGATTAAGTTAAGGTAAATGATGTGAGTGACTTAAAGGGTGTATTCCTCATATAAAATGGGGCATAATTATAGTGGGGTTATTGTAGATATACAAGCCTTCATGAGTAGAAAATCAAATTACAGTAAAGGTTTTATAGATTTTAGAGATTTAAATAATTCAAATATCAAATTATTTTAGAGAAATGATAGACCTTGAATAATTAACATAGATTATAGGGGACATATTCATGAGAATATGCATAAAAATAATAATAACATAGTTTCATATTTTTATATTCACATATATCTGGGATATAGGTTCTAAAACTCAGTACATGTATACATGATATACTATATAAATTGGTATATATTTAGGGGGCATAATTTTGGTTCATACACATACACATCATAAAATAAGTATAGTTTAATGACAAATTAATATAATTCTAATTCAAATATATCATATTTATGAACATGATGGGGGAATGGACATGGTATTTGCTCTTTCAATCATGCATTATATTATACATTAAGTGAAACTACATAATCAAACCTACATACATGATGGTGGCATGAAAATTTTTCATTACATTATGATCATGATTTGTTGTTTTTATAATAATTAATCTTGATCAAACTAGATAAAAACATTACCCATATTATCATAAGTTAGTAATGACCCATATTAATTGAAACCATTCTGCTCCTAGAAATTGACTTTTTATGAAATCAAACCCATCATTAGGTTTAACCTATAACCTTATCATATTGATGGAAAGAATAATTGTTAAAATGGATATATATATATATATATATATATATATATATATATATATATATATATATATATATATATATATAATGAAACTAAGGCCTCATTCCAATTTAGTGTCTATCTTTCACTCATTTATATAGTATTGTAAACTAATAAAATATACCCTATTCTTCATAATTTTCACACCTATCACTAGGAGCAGTCATAAGCCAAGTTTAAAGCACTCAAAAATTAGATAAAATAATCATTTTTAGGTACCATATATAATAATTATTTACATACACATAAAAAAGGAGCACAATTTCATGATCACACTAGGTGGGAGAACTATGTGTAGCTTGATTTCCCTCCTTGGTGTATTGGATGCATAATAAGTGATATATCATTAAATGTGGGTGATTTGGGTTGTCTTATCCTATTATACTTCCCATATTTTAACATATTTTTACCCCTCACAAGTGAATATATATTTCCAAGATAAAGGATGATGATTTTAGGATTTGCGTGCATTATTAGGGTTTTGGATCATAAATATAGTACAAAAAAAGATAGTTTTAGGTGGTCATAAATCTAGTATTCCAAATTTTTGTGTAAGTCAATACCAACCATAAATATAATATTAATTGTTAATAATAACCTAATCATGTGGAATTGACCCAAAATAGGTAGTAGATTAGTCCATAAATTGAGCAAATTATAGGTGTGCTTATGCCTAATTTCTACTTCCAGAACATAGTCACAATTAGATAATCAACTAAAAAAACTAATTATCATGATCTATTTAGTATTTTACATATTTAACATATACCTAATTTATAAGTATAGTGTGATGAATGGATTGCAGATACATCCATCATGATGAGATAAGATTCAATAGGCTATTTAATATGAAAATCATACATATAATGGACTCACATCAAGCACTATACAATCCACATCTTAAAAACATACACATAATACTCTTTTACATAGTCTATCCTATAATTTGAGAGATTTTAAAGGTATAAAAACCTAACCAAGGACTCAAATATTATAAAAATAATATTTAAAAATTGGATAATCTTCCACAAAATTAAATTTTTTTGGGATAATAGGGGAAGTACCCTCTATTTTGTCTCAGATAGAAGGTACTTCCCTAAGTTGTAGACCCTAAAATATTGGGGATAAAATGATAAGATAGGATCCAATTGGATATTTTATAGATGTGTAGGAAGTTCGATGACAACTAGGAAAAACATGGAAAATAATCATAAAAGTATGAAACTCAATAAGGTGGCCTGGACCACAAGGGTTATAGTCAAACCTATCAAGCATGATTAAACCTAAAACCTAAATGAAAGGTAAATTCAACTTAAAACCTTGGTAGAGAACTCCAATATACTACGACATGTTTATGGGATCATAAAATATGAGTTGAATTTCTTGGTATGGAAAAGAACCACAAACAGAGCCATTTTTAGCTTAGAACCATACCATGGCTTGTATAAATGGAAGGAAAGGCTCGTTAGGCTAACTTTGAGTGCTTCGATATTTTTTGAGGATATGCATGGAGATATAAGGAGTTTGGGGAAGTTCAAAATGGTCCTAAGTTTCATTTTTGTGGAATTGGTTGGTAGTTCTAACATTCCATCTTTATGAATGAACCTTAAGAACAGAAGTGGTCTAAAACCATCACAAACCCTGGTTCAAGACATAATTGGGAAAAAAGGAAGGAGATGCATCCAAATAGACCAAAATGTCTTGGTAAATGATTTGAAATTATAGAGTTCTTTCTATAGGCCATTTAAATACACTTGAGTTAAACCCTATATGTATGGACAAGGTTCAAAAAAGGGTATTTTTGACTATTTTGTGCATTTTACAAGTGATAGGACTTTCAAGAGATGAAATGAACTTTGAGAGGAAGATAGAGACTTGTTATAACTCACTATCTTAATTTAATTATTCATAAAAACTCCTAAGTATGTCTACCAATAGATTCTTCTTAGCCAGTCGAAACTGACAAAGTAAACATGATAGTGAGAAGGGTGAAAAGCTTCAAGTAAGTTGTTATTAAGACATACCTAAGAAATATAATTCCATATATGGTCTTAACACATGTAATTAACTTTATTTTATGGATTTTCATGGGAAATTTAAGCCATTTTGGGATACAAGTGTGCAATATGTGTGAAAGAGGAGTTTTTTACTATAGGTAGTGATGGCTCACTTTCAGAGGAATATAAGTGATTAGGAATGAAAAAAATGAATGGAGAAGCATGTATATAACCTTTCACTCTCATTATAATTATTATACCCATCCATAGTTAGTTTTAGGACATTTAAATATCGGTGAATGATGAAGATAGTTTTTTAAGCTAGGAAAAGGAATTTCATGCCACATTTCAAGAGTTTCATGCCTTGGATTGAAAATTATCTCTTCTAAATTTACATGATAAATTTCACATTCTCTTCTCATACACATGTAACTTTTTTTCTTAGCTTAAGACTTGTCCTTGTGACCTTTGAGCTTATTTCTTCTCTTCTCTCTCTCAATTTCGACAAGAACTAGACATTTTGGCCTTTATAAAATATGATCCACCTAAGTATGGTGAAACCCTACTCATTTTTGTACCATGGATAAATAAAGACTAAAATTTTTTGCCTCTTATATGAATATTCATATTTTTTTCACTTTAATTATTTAGCTTGTTTAGTGATGACTATTATTTCTTTAGCATTATTATCTCATTCTCTCACCTAGTTACAACTTGAGATATTCTTATTATAGGTCATGTGATGTGTTTATTGAAGTTTTAAGATTAAGTTAGTTAGTCTATTCAAATAGTGAAATTTTAGGCCTCTTATATATTCCTCCTATCCTAAACATTCATCATAACCTCATAATGAAATACTGATGTGAGAAGATTTATATTATAGAAGTGTATGCCCAATTAGTCTCTTGGCATCATGTGTGACATGTAGATGGTTGGTAGTAATCAATAAATTTGGTGTATCAAATCATTTAGGATAGTTTAATTTTATTTTTCTCTCCCTTTTCCTTATAATCATAAGTATATTAGTGATCTAAAAGTGGTCCATCAAGGGAGCTAGGCCTATCTACAGATTCACCTCATTCTTAGGCCAGCCATAGCCTCGAGGTGTTTCAATTGTGCCACTTGGATTAGAAGAGCTGAGACATTTCCTAAAAGGGAGAAAATACAAGTGACAATAATTTTTGGCATGCCTGGTAGGACTCACTATCTAAGAAGTTTAAATATTTTTAGTGTTGTCTTTTAACACATTAGCCTTTGAAGGCATCTATCCAAGCATAAATGGTAACTCTGAAGTTACATCAGTTGATAAAGTATCCCAAGTTTTCCTTTATAATATTATTGTTAATTTTTATTTGTGTTTTTCTTCCTAATGAAGTTTCATGGCTTTTTTTGGTGTTGAGTATTATTTTACACAACTTGGTGAGGTATCTCAATCTTATGGTATTCTCTATTAGCCTTTGTATGATTGTTATCAACATTTTCATTATCCTTATTAGCTCCAATGTGACCCTTATCAACCTTGTCATGAGTTTTATCAGTCATATAACCAACCTTCTCAATACCTTTCTCTTTTTAGTCAACCTATTTACTTCTCAAATTAATCCATTTCAACTTTCAAGGAAACTCTCTTGGGTTTATAAGAAGTACACAGTAGATATTGACACACTAAGGGGACATGGTCAAGATTTTCCTAGTAATCTCATTTATAAGGTGATAAATTCATTAGATCTGGTTAGAAAAGAGTGGAAACCTATTAAGAGAGTAAATTGGCAAAGGCTCACAAGTGAGATACTAGATATGAGTGGCCTAGTTGTATCCTTGGAAGATAATCTAAGAATCCATGAGGAAAAACCTCACCAAAGATATCATCCCTCATATCCACCTCCACAAGATTTATATTAGTTATAATTAACCCCTACTCATGAGCCCAATCAAAATTATCAAAGCCATCTTTTTGTTAATCAGTTGGAAGAGAGATTTGAAAAGACAAACTTAGTTTTTGAAGTAAACCTTGATAGGTAGATTGAGTTAGCCAATAAGTATATGAATCATTTCATATTATCAATAAAGGAAGTGGAATATAAACCCTCATTTCCATTTACCATTACATCCCCACCTAAATAAGAGACTCCTAGATATGAAATCCCAAGTTATAAATAAGGTGGAGAATTTAAGACTAAGGACATCCCAATTTTCTTAAACACTTCATCCACTCCTTGAACTACATCACTACCTGTAGAGGAGATTCCTAATACTAAAATTATAAGGTGGAATAAGGTATTGGAATCATGGAAAAATAAAGGGAATAAAATCCTAGATAATGAGTGTGAATTTGAGAAAGAGCTTGATTGTATGCAGGCCCCTCCCACCCTTCCTCAAGAGACCTAATATTTTCCATATCATCTCTTTTATACTTCTTATCCTCATGAATATGCATATAAACTTTAATAGATACTTTTCCAAGAGAACCTAGCCAAGCATATTAAAGAGTTAGAGTTGATAATGAAATTGTTGAGTCAAGTTGTGGTGGAAGGTTTACAGCCAAAAAATGATCCTATGGCTAAACACACCCCATGTAACCTTCCTCAAGAGAGTGATCAAGCCAAATAAGATTTAAATGAAGTGATTATCAAATGGAAGGAAGATAAATAAGATATTTTAGCCCAAGGTTTGCCTCCCCCTCCTCAAGACTCCCAAAAGGATGCCCTACAATTCATTCTTAATCTGATGTTGAGCTCTATGTTCCACCTCTACCAACTAGTTCATCTTATCCTCACCCTATCACCCTTTACACTGATGGACCTATGGTGTGGGAACCTAAAGAGGAGCATTTGGTTGCAAAGAATTTATAACTTTTTCTTGAATAAAATATAGCTCTTTGGCATCCTCATTAGACTAGGTCACCTGATGATAAAATAGTTAACATTGGCATCAACAAGAAGAAGCAAATTGAGGATATTTCAGCCCTTGAGAACCAAAATCAAATTATAAAAATTGATATACAACCTAATAATTCTTAAGAGTTTCCAAATTTTTAAGATGAAATGAGTCCTTATGTTGAGTCTTTTTATTGTGTTGATAGTGAAAACTATCTTGCTTATGTCAAAGAAGAAATCATGGATAAACTCCTTTTGGATTATAAAGAAGAAGATAAAAGAGTTATCTTATTTTTCCCCTTCATTATTCTAATCAAATAGAAGATACAGACTTGTGGTAGTATTTTTTAATCATTTTTAATGAGGTTGAGTCTCTCAATGGGTCTATAACTTCCTTAGAACTGATTTCAAGTGATGTTAAGCAAAATGAAATATTTAAAAATTTCATAGATGAGCCAAAGTAAAGTTAAACTCATCCTTTGATGGTCAATACAAGCTTCTATTGGCCTCAATATTCAAAATAACAAGAAACTACTCCTCTTTAAATTATGCCTACAAAGAAGATACAAGTTGATCATGAGATGAAGATTGGGAAGGAGTAAAAGGTATGTGTATAAGGCCAAAAGGAATACATCTACATTGGAGACCTATTTTAAGATGGTCTTCTTGAGAACATAACAAGTGAAGTTCCAAAAAATAGGTCTTATCTATCAAGTATCCAATACAAATATCAACATGCTTGGCACTATGATTCATCTCATGAAGAAGGAGATTTAAGGAACTTTCCTTTTGATCTTGGAAAGGAAGTATGATTAACTACTAGTTATGCATAGTTATTTGTTTTTTGATTTCCCTAAGTGCTTTGAGCACACGTGTGTGTCTTGTTCATGCATTTGATTTTTTTTATATGTGTCCTTTATTTTGTGTGATTGAGGTAATTAGTTTTCTTGTATTAATAAAAGCTTTGTTTTCAAGTGTCCAATATTCTTTTTTTGATTTAGACTTTGGATTACTCCCTAATCCCATGGATAAGATAATGCAACTGATCTTTAGTATATCAGACATACTAGCCCTATGAGTCACCAATTTGTTGACCAAATTTGACCATGTAGATCAAAATTGGACCCCTATAGGTAAAAAATTGATCTTTATATGTTTTATGGGTTTAATATTATGTCATAGGGTTTATTATAAGTCTTTTGATGTCATTCCATATCATATTAGCCTTGGTCTTAGCTAGTTTATTCCTTTCTTCTTTTAGAATCATTTTAGGGGTCAATTTAGAGCATTAAATGAATTTAAAAACCTCCTTGGGAAATGTGAAGATTTAAAAATGTGAGGTCACATGACATGTGTCCTAATAACTTTTAATCAACTATTTTTAATTGAAAAGTGGTAGGTTTTTTGGAAGAAAGAGTAGTTTTCTTGGAAATGGGAAGAGTTGGCACTTGTATGGCCCATGAGATAATTGACACATGGGATAAGGTTTTGATATTACTCTTTATCTTATTTAGACTCAATTACACATTTTAAATTCTCTAAAAGTATAATAGAAGGTATAAAACCATTATGATCCTTCTTCACCCTTCTAGACATAATGAAGTGGTCAACAAGTTTATGCTTGGTATGACTAGTTGAGGAAGTTAAGACCAAATGCCTTTGGAGGGGTGATATTAAACTAATATATCTTAGTTTCCATAACAATTTTTCAAGGATTGGTTAACCATGATCTATGAATCATCTCTAAAATTTTGATTTTGTTTGTTTCTCACTATTTCATGAACCCTATAGGTTTTGCTTTGGTTGGAAGATCATACGATATAGTTATTGAGATTGATTGAAGAGGACATGGAAATATTTACATAAGGATCTACATTCTTGGTTTAGTGTTTAAAAGTGTTTTTTTAAGTAAATCAACTTAGGTTTGTATTTTTATCTCATTGAGGATGATAAACATGTTTCCACCATTTTTAGATTTTCATTCTTTGATAATGGTTTATGAGGGTGATGATAAGTTCATTATCATGTTTTAATTGTACTTATTTGTCCCCTCACCTTTCAATATAATCTCCAAAATAATACTCCATGAGGATGCAGTCATAAGGTGACATACAATCAGTTACCATATGACTGCCATACACAGTCAGCCAAGTGAGTTGTGCAAAGCTTTGAGACACATCTATGAATTTGTGGTAGAGGTCATAAAATGTTGAAAATATTAGCAAGGTAGGATAAATAAAGAAATAATTTAACTTGTTGGAAGAGTGACTATGATAGTCAACACAGCCACCCACATAGTCATATAACAAAGAAACTACACCTATAGGTTCTCTCATGGAGGAAGTCATGTTGAAAATAATGTATTGACACTTGTTTTAGATCCTTTAAAGTGTAAAGAGTGAATTTGGAAGTATTGAGATAATAATATAACCCATTTAAGGCTAAATACAATGCACATTATCCACACTTCAACTCACTACCTCTACATTAAAAAATCTCCACCTACAAGTAGTACCACAGAGAGTTAAAAATCCATTCTAAAAGGTTGAAGCATGATATGAAATCCTTATTGAGGTCTTAATGTGTTTTAGAGAGCATGGAAGACTTATTTTGTGGGATAGGTTGGTATGAATACTATAAATAACCAAAAAACAAAACAATGATTGTATTCAAGGACCTTTTCCCTTAAACAAGAAAATAGAGCACCTAAGCATTCTATTGATGTCATATGGTAGGGTTATCATGGGTATTGACTAGTATATATATACTAATTTTATAGCCCTATAATAATAAGGAATATTTGTAAAATTTTAAGGATATATGACTAATATAATATAGTAGTTGAGCTCCTCAAATTTGTCATTTGAACATTAAGTTTCTTCATTATAATCTACAGGATTTGATCTATAAAGGGATATTTTCAACCCAAGTTGTAATATTGGACCTTTCCACTAGGTTTAAATTAATTTAGATGGTTGAAAGATAATTCATGACTTTATTTTAAATAGGATGGTGTACTATGTTTTATACCATATACACACCTACAGGTCTCTTTTGCATCATTAAATGTGTATCTACAGGCTGATTAAAAGATTACCATGAAGTAATGGGATTGATAACCTTGATAATAGACCTCACTCGAAGCATAAAATGAACTATTTTAGTTATAGTGTGTTATTTAAAACTTTAAGGGGGATATAAAACATGTAAAAAAGTCATATATCATATAGTTACACTTATAAGATGCCACATAGTCAGCTGCAGCTAATTGTGAGGGGGTAGAGAGCCTAGGGATTAGGTTTTTGGTGTGGCTTAGCCTAGGTAAGATGATACAAATGGATTATAACAAGTACCAAATGATCATTAGTGATTATGTATTTTTTTATACATTGTCCTCAATTCCAAACAATCATGGTCACCTATAGGTGCCCTTCTAAGACACAAAACATAGTCAAGAGATAGAACTCAGTCTTGAGAGTTTAAAGTATATGAAGGTGTACATGAAAGTATAGTGTGATGAATTGATTAGAGATACATAAATTATGATTATATAAGATTATATAGGATATTTAATATAAAAATCATGCATATAATAGACTCACATCAATAAATATACACTCCACATCTTAAAACCCTACACACAGTACCCTTTTGCATAGTCTGTCTTCAAATTTGAGGGAGTTGGAGGGTATAACAACCTGATGAAGGATTCAAATCTCATGAAAATAATATTTAAAACTTGGATAACCCTCCCTAATATTTAATTTTTCTAGGAGAATAGGAGAAGTACCCTGTATTTTGTCTTAGATTGAAGGTACTTCCATATGTTGCAAACCCTATAGCCTTAGGGATTGGGGATAAAAGGATATGATAGGGGTTGGTTACAAATTGTAGAGAGTTGTAGGAAGTTGGATGAAACATATGACAAACATTTTAACTAATCACAAAATAATGAAGCTCAATAAGGTATCTTAAACCATAAGGATTATGGTCAGACCTGTCAAGCATGATTAAACCTAGAGCCAAATGAAATTTAAATTCAACTTACAACCTTATAAAATCACTCTAATCAACCAAGTAATGTTTATGGTATCATAATAGATTATTCAAATCTATTAGTATGAAAAGGAAACACAAAAAGAGCCATTTTTGGCTTAGAACCATATCATGGCCTATATAAATGGAAATAAATTCTCAATAGGCTAACTTTGAGTGCTCAAATCTTCTTTAAGGCTACACATGGAGATATAAAGAGTTTGGGTAAGTTTACATGGGTCCTAAGATTCATTATTGTAGAATTGGTTGGCATTTCCAATGTTCTATATTTATGAATGAACCTTAAGAATAAAAGTGGTCTAAAAACCTCACAAACCCTAGTTCTAGACCTGATTGGGAAAAAAAGGAAAGAGATGCATCCAAATGGACAAAAATAGTTTGGTAAATGATTTGATATTATAGAGGACTCTCCATAGGCCATTTTCATCCACTTGAGTTGAACCATATCTATATAAATAGGGTAAAAAATAGGGATTGTGGAATTTTAAGTATTGAAATCAACTTTATAATGAAGATAGAGACTTATTATAACTCAATATGGTAATTTCATGATTCACTAAAACTCCTAAATGTGTCTACCAATAGCTTCATCTCAACCAGTCAAAACTAGCATAATAAACATGATAGTTAAAAGGGTGAAAATGTTCAAGTAAGTTTGTTTTAAGGTGTACCTAAGTAATATAAGGCCATGGATGGTCTTGATACATGTTAGTAGCTTCCTTATATGGATTTTCATGGGAAACTAAATCCATTTTGGGAGCCAAGTGTGCAAGGTGTGTAAAAGAGGAGTTTCTTTGATTACAAGTAGTGATGGCTTACTTTTAGAAGAATATAAGTTATTAATAATTCAACCAATTCATGGAGAAGAATTTATATAACCCTTTCCCCTTATTCTAATCATTAGACTTGTCCCTAGATAGTTTTGGGAATTTTAAACAAGGGAGAATTATGAATATAGTTTTCTAAGCTAGTAAATGGAATTTCATGCCACATTTCAAGAGTTTCATGCCATGGATTGACACTTGTCTCTTCTAAATTTCCATGATCAATTTCACATTCTCTTCTCATACACATGTAAATACTTGTCTCAGCTTGACACTTATCCTTATGACATTTGGTCTTCTTTCTTCTCTTCTCTCTCTCAAGTTCTATAAGAACTAGCCATTTTGGCCTTTATAAAATATGTTCCACTTGAGTAAGGAAAAGCCATGCTCATTTTCATACCATGGATCAATAAAGACTAAATTTTTTACCTATTATATGATTTATAATAATGTTTTCACTTGAATGATTGAGCTTTCTTAATGAAGGCTATTGTTTCCTTAGCATTGTGGTCTCATTCTCTTACCTATTTGTAGATGGAAAGCTTCTTCTTGAAAGTCATGTAAAGTTTTCAGTGAAGTGTCAAGGTTAAGTGTGTTACTATATTAAAATAGTGACATTTTATGCCTCTTTTCTTGTCCTCCTAGCCTAAACATTCATCATAACCTCAATGAAATACTGATGTGAGAAGATTTAAATTAGAAAAGTGTATTCCTAATTAGTCTCTTGATCTCATGTGTGACATGCAACTAGTTGGTAGTCATTAGTAAATTTGGTGTATCACCTCCTTTAGGATAGTTTAAGTTTTGTTTTATCTCCCTTTTCCTTGCAATCATAGGTGTAGTAGTGATATAAAACTTATATATCAAGGGAGCTATCCCTATCTATAGATTCACCTCATTCTTAGGATACCCACATCCTAGAGGTGTTTCAATTGTGCCACTTTTATGAGGAAAGTTGAGACATATCCTCAAAGGGTGAAAATCCAAGTGATAATAAGACCTATAAGAGCTTCAAGGGCCGAATTTAAAGGTTTAGCTACTTAAGGGTAACCCATAGATGTTATGGACAACCTATGAAGATTGTTTTTGAGATGTGTCTTGATGTGAGAGATGCCTTAAGGGTTAAGTCATGCCTAATGGATGACCAAGATGGTGATAATATTGAATACTCTATAAATAGTGAAACCAAAGATGATGGCTTATAGACTTGTGAGACTTATGAGAGGTTTAAGTTTGTGGTTTAGAGTAAAGGGTTAAAAGGAAAAGTAACCAATAGATGGGTTTTTCAATAGAGTATATTGAAGTATATATGACTACCTATTCAAGTTGTTGATGTGGTGAAAGAGATATTGATAAGGAGTGAAGAGTGATCCAAATGGTGGTTTTGGATGCATTATGTGTGTAAAGTTGAAGAGGGATACTATACATTATTTCTCCATCTGATTAGTAGGCAATTAATGTTTAGGATATGTTTTGTTCATAGGTGTTGTTATGGCTACACAACATCTAGGATGTTGTAGCCTCTTTTCAAGGTGAAACTTGATAAAGGTCTAGTTTTTGTGTTAGCACAACTAGACAGGTGTAGAAGCTCCTTATGGGATTATAATCTCAATAAAATAAGGGATGGTAGTTCCTTAATCAATTGTATCTAGTCTAAATTGGTTCTTATTATTATAGGATATTAGTCTAATTATAGGTTCTAGTGGGTTTTCTTCCCAAATAGGGTTTCCCACATATGTCATGTGATATGTGCTTAGTCTTACATTATCTCTCTTATTTATTGCTATGAATGATGTGTATGATTTATAAATACTTGGCATAATTTATTAAGAGTTTTGAAAGGTTTGAAATTTAAGTTAGATTATCCAGGGTCACTGATTCACCCTGCTCTCAGTGACTATACCTATAACAATTGGTATTAGAGTGGACCCTTTGGTAAAGGCTTGATAGCTTGAAGGTGATCTAAGGTACAATATGGGTAGTCATCAAGGAGGTTTCTCTACTAAGTAATCATCGATGTTTAATAGATCTAATTATTCTTTTTATAGTGCAAGGATGAGGACCTACATCATGTCCCTAGGGTTTGACATTTGTAAATATGTTTAGGATGGTTATTCTACACCTACTATTCCTATATCTAGTGTTGCATATAAGAAGTTGTTTGAGAATAATTCTAATGTAATGAATTCTATCACTTGTGGTCTTTTAGAGATTGAATACACTAAGATAATACATTATACATATACCAAAGAAATGTTAGATAAATTGAAGATAATATATGAAGGAGATTCAAAGGTTAAGTTGGTAAAGTTGAAAACTCATCAAAGATAATCTGAGAGTCTCAATTTGAAGGAAGAGTGGTATCCTTTCTACATATAGTTGATGAGATTGTGAATGTCATCAAAGTTCTTGGAGAGAACCTTGAAGATTATACTTTAGTTCAAAAGGTATTAAGGTCTATATCCCTCAAGTTTGATCCAAAAGTGTCTACTATAGAATAAATTCATGATCCTACTTAGTTGAAGATGGATTAATTGCATGGTAATCTTACTACATATGAGATTAGAGTAAATGATGATATACCACTGAAGAAGGAAACAACATTCAAGATAGAGATGAAGCCAAAAAAGAAGTTTCAAGGTAAGAAACCCAAAGAGGATGACATTTTTTATATTAATGAGGATGAACTAATTACTTTGTTTACAAAGTAATTAAAAATAGGTTCAGGCAAGTATAAGGGTAAACTACCCTTCAAATGCTTCAATTATGGAGAGATAGGAAATTTTTATAGAAAGTGCCCTCATAAGCATGATTATGAAGAATATGGTGAAGACCAAGATGAAGATAAGAAGACATACAAGAAGAGAGGATTTATAAAGTATAACAACAAGAAGTCCTTTAATAACAAGAAGAGTCTCTACACCAATAAACATTACATGTCATTAGATGAGAGTGAAGACAGTGACTCAAAGTATGATCATGAAAATGATTGTTCTATTAAAGATGAAGCTCTTTTCATGGCTAAGGAAGAAAGTTTATCACATAAAAAGGAGTCTACTTGGAGTGATTTAGATGTTGATGAAGATGAGGTGGACTATGAGATTGCATTTATAAATACTCTTGAAGAATTGAAGATTGAGAATAATAATAAGAAGAAGATGTAATATCAACTCAAAGGCTATGAGGAAAAATTTAGTGTGTATGAGGTAAGAATGAATGAATACACCAAGGAGTATGAATAAATAGTCATACATCTCAGTTGTCAATTGGAAATCTTATCTATTAGACTAAAAGCTAAAGAAGATGAACGTTCAAGGTATGTTTTTGAAAATGAGTCTTTGAATAATGAGTTAGAGAAGTATGAACTCAAGGTAAAATCATTTTTCAATTTTAATAAGAGTTTTAATGATTTGGATAATCTCATATATAGTCAAAATTTTGCTAGTGATAGATTTTTATTGGGTTTTAATGAAGAGTCCAAATTTGCTTCTCAAGTTAACATAAAGGTCAATGAGAGTAAGGTGGTTTAGCCATTGAAGGTCACCAATTAGTCAAGAAATGATGGTGTAAATAGATTGAAGATAAATTAGTTTAGATAATCTAATGCCACAAGGTTTGCAAATTTCAATGGTTATTGTTACACATGTAATAAGTTTATGCATAGATATAGAGAATGTAAGAGACTTGTTAGAAATAATTTTTCATGGAAATATGATGGGAGTTATTAGTCAAAAAGTTTGAACAAAGTTAAGTGTTTCAATTGTCTTGATGTGGGACATTTTGAAAATCATTGTCCACATAAGGTTAGAAAAGGTGATTCCTCTTCAAAAATAGGAGGATGTTTAATTTATCATGACATAGAACACATTGCAAGTTTCTATCAAAACAAGGTAAGACAAACTATGTTTCTGTCAAGGAGTATTGTTTTCTACAACTATGAGAATATTGGCCATAGTTCTAAGTTATGTAATTTAAAGTCTTTGGTATATAATATAGATTAATTTAATGAAGTGTATTGAGTTAAAGAGTTAAAAGTGATAGTTGGTTAACAAATTCATACATTGATCTCCTTACAAAAGGATCAATGGAGCATGTGTGTTTTAAGGTGTCAATAAGCAGTGAGATGAGGACAAGTGTTAGAATTTTAACATTAAGTAGAGATAAAGATCAAGCTTCTTCCAAGGATCAATAGTGATTGGGTATTCATAATGATAGAGATAAATGTTGTATATTAAATTTAAGATGTCAAAGTGATAGTTTTTTAGCATTTTTAAATCAAAGGCAATCTAAAATACATCAACGGAGCGTATGTGGTTAAGATTTCAAGGGGTGCATAAGATGAGATCAAATATTTGAAGTTTAACATTTGGATAGTGGTACATAATGTGTTAAATTCAAAATAATATTGATGGTGTATTTTTAATCTAATCACTGAGTACATGAGATGAGTAAAAATTATTTGAGGTTTAATTATGAAATTTGGCATTTGAATATTCAAATTTACCAAGGGAAAACTAGTGCTCTATATTTCAGATATAACTTTTAATCTAGGATAAATTTGTTATTATTATAAAAATCAAAGTTGTAGAGTACCCAAAGATGCATTTGTAAATAAAGTTTTAAATATTTTAAAGTGTGTAAAATCAAATATATTGAGGTTAAAATTTTACTATGTGTTTATGTGTGTTCTACAAGTGATCCAAAAAGGTTGTTTGATCTTGTTTTGATACTATTTGGATGTTTCATGATGAATTAAATATTGGAGAGTGTTTTAGACTCTATGAGGATATCATTTATGGATTTTAGAGGTGTGATCAATATATCTTAAGTATTAACAAATCCTAAGAAGTTTACTATGTGTTCATTCATAATGTTCATGTTTACAAGGTCAATGTCTGAGTCGATTAAGCATATACAGAAGAGTGTTCTGATGGATGTTGGAACTTAAAGGGGACCTATAGATCATGTGGCCTAGTTACATGAGTTTTAAAATTTTCTTTTGTTCTTAGTTTTCTTGATGAAGTGATAAATGGGTGAATAGTTCTTCATGAGACCTATAAGAGCTATAATGGCCTAATTGAAAGGTGTAGCTGCTTAAGGGTAACCCATATATGTTATGGTTGACTTATGAAGGTTTTTTTTGAGATGTGTCTTCATGTGAGATATTAATTAAGGGTTAAGACATGACTAATGTCTAAATAAGATGGCGATAATCATGAATGCTCTATAAATAGTGGAACTAAAGATGATGGTTTCTAGACTTGTGAGACTTGTGAGAAGCTTATGTGTGTGGTTTAGAGAAAAGGGTTAAAAGGTGAAGTGACCAATGTATGGGTTATTGAGATGTATATGACCATATTTTCATGTTTTTTATGTGGTTATGGAGCTACTGTTGAGGAGTGAAGAGTGATCTAAAAGGTGGATTTGGATGCATTATGTGTGCAAAGTTGAAGAGGTTTGATATACATTGTTTCTCCATCTAATTGGAAGTAAATAAATTTTTAAGAGATGTTATATTCATAGTTTTTTTTGTGTCTTCTCAAAATATAGGGGGTTGTAGCTTCCTTACAAGGTGAAACTTGTTAAAAGTCTAGTTTTTGTGGCAACTCAACTAGATAGGTGTAGAAGTTCCTTATGGGATCAAAGTCTCACTAAAATAAGGGATGGTAGTTCCTTAATCAATTTCATCTATTATAAATTGGTTTTTATTATTATAATATAGTAGTCTAATTACAGGTTCCAATGGGTTTTCTCCCATAAGAGGGTTTCTCACATATGTCATGTGTTATGTGTTTGATCTTGCATTGTCTCTCTTGTTCATTGATATGAATGATGTGTATGATTCATGAATGCTTGTGGAAATTGATTAAGAGTTTTGAAAGATTTGAAATTTAATTTGGATTATCTGGGCTCATCAATTCATCCCCCCTCTTAATGATTGTACGTATAATAATTGGTATTGAAGTAGGTCCTTTGGTAAAGGCTTGATAGCTTGAAGGTGATCCAAGGTAAAATATGGGTATTCATCAAGGAGTTTTATCTACTAATTAAACACTAATGTTCAATAGATATAATTATGCATTTTGGAGTGTAAGTATGAGGACCTACATCATGTGCATAGGGTTTAACATTTGGAAATATGTTCTGGATGGTTATTTTGCACATACTATTTCTCCATCCAGTGTTACATATAAGAAGTTATTTGAGAACAATTCTAAGGCAATGAATGATATCACTTATAGTTTTTTAGAGATTGAATAAACAAAATTAATCCATTATACATCTTCTAGAGAAATGTGGGATAGATTGAAGATAATCTATGAAGGAAATTCAAAGGTTAATTTGGCAAAGTTTTGGACTCATTGAAGATAATTTTAGAATCTCAAGATGAAGGAAGAAAATTTTATGGCATCCTTTCTATAGAGAGCTAATGAGATTGTGAACATCATCAGAGGTCTTGGAGAGAATCTTGAAGAGGCTAATATAGCTTGAAAGGTATTAAGGTCTATATCCTTCAAGTTTGATACAAAAGTGTCTATTGTATAAGAAAGTCATGATATTACTTAGTTGAATATGGATCAATTATATGGTATTCTTATTGCATATGAGATGAGAGTAAATGATGATATACCACCAAAGAAGGAAGCAACATTCAAGATAGAGATTAATCCTAAGAAGACATTCCAAGGTAAGAAACCCAAGGAGGATGATATTTTCAATATTGATGAGGATGAACTAATTTATTTGTTTACAAATAAATTGAAAATAGGTTCAAGCAAGTATAAGGGTAAACTACCCTTCAAATGCTTCAATTGTGGAGAGATAAGACATTTTTCTAGAAAGTACCCTCATAAGCATGATGATGAAGAACATGGTGAAGACCAAGATGAAGATAAGAAGATGTAAAAGAAGAAAGTATTTAGAAAGTATAATAATAAAAAGAAGTCCTTAAAGAACAAGATCAATCCCTACATTAAAAAAGATTGCATCTTATCAAATGAGAGTGAAGATAGTGACTTAGAGTATGATCATGAAGATGATGATCCTGTTGAAGATGATCTCTTTTCATGGCTGAGGAAGGAAGTTACTCACATCAAAAGGAGTATACTTTGAGTGATTTAGATGTTGATAAATATGAGGTGGACTATGAGACTACATTGACAAAAACTCTTGAGGAACTAAATATTGAGAAGAAGATTAATAAGAAGATAAAGTCCCAACTTAAAGACTATAAGGAGAAATTTATTGTGTATGGGGAAATAATGAATGAAGACACCAAGGAACATGAAGATATAGTCATGCATCTCAATTGTCAATTGCAAATCTTATCTACAAGCCTGAAAGCTAAAGAAGATGAATGGTCAAGGTATGTTATTAAAAATGAGTCTTTAAAAAATGAGTTAGAGAAATTTTCAAGCAAGGTGAAATCATTTTTCAAGTTTGATAAGAGTTTGAATAATCTAGATAATCTCATAAATATTCAAAAATCTATTAGTGATAGATTTATATTGGGTTTTAATGAAGAGTCCAAATTTGCTTCTCAAGTTGGCATAAAGGTCAATGAGAGCAAGGTGGTTCAACCCTTCAAGGTCACCAATCAGTCAAGAAATGATGGTATAAATAGATTGAAGACAAATCAAGTTAGACAACCTAATTCCATGAGGTTTTCAAGTTTTAATGGTTACTATTACACATGTAATTAGTTTAGGCATAGAGATAGAGAATGAAAAAAACTTGTTAAAAATGATTTTTCATGGAAATATTATGGGGCTCATTAGTTAGAATGTGTGAACAAATGTAAGTGTTTAAACTATCTTGATGTGGGACACTTTGTAAATAATAATCTATATAAGGTTAGGCAAGGTGATTCATATTCAAAAAGAAGGGGTTGTTTCATTTGTCATGACATAGGACACATTACAATTTTCTATCCAAACAAGCTAAGATAAACTATGTTTCCATCAAGGAGTAATGTTTGCTACAACTATGAGAATATTGGCCACATTGCTAAGTTCTACAAGCAAAGGCCATTAAGTCAAAATAGGTTCAATCAAGATCCTAGAGTACAAGAAAGAAGACAAGTTAACTCATGGAAACCAAAGGTATTAAGTGTGAATCATGATGAGTCTATAGGCCCAAGTAATATGTTTATTATGGTGGAATATACTTCAAAATTTGAAGAGTGTGAAGGGCTCTGATTATCTTCTCATGTTATGAATGAAGAGACCAAGATCAAGGAGAAGGTGAAGGTACTAGTTGAGGCTTTATTAAAGATGTGTATGGATCAAAGTGAAAATACTACCATTATTGAGCATGTATCATGTAAAGAACATCAATTGTCAGTGTCTAGTGATGATCCTCAAAACTAGAAGGTTGATTCTTGAAATGAAAATGTATGCCAACATTCTATAGTTGATCCATGTGTTGTAAATTCTATCTTAGAAGATAATGAGAGTGACATAGAAAAGGAACTAGTTATCATAGTTCAAACGAAGAATATGAACAAGAACAAGAAGTCATACAGCTATAAGAGGATTCTAGTGATACTGTGGAGATATGGGCCACTCCTAGCTTCACTTTATAGCATTATGGTATAGAGGGTGTCTCTACCTATGACTTTTAGGAGACATATTTATTGTGGAGAAGAAATTTTATGTTCTTAATATCATAATGCCAATTAGAGGTCATTGTTAAAGGGGGAACAACAAATTCATGAACTTATTCAAGAGATTTGTGGAGTTATTATATAGGGTCAAAATAGGTGTTTCTAGGTGACCTAATGAGACTGATGCAATGCCATGAAGATTTTGATGCTCAAATAGGTCTATGCACTTCTTTGTGATGCATTCTAGGTAATTTTATTTTTTGATGATCTTGTTTATGCCCATTAAAGATTTTTGAGTGCTCTCAGTTTTCTCAGTTTTGGATCAATGGAAATTAGGTCTAAAATGGGTTATCCTAAATATATGAAAGCTAAAATATTTTTCCATTAGTGTGTAATGGTTTTCTCTAGGTGTAAAAGAAATTCTAGAGGTGGACATTGACTAGAAGAATGTTTGTTAACTCTATTTGTTTTGAGATTCTTGGGTTTTGGGATATGCAAGAAAAGTGGTTTACCTTATTAGTTAAGTTTTAAGGATTATTAATATATTTAATGGGACAAATGGGTTATAAATCAAGCTTCAAAGATATTTGAAGGTTTGTTTTTTTCAAATTATTCATGTTTTTGTCAAGGAGGCCTAATTGGCTAGTAAATTTGTGAAGTAAGTATGTTTGAGAGGATGATCTAGGTGATAATAATTTGTGTGCTTGAGGGGGAATATAATATTTTACCAAATATGAATTTTCAATACTTGATAGTGTTTCTACAAAATGTTGTGGGCTCTACAAGTTTTGGGTAGGGCTACAAGGAGACTAGACATGCCTTGTAAGAAGAAGAGTTTTTTTTGTTTAGTTTCTATTTTGGAGAAAGGTATGAGTGTTTTAATGAGATTTTTCAAGTTATTTTTGAGAATATTTCCTATTTGGTGAGTGGCATGAATTTCTATTGATGGTTTTTATGGTTTCTTGAGATAGAAGGATTGTAAGCCTGTGTGGTGGTTCTTCATGGTATATGGAGATATGAAATTTATCAGAAGCTTAAATTTATTATAAATATTAGGGTGGGTACCCCTTGGATTTTTCTTGATAATTTCCTTCAAATTTCAATGTTTTGTGTATTCTTTCTTCATTGGTTGTAGCGATTGGTTGAAGAGAGTGTTGTCATGGAGCAAGAGGAAGTTGTCAAGGAAAGAAGAGGTAGGATCAGGGAAAGAGGGAGTTTTTAATATATTTATAATATGGTATTATATTTTTGGTATTATTTTCATGTCCTCAAGATTAGTTTGTCCTCACTTTATCATTATGTCAAAGGGGAAGAAAGTTCCTATTTTGGGAGTGATTAAAGAGAAAGATGGAAGCTGAGTTGTATATTTATATATGATGGTTGTTGACATTAATGACAAAGGGGGATATTGTTAGAGATTTATAAATGATGTCATGGTTATGTCATGGAGGTGTCTAGGTGAGTGGATTAAGTGATTCGATAGTCTAAGTGACAATGACAAAGTGTGCAATGTGTTTGTCCTAGTATGCTTGGTTGATCTTCAATTTTGGCATGGTTTGAGATGGTTAAGGATGAGTATGAAGTATTTAAAATGTGAAATTGGTCTTATTATAATTTAATAATTATTTGAGTGCTTGTGTTCATGAGTGTATTTCATCTATTTGATCATTGTTTTCATCTAGACATTTTGGGTCTAGTGGAAAAAAATCTAAGTAGACAGTTTACTGACATCACCATTACCATGTTAGGATGAGTTAGGGGGAGTTGGTAATATGGTTGTGATCACATTAGTCCAAAATTACAATGGTCAAAGTATCAATTTATGTGATGAAGTACAACCAAACATATGTGTGTGCAAATTTTGGCTCCTAGGTAGTTTTACAGTATTTTCCCATAGCCAAATTAGCAATGTGATAAGAAAAGCTAAGTAGGCATTTTTGATGTAGTATTATTTCACACATGTGATATTTTTAGAATTATTTGATCATTTGGTTTGTTAAATTTTGTTCCTATTTTCTATGTGTTAAATTTAATTTCATGTGATGAAGCACATCAAAAGATATGTATGTGTAAAGTTGGCCTTTTATGTAGTTCTAAGCATAGTTGGCTCTATGGTAGAAAAATTTGAGTGAGAAGATTAATGAAATTAAATGTCACATGCATGAGGGTTCTATGAGAATATTGATATATGGTTATATTATCCTATGTGAGGAGATCATATGGTCTAAATTTTAGATCATGCCTCTAATCACAATAAAAGTTACTGAGGTCTAAAGTTATCCTTTTAGGCAGATAACAATGGTCTAAATACTTAGTCAATTTTACAAGAGATAAATATTAGTAACAAATAAAGATAAAACAGTTCATGGGAGATCATATAGGTTAATATAATGATGAATATATATTAAAATAGGTCAAAGTGGTAGTTGGTTAAAAAGTTAAAGATCAAGCTCCTTATAAAAAGATGAATGGAGCATGTGTGATCTAGAGGACTTTTTTGAACATCCCTAATCCTCCCTGAACTAGCACCATTACATAGGGCTCATGGAGACATTTTTTAAGGTATTTGGAACTCAATAAATATATCTCATTTTATTTAGATATGGCCAGTCAAAATTTGTCAATTGGTGGTCAACTAATGATGTGGCAAGTTTTGTGCACATGGCAAAAAATGGGTTTGTGTGCTTCTAGTAGTCAATGGTCATAAAAGGGCTAAATACAAGTATCATAGCTAGTGAAGCCTACTTTTATAAGGGATGGGGAGTCTACCATTATGTATGAGGAATATTTAATCATGGCAGCCTAACTCAGAGTCCAACCTAACCTGAGTCCATTTCGGCATGGTAACCCATCTTGAAGTCCAACATGACTTGAGTCTAACATGACTTGAGTCCAACTCAATATGGTAGTCCAACTCAGAGTCTAAACCAACCCAAGTCTAACTTGAATTTAAACCCAATGCAAGTGCTAGCTTGATGAGATTGAGCTCATATCCTTATTTGAAGGTTCTAAGCAACCAATTCCCAAGTTTTGGGTGTAACAAAAAGTGGAAGAGATGTAGCTAAAGCCATGCTAACATTGGCCATCTAAGGGTATAAAAATCCATAGTTATCTTTATCCCCATGAATGTGGGATCTAAAATTATGTAAAATTTAAGCTATCAATAAAAGGTAAGAGATGGTTGGGGAGGATAGAACCCCCAACATATCATTCTCTATATCAAGCCTTCATCATTCCACCAAAACACAACCACATTAACATTGGCTGTTTAAGGCTATAAAAATCCATATTTATCCTTATCCCAATGAATGTGGGATTTAAAAACATGTAAAATTTTCACTACTGATAAAATTTAAGAGATGGTTGGGGAGGATAAAACCCCCAACATCTCATTCTCTATTTCAAGCCTTCATCATTCCACCAAAGGTGGATGGTTGAAATGCAAAGGGAGGGTATTCCTTTTAAAATGGATATTGGCACAATTTGATGCCAAAAGAAGGGGATTCAACCTTGTAACCTAGGTCCAAAAGGATAAACATCCTTACCATTATGCCTACAAGTGAAACTTGTATATAAAGGCATGAATTTGGTTTTATTTGATATGGGTAGTTTGGCTATGTTTTATTACACACAAACTAGTTTTTGGAAAATGGCCAATTAGGCCATTATAGGAGAATTTTCAAAGTCTAAGGTCTTTTGGAGATATGTTCAAAAATTAGAGATGATCCTAATGGTGTAATTATTATCTCATTTAGAGTTCATTTTCCATCATTTTAGAAGTAATTTTAGTCACTTTTTATGGAGAACTAAGGGAGACGACCATGCAAGTGCTTCAGGAAGGTGGATAATAGTTTGTTAATCATTTTTAGAGTCCTTCAAAAGTTTGAGAGCATATTATTTATAGGTTTTATATTTCCTTTGATGGTTATAAGAGTTAATTTATGTACTTGAAATATTTTGATTAGTGGAATGGTTCAAAAGTACTCAGAGACATCAGTAATTTGTCTAACTCCATAATCAACTTATTTGCATGGTGTGTATGTTATTTTGCATTTTCTAGTTGATTTCTTGGATTATTATTTTGGCATTTAAAAATTGCTTATAAGGATCCCTTTATAAATATTTCATATCATGGGTTTGGTTCTTGTTTCCATATTATTTTGGTATTAGAGCAGTTCTTGTCAATTGTTAACAATTTTTCTACATTGTGTTAGTAAGATTCTATGTGTGTATTGACACATAAGTATAGATTTGGGACTATCTTGAAGTGATGGATTTGTGTTAGTGGATTCAGTTTCCCATGGTGTTGTTTTTATTTGGCATGCTGATGCATATGGTGGTGTCACACTAATGATAGAAAGTATAATAGATGGTTGAGCTAAACATGATTATAGTGAATGTGAGCATGCATCAAAATTCACAAAACTAGAGGATCATTAAGCTCTATATGATAATAGACTCCCTTCCCACCTAGTGGGTAGAAGAGTTTCAATGAAATAAATTCCATTAAGAGAATCCTAGTACACTAGTCAAACTTATTTTTAGCCACTACTCAAGACATGAACATGTATCAAAACATTGATGGGTATAACATCCTAATTATCCACTATAGTGGTTCTAGAAGAGGAACATAGATAGAGGAAAGGTTCCTATCATTTTGAGTACCAGTCAACATTTAGACTCCCTAGTTTGATAAAGAATACCATTTGGAATAATAGACATTGTAATAGACTCTATGAGATCTTCCAAATAGTATGTTGTAGTATTCTCAAAGGGATGGCTCATTAGACTCTATTCTATTAGGAAATCAGTGTGACCTATGTGATAGCTGAGATGGTATGCCAACTTAGCTTGCCAAATTTTCCACTGCCTCATGCCAAGATAGTTGGTACGTACGATGTCACTATCCAAGTTATGAAAACATGATTTTATACCTTGAGATTTATGGTCAAGAGATGATTCTCAGACATAGTTACCCTCATTGTCATTCCTTTGGAAATGGATGAGGTTATCTTGGGAATTGTTTATCTCACTGTTTGATAAGAATTTATGATGGTTGATAGAGATGACATAGAGCCTCATCTAGATCATGGCTAGATATTTTGATTTGAGATAGGGCATGTTACTCGACCTTGTCATGTCTATTTCAACAAGACTTTAGACTCGTATAAAGTAGGAGATCATCTTGAACCTAATGTATAGGATGAGTTATATGAGGGATTATCCAATGATTTGCAAGTCAACCATTGAGGGACCCAAGCCTACACCAAGGATTTAATTGTTGGTAAGGAATCTTAAGTGGTAATAAAAGTTTGGCATAGTTATATGTCAACTTATTGAAAAAGGCTTTTTGATCATTTTTTCCCATCTATTATATTCTCATATTTTTAATAACACCAATAGAATAATGTGTTAGGTAGAATTTATAAATAAGACCCATATATGTAATTTTTTAGTATACATCTACTATTTTTTTGCACATTAGTCAAAAGACCTATATGGTCACTATTTGTAATCTAGATATATATACATTTTAAGACCCCTTAAAGAGGGAAATTTGCTTTTGTATGGAGTCTCCTATAAGGAAGATTTGAATGATAGGTTTATCATACTAAGATCATCTTCTCACATTTATGGTAGGTAGATTCCATTTTGATTGGACAACAAGATATGTAGGTTGTATAAGGCATGATCAACATGTCTATTACACTAAAAAACTGGTTTGCAAGTTACACCTAGTGATCATTTGGTAGTGTTTTGGTAGAATCACTCTTTGGGTTGTGACAGTCATGCAGGCAGTATGGATTTATCCCCAATTAGATATAGGATAGATATTGATATCTTCACTAGCAGTTTTTATGATTTAGTCTAATGCTCACCTTTGTTTGTAATCATTATACAATTTGATTTATAAATCATTTCCATGATATTTTGTAGTGATATTTTATCATATTAACAATTCCACAGGGTTTGTAGACACTACCTATTATTAGCATTTGGTAGTCTATTTTATATTTTTCATTTACAACATATAGTCACTTAAGATGTGAGATGGTGTTAAAAAAACAACATTTAATCCTTGGAAAGCATTTTGATAAAATGTAAGACATTTTTAGTAATGCATCTCCAAGAGGAATCCATTGCAATTTGATTACAAGTATTACATAGAGGGTATATTGAGGTATGGTTATGATTTGATTTCATATTGGTTTTGGCATAATATTTTGGTCTTTGATAACCACTTGTGTAACCTTTATATTTTGTATTATTAATTATACTATGGATGCCTATGTCCTTTATACTATGAACAAGTGAAAAGACTAGTTCCATGGTAAGATATGGAAATGGTAATAAGGCATTGTTTATTATTGGATAGGTTTTTCACTTTGAGTTATGAGTTTTAATTGGTTATAGATTGGTTTGGTTACAGCTTTGTTAAGAGTTACAAGATGCAAATAGGAATCTATTTAAGACACCAACATTTGCTAGCTAGTAATCAATAGGTGCATTCCACAGTTCTCAAAGAGGTATGAACTATTTTTAATGTAACTATGTAACACAAGTTTTGGTTTGAATCCTTGATGTAAAGATAACCATTATGTGGGGTAATTTGGATATAAAATATACCTTTATGTAGAATTATTTTAAAACCCTTTGAAACTATAATGTGGATCATCTAACTCTTATTATGATAGAGTTTTATAAAAGATGAAATCACTTACTATTCAACTAATTGAGACCATCAAGAAGGAACAACCCTTATGGATTATATGGTTCATTTGAATATTTTTACTAAACATAACTAAAACATTGGATTAGTATACTTTTATTCTCTTCAACACATTATTTTTAGAGAACTCCTAACTATTGGATATAGGGAAGGAAATTTAAATAAAATTTGTGTTGGAAGGGTTTATATATTTTTTTAATCTCATATTCAGTTTTTCATTTGTGATAATATTTTAGAAACTAACTTAGTTGGATGAGTTATGGAGGTATGAATTAGGGAGTATTCAGATGGTGAAGGAAACCTCAATATAGGCTTAGAATACTTGGTTTTCTCCTCACTTTTAAATGATATTTTATTATAGCTATTTAAATATTTGAGAGTTATAAAAAAAGCTCTTATTATGAAAAATCTCCAAGTTGACATTGGATTTTGATAGATACAAGGAAAGATTTAAGGGACACAATAATTAAATATATTTGTTTTAGTTCCCTTGATTATCCTCAAGTAATAGTTATTATGTATTAGTCACCTTAGGATACACAAATGTACTGCACATTTTTATACTTTGCATATATATCTAAGTTCCCCTATATTATGGGCAATGTTTATATTTCAAAAAAATTGTACTCCTATGTATGTTTGTCATATAATTCATGTAGGACTACTATCTAATATCCATAAATGGGCAACATTTGTAATGTAAGTATACATATGTGTAGTTGTTTGTAAATCTTATAGGTGTACGTAACATAGTGTGATTTCCCTTGTGTGATAACAAGGATAATACCTTAACCTTCATATAGTGTAGGTGTTGAGAGAAGTCACTAGATAGTATGACTATTTTAGATAAACATGTTAGTTTGGTAGAATGGATATAGAGTTTATTTTGCTCTTCATATATACAATTTGTAATTGTAGTTGGGTAGTTGAATTATTTTAGGTTTATATATGTTGAGAACCATTTAGTAGATGCAAGGAGTATTTGGACTTTTGGAGACCAAAAAGCTATTTGTATGGAGGTTTGATCTGGATGAGATTTTTGAATGTCCCTAATTATCCCTAAACTAGCACCACTATATAGGTCTCATTGAGAGATTTTTGACAGTATGCAGAATACAATAAATAGAGTTAATTTGATATAGATATTATTGGTCAAAGTTGGTCAACTAGTGGTCAAATAATGACATGGAAATTTTTGGGTACATGGAGAAAAATGGGTTTGCATACATCTAATATTTGATGGTCATAAAAGGGTTGACTATGGGGATTATAGCTAGTGGAGCTTTATTTTATAATGGAGGGGTACTTTGTAACCATATATGGATGAGGAGAATTTAAGCATGGAAACCCAACTCAATTTCTAACCTAACTTGAGTCCAACTTGACATGGTAGCCTAGCTAGGAGTCCAACATGACCCAAGTCCCACTTGGCATGGCAGTCCAACTCAGAGTCTAACCTGACTTGAGTCAGAGTTCAACCCAATGCAAGTACTAGCTCGATGAGACTGAGCTCATATCATTATTTAAAGGTTTTAAGAAACCAATGCTCAATTTTTGGGCATAATAAAAATTAAAAAAGATGTGGATAAATCCATGTTAGCATTGGTGGTCTAAGGCTATAAAAATCCATATCTATCTTTATTCCCATGAATGTGGGATTTAAAATAATGTAAAATACACACTATCAATAAAAGGTAAGAGATGGTTGGGGAGGATTTAACCACCAATGTCTCATTCTCTATTTCAATCCTCCATCGTTCCACCAAAGGTGGACAGTTGAAATGCAAAGGGAGGATACTCCATTTAAAATGGATATTCACATGATTTGATGCCAAAAGAAGGGAATTAAACCCCTTAACTTGGGGAAAAAAGGATAAGCATCCTTACCGCTATTCCTAGAAGTGAAACATGTATATAAGGGCATGAATTTGGTTTTATTTGATATGGGTAGTTTGGTTGTGTTTTATTATACATAGACCATTTTGTGGAAAAAACACAATTAGGCCATTATAAGAGCATTTTTAGAGTCTGAGGTCTTCTAGAGATATGTTCAGAACTCAAAGAATCTCATAATGGTGTAATTATTCTCTCATTTTTAGTTCATTTTTCATCATTTGGAAGTAACTTTAGTCACTTTTGATGGATAACTTAGGGATACAACCATGCAAGTGCTTCAGAAAGGTGGAGGACAATTTGATGATCATTTTAAGAGTCCTTCAAAAGTATATAGCATATTATTTATAGGTTTTATATTTCCATTGATTATTTTAAGAGTTAATTGATGTAGTTTCAATATTTTTATTAGTGGAATAGTTCAAAATAACATAGAGACATTGGAAATTCATCAAACTTCATAATCAACTTCTTTGCATAGTGTGCTTGTTATTTTGCATTTTCCAATTGATTTCTTGGAGTATTATTTTGGTATTTAAAATTTGATTATAAGGATCCATTTATAAATATTTAATAGCATGATTTTGGTGTTTCTTTTGGATTAATTTGTGTTTCATGGTGTCAATAAATAGTGAGATGAGGACAAGTGTTTGAAGTTTAACATTAAGTAGAGATAAGGATTGCGATTCTTATAAGGATCAATGGTGAGTGGGTGTTTATACTAATCAAGATCAATGGATCATATTAAATTCAAGAGGTCAAAGTGATAGTTGTCTATCATTATTAAAGCTAGGATAGTCTTAAAGAGAAAATAGAGTGTATGTGGTCAATATTGTAAGGGTGCATGAGATGAGGTCAACTGTTCAAATTTTAACATTTGGGAAGTGGTGCACTATGTGTTAAAGTTTGAAGAAAATAAATGGTGCATGTTTAATTTTATAAATGAAGACATGAGATCAGGATAAATTTTTTGAGGTTTAACTATGACCGTTGACATTTTAATATTCAAATTTATAAAGGGAAAAACTAGTGCTCTATATTTTAGCTACAACTTTTGATCTATGATGAATTTGGTAATGTTATAAAAAAAAGTAGATGACTACAAGGTGCATCTAATAATATATATTTTAAGATATGAAAGTGTGTATATTCAAAGATATTGAGGTTAAAATTGGACTATGTGTTTGTGTGTGTTCCAAAAGTGACCTGAGAAGGTTTTTTGAGCTTGTTTTGATACTCTTTAGATGTTTCATGATGACTTAAATAGAGGAGAGTGTTGTATACTCCATGAGGATATTTTGTATGGATTTTATAGGTGTGACATATCTATCTTAAGTATGAACAAATACTAAAAATTTAAATTTGGGTTCATTCATAATGTTCATGTTTACAAGGTCAATGTTTGAGTTGATTAAGCATACATGGAAGAGTGATATGATGGATGTTGTCACTTAAAGGGGACATATAGATCATGTGGCATGGATTAATGAGTTGGAAAATGTTCTTGTGCTCTTAATTTTCTTGATAAAGTGATAAATGGTTGAATAGTTCTCCATGAGACCTATAAGACCTACAAGGGCCTAATTAAAAGGTGTAGTTGCTTAAGGGTAAATCATAGATTGTTATGGACAACCTATGAATATTGTTTTTGAGTCATGTCTTAATGTGAGAGATGCCTTAAGGGTTAAGGCATACATAATGGCTGACCAAGATGGTGATAATCATGAATGCTCTATAAATAGTGAAACCAAAGACAATGGTTTCTAAACTTGTGAGACTTGTGAGAGGCTTGTGTGTGTGGTTTAGAGAAAAGGGTTAAAAGGAGAAGTTCCTGGTGGATGGTTTATTGAGTAGAGCACATTGAGGTTTTTATGACCATATTAATATGTTTTTGATGTGGTGATAGAGTTTCTATTAAGGAATGAAAAGTGATCTAAAAGGTAGCTTTGGATGTATTATGTGTGCAAAGTGGAAGAGGGTTGATATAAATTATTTATCCATCTAATTGGTAAGAAATCAATGTTAAATAAATGTTCTATTCATAGGTTTTGTTGTGTCTTCTCAACATCTAGGGGGTTTTAGCCTCCTTACAAAGTGAAACTTGCTATTTGTCTAGTTGTGGTAGCTTAGCTAGATAGGTGTAGAAGCTCCTTGTGAGATTACAATCTCACTAAAATAAGTGATGGTAGTTCCTTGATCAGTTGTAGCTGGTCTAAATTGTTTCTTGATATTATAGGACAATATTCCAATTTTAGGTTCTATTGGGTTTTCTCCCCCAAGAGGGTTTCCCACAGATGTCATGTGTTATGTGCTTGATCTTGAATTATCTCTCTTGTTAATTTCTATAAATGATGGGTATGATTCATGAATGCTTGTGGTAATTGATTAAATTTTTTGAAAGGTTTGAAATTGAAGTTAGATTATCTAGGCTCACTGATTCATGCCCCCTCTCAGTGATTGTACCTCTAATAATAACATGTACCTATGAAGACTTTGCTTAAAATTGGTGGTTTTATGTTGGAATAGTTGGTCAAAATGGGACCTTCTTATTATCTTACCCAAAGGATGCTGGGCTTGGGATAAATTTATCTCATCCAAAATTTGTAAGACTTGCTTTTCTTGCTCTGATAGTTTTAGAATCAAGGCTTGTTTTCTTAATACCCTATCTTTAACTTCAAATGTCCTAATGAACACCATATCAAAAGCATTAGATAATTATAATTGTGTCATAAAATATAAATGGGCAAAAGCCTTATTTTTGGTGTATAATACAAGGAAATTTAGATTATTCTCATAATATTTTAAATAATTAAACAATTTAAAAGATTCAAAAATATGAGGAGATAACTTATCTCTCATTGAGATTATAGTGTCCAAGATATTGTACAATCTTATAACTACATTTTGAACATCACCTTCAATTACCCTAGGAACTTGTACTATCTATTTCTACTCTCATACTTTCTCTAACTCCTATTTTAACACTTACTTGGCTTGTTAAATTCCCACATGAAGTTCTAACAAATCCTATATATTTTCCTCAAGATAATATTTAAAACCTTGATTGTATGGAGACTCTCCAATTCTCCTCCTCTTTATATTTGATAGAGAAAACACATCTTATCTTTCTTCAAAAATCACACCACTTCTAGATTCATCTTGGAACTTACTTTTCCTAACCCTTTTGATGGTCCCTATTGATTTAATAAATATAGAGATAACATTGGATAGCTCTATAATTACCAAATTTCATCTTTGTGTAGCTTGGGTCTCCAAATCTTCTATCCATTATGGAATCACCAATTATGTAGCATCCACTAGCTAATTGTCTTCGAAGGAAGCCTCCAAGAAAATATCCATAGAAGTCTTCCTTAAGGTCTCCTCATGTATTGGTTTTGGTAATGAAGGGAAGATGATTTTAGACCAATACACATTGTAGAATTAGGGTATGGGATGCACTATGTAAGTGGCCTTTTTATTTTTGGCTTATGAAATAATGGAAGTGGTTTGAATAGTAATAAAAGTAGACATGGGTAATTCTAATTGAGTGGAACAAATAGGAATCTGAGCACTGTTAGTATCCCACTATTTTATTAAAATGAACTCTCTTAGTATTATAAATAGTGGGGAGAATAGTAACTAAAGTAATAACATGAGAAGTAGAAACCATAAGGGATAAAGAAATAACAATAATGATTGAAAAAACTAGAGATGAATAAATCACAATAGAACTAAAAAAATTAGAACCATAAGGATTGAGGAAACCATAGAAAAACTAGAAACAACTAGAGATGAATAAATAATAAGAACATATGAGACAATAGTAATAGAGGCTACAATGGAAATACCTTCACCTAATCCTCCAAACTTAAGTGGAATTTTTCTTTTTATTCCCTAGAGGCTTAATACTTTAGCCATCTATAGTTATTCATCCTCATCCTTATTCTCAAGCTCATTTGATGGTGCCACCAAAGTTGAACTTATAGGAGACTTTGTTGATGGAGGAGTGTCCCTAGGGGGCCCTAATTTCCTCTTGTAATAGATTGTTGTATTATCAACCAAGGGAGGAGTATCCTAAGTGGTATAATATAAAATGTTTACACTTGTATTAATAGGAACCAAGAAAGCAATAAGAAGACCTATATCCTTAGATTCAAAGGAATCAATGCAAATAGGTGTATATTCTCCTCCCAAAGAAGTTATAATAGTAGGCATTTCTTCCACCTCTTGATCTTTCTTGAAAACCTTAATTATAGTTGGTGGTGAAGTTTGGGAAGGCCATTATTGTAAGGAAATTGACATAATATGTCATTCTTCCACATCCTGCTCCTGATTCACAACTATCATCATAATGGGTTATGTTTGGGAGGATGTTCCTTAGTCCAAAAGTTACTAGGTAGGCTGATAGGTCTAGTAGTTTATTGTTTCCCATCCACTAGGGGTGGATTCTTGGTATGCACCTATGAAATTGTGATGGATAAATCTCTTTATATATCTCTTAAATGATTTTTTTAAACCCAAAAACTCATACCCTTTATATCACCTTAGCATCACCCTTTGTGTTGGACAAAGAATGGAACATGGTAAAATTGTTAAGTATAATAAAAGGACACCTATGCAAAGTATATGATTTTATCTTTTGTATAAATTTTATATGTATTCATATTTGTAATCCTAATCTAATAATAGAATAATGCAAATTGTCTTTCCTTTTATATATCAAAAGGTTGTAATGTGAAGAGACAAAAAAAATATAAAAGACTATATATAACACTTTATTTTAATAAAATCTATTCTAATGTCTTTATAGAGATTAATAGAATTATTCTAATATGGTTTTACTAATATTTTTTTATGAATGGCTAATGTGTAGTGAGTACTCTCTTTTACTTTAATCTATTATTTAATGTTATGCTAGTTATGTTCCATCTTCTATTTACATCTATTTTCTTATTTTTCTTAGGTGCATCTTCATACATCATATATTATATGTAATATTTTAATCTCTCATGCATTAGTTGTTACTCTCCATAGTGGAAGTTATTCCTATAATTAACATGTTATAGATTATTTACTAGAACCTTTGCTAAAAATGTTGTGGTGAGCATGAAACCTATTTGGATGAAATATGTTGAAATGGTTACCATGGGAGAGTGACATAAAAATATGGTTAGATGAGAGAATATATAACTTTGTAGAAGAAAAAGCATGGAGAGTTAGAAAAACAGCTAAGGGGATTATCCAACAACATCTCTATGGTGAAATCTATGAAACTTTATGGTGCAAATTACCTAGATTATTAGCTGCATGTCTAGCTAGATTATAATATTATTGATTTAGCTTGAGGAGAAAAAAACTTATAGTTAGAACTAAGTAAAAACTAGAAAGACTATGCAATGTAGGTATTGATTGGTCCCAAGTAATATATTATTATATGAATACTATAATTGAGATATATATTACCATGTTTATAGTAGAAAGATACATAACTTTTGAAACTACACAAGATCAATTTGTCTAAGGAATCAGATGATATTTTTTTAGCATCTACCTTTGATCATAAAGATGTTGGTTGTGAAAAAGGCCATGGTGCCTACTCCAACCGACTTGGAGTAGTCACTTTGGGCACCATTAGGGTGTGTGTGGGAGAAATTGAATGATAAAGCGCTAAGAAAAAAGAACTTGAACCTGATCCCATAAAATGGAAGGTGAAAAGACTCAGAGTAAGAAGAAAATTTTGGGACTTGGAATAAGATAAATGAACTTGAATTAACTATGAATAGGACTAGGAGTAGAGAATAAAGTGACAGAACTAGAGACATACAATAAAATTATGCTAGATAATAGAGGTTGATGAGAGAAGAGGTGAAAATTGATGAAATAAAAATGTAAGAAAAATATGGGAATGGGAAAATGAGAAAGAAGATGCTAGAGTAGTTATTCAGAGATAGAAAAATTAGAAATTAATTTTATATTGTAGTTAAGGAAAGGTTTTTTAGTTGAAACTGAGAAGGAAAGTTACAGGGAAAATGTTAAAATTGAAGGTAGTACTATTGTAGTTCAAGTTTAAAGTTGGAAGAAGTTAGAATTAAACATAATTAATTTCAAGGGTATCCTAAAGCCCACTTTATTTATTAAAGGTAGAAAAATTATAGAGGAAAACTATGATTTAGGTTAGTTTGATTCCTTTACCAACAAGTTTGGAAGGCTCATTGTAGAAACCAAGTAGGCATTAGAAATAAAGAAGTTAAAAGAAACAAGAGTTATTTTATTCCTAAAACTATTAGTGTGTAACATAATGTAGTTTTAGTAAACACTATATAGTTACCTAAAAACATAAAAACAAGTTCACAATCACCACTAGTCATGGTTATTAGTATTCAGACATCTATAGTAACAACTACTAGCCTACAAACTATAAAAGTTAATACAAGTATGTTTGTGCCTTTAATTTTGTATGATGTGTCTTCAGACCCCAAACAATACTTATTAACTTATGAAATGAAATGGAATGTAAAAGGGATAACATCAAATGATGTGAATAAGTGTAAACTCATAGGGGATTTGTGTCACATCCTGATTTCTCATTAATCAAATTTACTTGATTATCCATTTTTTTTATGGTTAGAAATTTGGTTTAATTATTATTTAACTAAGTTAAAAGTCATATGCTATTATGAATAGTTGTATGTTACTTTGATTTAATGATTTAATTGCTATGAATTATCTATATTGTATATTATTTACATTATGATCATATTGATTTATTATTACAACAATATTTTATGATATATGTTAGAATATTATGGACTAAATACATTCTTGTCACGAGTTTTATGTAGTAGAGATTAATCCCTCAGATCATAATGGAGGGAGAGCATCATTGGAGAGGATGGCATAGACAAAGGTGTTGAGGGATGATAGAGGAATAACTAAAACCCATGTACATACCATGTTATATGGCACTCATTATATGCATAGTTTGAATTGTTACCGTTAGTATGTTTTTATGTTGTCTACTTTTAGATAGATATTTATGCATGTTAATTATGTATTAGCTAACTTTAATGCTTATGTGGAATTAATCTTGTGTGATTAAATTTTGGTTGTTATAAGTAGATTCAGATGAATAATGTTACTTTGTGTTTATTATATTCATGATTATCAATGCTTTTTGAGAATGAAAACTACATGAATAGTATCTAGTACTATTGCATTTAGATTAACCATCATGTCCTTATAATGTTTGAGAACATTAGATAGTTATCTTTATGATATCCAAAAATATCATTATATTGATTAAATCCTTTATATACATACATACATATATATATATATATATAAAACAAAAGACATAGATAATCTAAATAATGTAGTAATAATAATCATTATGTTTTTATAGTAAGCATTGCGTTTTGATGTAATATTTGTTTGATTAAAAGAATATTATCAACTTACAATAGTCACAGTATTGTTAAGTGATTATGGCTATTTATACTAACTTAGTATCAAAACTATATTATTACCCTAAGCCAATTTAGAAACTAAACCTAGACATTATCAATAGTGTTAATTTGAAGTTATTGATTAATGAGTTAATTTTTATTATAAATTTAAAACAATATAAATAGGAAAAGTGTCATATAAGGAATAAAACAAAGATTTTTAGTTTTTTATGCTTCAGGGAAAATTGGAGTAAATAAAAAATATTGGTGGCTTATGGAAGCTTTTAGAAAAATAGAAAAACACAAAAAATAAAAAAAGATGGCAAGCTTTAAAGGGTGAGATTTAAAGAAAATGAAATATTCATGCAAATGAAAGAAAAGAAGTTGGGCAAACGTAGATAGATAAGAAGAGAAGAGGAGTGTTATTTGGAGAGGAAGAGAAAAAAATGAAAAGAGGAGAAGAGAAGAAGAAGCTCGTAGAGGAAAATATAGAGGGAACCAAGTGAAGGATTTTAGGTTTGTACTATTTTAGTTTGGGAAATTTTATAAGGTGGGTGATTTTATATATATTTTATGAAATCTAAAAAAAAATTATGTGTAAACATATGAATGGTCTATGTACTTTTATAAATGTATGAGCTATGTGTATTCTTGTTTTATAAAATGAGACATATAAATATATGGACTGTGTATATAAGTAATATTTAGAATCATGATCATATTTATGAATGGACTGAGTGTAATTAAATTGCTGATTTTTGTGGTACGTGTATATATGAATAAGTTAACTACAAGTATTTGATATATAAAAACCCAAATCTTGGAAATAAACCCAATGGAATATAAAAAGAGTCTATTATGATTAATTAGGAGATAAAATTATATGTTGAGTGCTTGTCATAGGTAAATGAATTCATTTTGGTGAGTAATAATAACTCTAGGTTAGGTGGTTTTATGGTGTAAAGCCACAACAAAAGAAGTTTTTGGGTAAAACTAGAATAAATTGACATGTAAATATCTCTGTGTGTGTGTGTGTGTGTGTGTGTGTGTGTGTGTGTGTGTGTACATACGTACATCAGGATATATAAAATTGAGAGGATTAACTATATAGTATACTAGTGTAGTGATTTGGTTAATAAATATAACTCTATGTGAAGTGGATAACATATATTTATAATAATGATTCTAAGATCATGTGTATACAAAATAACAAACCATTTAGAATATTCTTGTATTATCATCATATGTAATTGCTATATAGTATGACACAAATGATTGAGGATGAACTGACATTATTTTTTATAGAATAAATAACAAAACATATGTTATTTATAAAAATATATCTAGATCTTATATATTATTTAAAAATATACCATTATGTGTGTGTGTGTGTGTGTGTGTGTGTGTGTGTGTGTGTGTGTGTGTGTGTGTGTGTGTGTGTGTGTGTGTGTGTGTGTGTGTGTGTGTGTGTGTGTAAATGAATCAAGGTTATTTGTTAATCAATCCATGATAATATATGAATATGTATAATTAGTTATTTAAATAATTAGAATATATAGGAATTGGTTTCATTTATTTTACAAGTTCATGAGAATATACATATAGTATTGGACTTCATATAAATTGTTATTCTAATAGTGGATACGAACTGGGTATATGTTGACATTTAGAAATATGAATAAATATATGTGTAACTTGTGTGAAAGATAAGTTTATTTTTTGTCTATGTTTGGGTAAAGGGAAAATATAGAACTATTCTAGAATGGGTATGATAAGTAGTTAAGCCTTTCTTAACTCATATAAAAATATGTATACCTTTGATATTTTCATTAACTTATTCAGGAAATAATGTCAACAATGAATTGAATTATAATTGGATAATACATAATAGTTATATAGATAATATGATTGTAGTCATTTATTGGGATGAGGTATTGTTTCAAACTCTTTATAGAGTCTAGTAATGTATTTTGAAGCATAATAGTTTTATATAAAAAAAGATGATGGAGTCAAAACTATAGAAATATACATGAAAATATACATAGATTGTTATAAAGTCTAATTACATATAGAAACTATGTGAGTGTTTGTGTGATATGAAGTTCTTGATTAGAAATACAAATTATTATTAGCATTTATATACAAAATTTACATATTCATTGAGTACTTATATACGATACATGTTATGAATATATATTAGTCCATTGGGAGGTGTGCTTATATTTATAGTTTTATTATCTATTAAAAACTAAGTCATAGATTCCTAAAGAATAGAACACTCTTTATATATGCATAAAACCTCATAAAAATATAAAAAGTTTTGTAAACAAAAAATTATGTTTTCATAAAAATTATGACTTTCTTTATCATGACTAGTTGTTTGTAATTGAGTGGTTTTATGTATGAACAATGGACTATGATATTGTTGATTGTCATAGAGTGCATTATTTTTTAATCTACTTATATAAGTTTGAAAATTGCATTCTAAATATCTATTATACCTATTTTGTATAAAACTATACTTGTTATGCTTATTATTTACATGGTAAATAATATAGTGGAGATTCATTCATACATTTGATGAACTAAACATACGTGTTTTGATTATTTATATGTTTAGAACATTTTATGTTTACTATTAAGAAGTATTCTATATGAATCTACTAGTTATATTTATATTAAAAAAATCTTGTATTGTTGGTACTAAGTTGTGAGATGGACTTCACCAACTTACTAGCATCACCAATGCTAGATGAAGGTAATCTGATCAAGTGGTGTGTATGAATTTGAATTGTCTTAGAGATAAATAACTATTTAAAACTTTGACCAAAGTAATATTTAGATAGACATTATCATTTAATATATATGATTTACATGTTTGTGCGATATCATCTTAGAACATATTTTCTTTATGGTGCATATCATGTATCAAAAATATTACAACACATGGGTACTAGCTCATCTCTCTAGATTCCTGCCCTATCACTATCTATCCATCCATAAAGGGAGGACCATTACATAATGGGGGATTGTGTGAGGGATCAATGGTCCATGGTTGGTGTGTAAAATCACTCATATGATGCTCTCCCTCCCTACAACAATAATTATTTGGAGACTACACTTGAGATTACCATAGATACTAGATTTTAGGGAACTCATGCTTCAAAGAGCTTTATATCTTGTATATTGTATTATATTTATTATTATTGAATGTTATCCTAATGAAATGTAACTATTTACTCATTTTACATTGACATTAGTGGTTGTATGTTTGTGCCAGCCATGGATTGAAATTTGTAATTACATTTTATATTTAGCTATATTTTGTTTCATATGGTGCTAGATGATCAATAGCAAGTAGAAGTTACATACTGATAATGTTATGCCTAGATCATTATTTAGATTCTCTTGGTGAAATATAATGAAATAATATGTTCATTAAATATAAAAAATCAAATTAATGTTATTCTAAGTCAATCTTAGTGGGGATCTTACATGTGATATTAGAGCTACATCTCAAACTCTAAGACTTAATGAGTCCACTAACATTTTCAAATCCTTCTATTTACTAGAACAGAGAATGGTGCAAGCTAGAGTATCTAGAAAGGGTCATTCTAATGTGAATGACAATAACCATCCATTTGATGATAATCAATTTACTACTGAGCAAGCAACAAAGTTAAATCAGATTCTCATAGCCATGAATGAAACCAAAGATTTAATTTCAGCCTTGGAATAAAAATTTCATGGCCATGAAGAGAAAATACATTGGGATGTACCTGAAGATCATCTCACTAAAAAGATAAAACCTAAGGATGTGAGAACACAGGTAGTTGTGGAATTGGATATACATATGAAAAACATGAATCCACCTAAGTTCAATGGAATTATTTTAGGTGATAGAACTAAATCATGGTTGATGAAGATGGAGAAGTATTTCAAGATTCAAAACTATTATAAAGTTACTAAATTAGTTTGGGGAACATACTAATTGGTTGGTGAAATAGCTACATGGTGGGCCAACAAGAAGTTGGAAATGAATCTTAACTCAAAATCCACTATATGGGAGTAGTTTGTGACATTATTTAGATCTTAGTGGCTTTTACAAATATACTTTGACCAGGATATTATAAATTTTTAGAATCTAAAACAAGGAGACTTATTAGTAAATGAATATTGAGAGAAATTCACTAAACTTATAAAGTATGTACCTTAATACCAGGTAGATGAGAGGTTTAAAATTAGAAATTCATCATGGGATTAAAAGCCTAGATCAATGGAGATTTGGATGTTCATGGACCATCTACCATGGATTAGGTCTTTGAGAAGGTAGTCGAGTAGGAGCAAAAGCTAAAATCTCTTACTTAGTTAGCAATAAGTTTAATAAAAAGTTTGGAAGTTATAAACCATATTTCAGAAAGAAGAATTGGAAGCATATGAGTGGAGACTCCAAAAGTTAGTTTAGAAATCAAAATGCTAGTTTTAATAATGGTTCAAGCAACAAGAAACTAGGAAATGGTTTCAAGGATGGTTTCAAAGGAAACCAATAGTCTAAAAGGATAAGACCACCTAGAGGTTACACCATTTGTGGAGGTGACTATTATTACTGTGAGTGTACCAAGGATAAGTCAAATAACAAAGGTTTTACTCCTCATCAAGGAAATTTTTGGCAATTTATTCATGTGGTAGTTGATAATTGGTAAGTTGAATTCAATGTTTCATCCATATAACTATTAGGTATTTTATTTAAACATCTAGTTTCTATTTTGATAGATACAAGGGATAAAAATGTTTTATAGCTCCTAAAATGCTTAGTAAGTTATCTAGAAGAGATGGAGTAATGAAAAATTCATGGTTGGTATAATATGTGAATGATTCAAAAGTCAAAGTTGACAAGTATTTAGTTGAAGTAGAGATTAGGTTGCCTAAATTCACAATAGTAGTGGATTTTTTTGTATCACCACTAGGGTCATATGATATGATGCTAGGATTCAACTAGCTTGTAAAGCATAATTCCAAGGTTGACTAATACATGAAGAAGATTGAGTGTCTGGAAAATTTTAGAAATCATACAAAAAAATTTGGGTGAGAAGAGAGAGCTGAGGCTTACAAATTTTTTTGAAATACAACTCAAGAAGTCTCAAGGAAAAGGATGCCAAGAATTTATCATCAAGATAAATGAAATGGAGGAATATAATGAACCATCACTCGAAGATTATCCATTCCAAGTTATATGTCAAATTGTCTAAGTGTACATTTTTCCAAAAGAGAGTATAATATCCAAGACACATTATCTCTATAGATGGTATTTTAGTAGATCCAACAAAAATAAGATCCATTATGGAGTGGATAATACCAAAGAATGTGCATGTGGTAAGGAGTTTCATGGGATTAGAAGGATATTTCATGAAGTTCATTTTGATTTTTTCTAATATAGCTAATTTAATTACCTCTCTGTAATGTAAAAAACAATGTTTCGTCTGGTCAAATAAGTGTGAAGTAACTTTTCAAGAATTAAAAAGGCTTACTTTAGCACCACTGCTAAGAGTTCCTTACACCAATGGTTAATTTTTAGTGATCACAGATGCATTTGGGGATGGAATAGGAGGAGTCTTTATAGAGGATAGTGTAGTGGTAGGTTATGAATCAATGAAGTTAAAGCCTTATGACATGAACTATGCCCCTCATGACCTAGAAATTGTAGTACTATACATGTTTTGTAAGTTTTGAGGCATTATTTGTTGAGAAAATTATTTAAGCTCAAGACTAATAACTTAGGACTCAAGTACATCTTCACCCAACTAAATCTAAATGCTCATCATAGATGTTGGCTATAGTTCTTGTCTGACTATGATTTCAATATCAACTATATCAAAGATAAATAAAATAGAGTAGTTGATGCCCTAAGTCATAGGATGTACATAACATCTATGACTACCATAAAAAGTAAGTTTAGGGATTGAGTGATTGAATTATCAATAGGAGATGAATTCTATAATCAAGTGAGGAAAGAATTATCTAAGAGTTCTCATAATCCTAGGTATAAAGGATTTATATTAGAGAATGCTGGTCTTTTATAATATAATGGAAGGATGCATATGCTATATAGGGAGAGTCTAAGGAGAATATTACTAAAATAAATATATAATTCCCCATATGTAGGACATCTAGGATTAACTAATCTCATGTTAGTTCTTAGACCACTTTATTGTTGGAAGGGAATCAAGAAAGATGTAGTGGACTTTGTGTCACATTGTATGGAATATTAATGAGTGAAAGATGAACATGTGCATCTAGTTAGATTGTTATATCTATACGATATATGAAAATGGAAGTGGTAGGTGATTAGTATGGACTTTGTCAAAGGTTTATCATTATCATGGAATAGGCACACTATGATCTTGGTTCTAGTTGATAAATTAACCAAGGTGGCTTATTTTATACCAATAAAATTTGATAGAGGATGCACCTACTCTTGAGAAGAGGTTCATAAATAAAATGTATCAATTACATGGATTTATAGATAATATAATTTTAGATCATGATCCAAATATTACTTATAGATTTTGGGTAACTCTAAATTCAGCTTTGGGTATGCAACTAAACTTCAACACTGAATATCACTCATAGACTGATGGTCAGACTGAGTGAGTTAATTAGGTCTTAAAGTATCTTATTTGTGTGTATTTCATGGATTAGTAATACATGTGGGAATATTATCTTTTTTTGTCTGGTTTTTCTTAAAATAACTCATAATAATCATCTTTGAAGATGACAACATTTGAAGTAGTGTATATAAGAAGGTATAAGACACCAATATGTTGGGATAGGTTTGAATATAAGGTAATCTTTGGACTTAAGATGATTTTAGAAATGGAGGAATAAGTTAGATCAATTAGGTAGAGATTGGTAAAGGACAATGATAGGTATAAGAGTTGTGTTATTCTAAAGAGAATAAATAGGTCATTTTTGGTAGGTGATAAAGTGTTCTTGTAGGTTAAGTTGTAGAAGAGCTCAATTAAATTTGAGAACTCAACAAAACTTTCAATATAATATGTGGGACCCTTCAAGATTTTAAAATTGGTCAATATTTTAGCATATAGGATTTCATTTCCATTGACACTAGATCTATTCCATAATGCTTTTCATGTATCTTATCTTAAAAAGTATATAAATGATCCTTCACACGTGTTGGATTAGAAATCCTTGTAGATTTTGGATCCTAGGGTGGTCATGGTAGAACCAATTAGAATAATTGATACTTGCAAAATTCATTTGTGTATTAGAGATATGTCATAGTTTAATGTATTTTGGGATCAATACTCTAAAGACAATGTCATGTAGGAAGACCATGATGAGT